>OY292400.1:12008148-12608148 GCA_958496205.1 Idaea biselata | reverse complement strand
AAGAAAGCATAATCGTTAATTCACCATGTCATGCAGGTTCCTGTGTGGCCCAGTGGTAGCGCACTTGCTCAGCAAGCGAGTGGTACAGGTTCGAATCCTAACATATGAGAATTCTGGAGGATACATTTCTCCTTGTGAAATATTTCAAGTAAAAATGCCTTGAGCAATAAAAAAAAATACATTGACTGTTAAAAAGAAGGCAAAATGGACTTAAGCTTAATTTCATTAAGTGTCCATTCGAATGAAGCTTTATTTATCGTATAATTTTTAAAAGCTTATTTCAGTCTTGCTTTAGCACTTAGCTCCTAATTACTTCTCGCTCTCGTTCCTTTGTCTGGAGGAAGGCTACACGCCTGAATTAATTATGTGAGACGCTGGGAAAATTATGGAACTTCTATCATAATAAGAAGCCATTTTTATATCTAGTCTAATTAAAAAGATAAGAGTTTTCGAAGATTCTAGTGAAAAATCAGGCAAAATGGTGCTACGTTATTACAAGTAAAATTTGAATTGTGGAAGTTGCAAAATAAACTTGAACGGCAAATGTGACGTACAACGTACAAAGGTCACTATTTTTTTTAATAGATAAATAAAAATGACGTAGTTACCTGTTTCCGCGCAAGTTGCATGCAGGACTGGCCCAGCCCAATGGAACCCCAACTTTAAAAAACTTATAGAAAGTAGTTACTAAGTAACAATAATATATTTGATATTAAATAATATAAATTACATACTAGTCGTTTGGGTGGCAAAAAAAAAAAATATTCGAGCTCCTGCGTGCTTCGGAAGGCAGTTAGTAAAGTAGTTAGTCCCGGTTGTTATCTGTGATAGCAGTGTTTAGGTCAAGTTAGAGGCCCTAGTGCGACCTGACAACTCTTAAGCGCAATACACACTGAGCCCGCCGGGCCGCCGACACAGCCCGCCGACACAACCCGGTGGCCTATATGAAAAGAAACATGTCGCCAACATGTGTTGCCCGCCGTCACGTCGCCAAGCCGGCGGCTTGCGCCCGCCGACAAAAAGTTGCCGACATAGGTAGGCGGCCCGGTGGGCTCAGTGTGTATTGCGCTTAACACTAAGTGAGCCACACTATACGAAAAGTAGAAGACTTACACCCGTATTTATAGACGAATCTAAAGCAATACCCTGTCCCGCTCTTATTAGTGACTTTTAACGTCAGCGAAAATGTGACAGACACATTACTTAAACAAGTAATTATACTTGGAATTGTCTATAAATACGAGTGTACCTAAGTAACCGATTTTTACTCTAAGAAAAGATCGTAAAAGAACAACATCAGATAAAATCTGTCTTTCTTTTCAGTTAATCAGTATTTATTGCTAAAGTTTTTAAGACCTGCACGATCATGAACCCTTTTAACTGAAAAACTGTCTGTCTATTCGATAAAAGTCCTTATTTCTTTTACCATAAGGCATTATCCAAAGCGAAGTTTCGATGATTGAGGAAATGGAAAAGCTGAATGGATCTGAAAGTTGGCAACGATTGCGAGACAAACCATAAAACAGGATAGCTTTATTTGAATTCTGTTTATACGGTACGACACGATTTTTAGGAGAATATCTAGTACAGTCAGCACCAAAAATCGATGACCTCATTAAGAGTTTCAAAATCGCCGTACAAAATAATGGATAAATACGCATTTCGTCATCTCTCAGAAAAGATTCGCAAGTTGTCAGACACCGAACTTGACAGATATGCAGCTCGGCAGACACGCAACTCGACGTATAAGTACGTTTTTTGTCAGATATTTTTACATCTGAAAGAAAATATCGTCAAACTTGGAAAAAAATGATTTTTTGTTGGGTGTCAAAACAAGACAGACATTCTGAAAATAACTCTCTATCTTCCATTTCATTTTCAGAATGTCTGTCCTGTCTGACACTTCACAATAATGATGTATGAAAACCTTAGGGTAGACCTAGACTTTTGATGCTAACTGTACTAGGTATTCTCGTAGAAAATTGTTGAAGACGGTTTCTGAAAAACTTAGGTTATTCGTGAAATAAGTCGCGGCTGAGGTGCGTCGCCATAGCCTTGCAAAATTCCTGTGTGACTATCGCATATTCACTATTCTGTGGTTATGCCAAAGGAATGAGCGACGGAGCGATTACGAGCCTCCGCCACGACTTGTCAGTGCACGTATGCCTTCCACAAATTTAGATAAAAATATCTGAAGTAGTAAATTACCCCAATCCTATACATATCTTCATAGTAAAGTGTAGGACGGTGAACCTTGTAAATAATCCTTAGATCCGAGACGGATTGAAACCCCCAGACACCCCCAATAGGTACCTAGAACTATCTCTCTGTTTCTATTGCTTTCATCTCATTCAAGAAATCTTACATCTTCAACTTTTCCTGCAAATAGTTTTAATTTTCGTTGCTGTTTTGAATTGAACGCATAACCTTCGGTAACAAAGTCGGGGTATCTACCACATGACCAAAACACGTCACGATTACTAAAAAGTGGCTTTCTTGAGCACACCCTCAAGCCTTTTCCAATAGTCATAATTTAGAGGTCAACCTTCGTTTGGCATCAAGTAAAGAGTTCATGAGGGTCAAAGGCGAAGAAAGGGTGTAACGATAAAACAATAATGCAACTCTCTTGACAGTTGTTTAGGGAAATCTTTCTAGTTAGGTCCGTGGACGGTTCTTGTACTATTATGTATTCTAACACCCTAAGTGTTAGGGTTCATGGATCCAAGGTCGATATTTAAAGATAGCTGTGTCCCAGCATCCCGGTTTCACCAGCATAACTTCCGATCCCTTGGAAACTCGATTGACTTGACTTGAAACTTGATTGTTTTTTTTTTTGGGAAAGAATACATTTTCTCTAAAATGGGTAGTAGGTACTCATGCAAAAGGAGTCATAATAAAATGAGCTACAGTTCCGTCGTAGATAGGACCTAAGTAGGTAAGATAACCAAAACAAAATAGCACAATTTCCTATGAGCCATGTCAGTGTATTATAAACGTTGAATAAATACGCATTACTAAATATGAGGTCATAATAACTAACTCAAAAGGCTTTTTTAACTATAACCCATTTTTAGTGCATTCTTATCTTAATGCTGGTACAGTAAATAAATTTCGATTTCCCGAGTCTTCAGATCACTAGGTTTTGTAGTGGCCTACATTTCCTGATGGGCTGACTTCACATTTACAAATAGCATGTTGTTGGATGTAGCTGTGTTTGTTTTAGCTCCACCCTGCGGCTATGTTAGTTGTTTATAGATTCTAACTTATACGTAACGATCGTACTTATTTGTTCGAGTTTAGTCCTGTATAGTATGAGCACATCTCTATTAAATTAATAAAGGTAGATACCTAAATCAATAAAGCCTCAAATTAGGATTAGAATCAGGTTGCCGAAAAAGCAAGTTTGTCTTATGCGTTAATTAACTTGTCAAGTTGCTTCATAGAAGTTAGATTACAAATTGGACGAGATTTTAAGTGAAGTTCCCGCATATGACCACTTGCATTTTCGGCCACCTGATACTAAATTAACATAGGAAAGAACCCCTATTTTTTTTAATAAAAATCTTCTAACGTATGAAAATGAGATTACTTTCAGCTCGAGACACCCAGATATCTCTCTCGAGATAACAACGAACAGTAACCTTGGAAAGGGAATGAAATATAATGAAATTATTTCACATATTTTACATCCTTTGGTTGCGAATTTATAGGTGTAAAGTGTAAAGTGTGAGTTATTTTTTGCTAAAATCTAGTTGTTTCCTCTTTAGATAAGCGCCGACCTCAAACGATCAGATCTTTTTAGTGTCTTTGACATGATTGACATTTGTCGGACTTTAGACATACCCTGACCGTGTTGATTTTATTAATTTTGAAGTTTAAATAACTTTACCTAATAAATAACGAGTAAAATGGATAAATGGAAATGTGATTCAATAATATAATACCTAAGTAAATGTGTGCTAAAAATGGCAGAAGAAGAAGAAACTTCTTCGTCGTTGAAGAAAAAAGGCGAAAGAAAAGACTTCTATGATCCTGAAGCGAGTATTGCTGTGAAAGATCCTTCAATTCCACTGAAACTGCTACACGTGCCACATTCAGTTTTAAATGATGAACAATTAAAAGTAGAAAAAGATAAAAGGACCTGCTGTCAAAAATTTAAAACCTACATGTACAATAGGGAAGATAAAACATTTTGTGAAAGAACGCTTCAAAATTGGTTGCGAATAATCGGTTACGCTATAATGTATATTATCTTTTTGTGTACCTATACTCTCATTTTTTTATATTTATCATTATGGATTATCAGGCTGCAATCAGACTTCAGTTTGACAGACAAAACAGCCTTGTTTACATATTCAGAGCATGGCATCGGACTTTCTGCGACACCGACTGCTGTAACAGATTACCCTATCATTTCATACCGAAAAAGTAAAGTTGACGGATACGCTAAGTATGTAACAGCTCTAGATAATTTGTTGTCTAAAAAGAGGAGGAAAAGAGACTTAGGACTGGGACCATGTGGAGAGAATCCATATGGGTATGGAGACAGTCCCTGCATCGTCGTGAGAATCAATAAGCAATTCCAGTGGTCAGGAAAACCGCTGCTGCAGAATTCTACTGAGAGTAAAATAGCTCCGACTGAAGTGCAGACGTGGTTGAAACAAGATAGAAAGTTGTGGTTGTACTGTAGTGGTCTAAATGCGTACGACAGAGAGCATATCGGCAGGATACATTACTTCCCTGACCCTCCAGGTTTTGATCCCAATGTCTTTCCACTGAAGGATAGAGACACCTCGCCACTTGTAGCGTTACAGATATCAAACTTTACCTTAAATTTATCGCTTGCGATAGAGTGTGAGCTTTGGTATGTAAATGGACCCTCATCAATAGACTTTATTTTGCACGTAGATCCATAGGCCAGTTTAATAGGCCTAAATGTTTAGTGTTAGCTATAATTATGTGATATTGTACAGAACAGGTATTATTAAACAATAACAATTTTCGTAATAATGATAATAGCTGGTCTTATTGACTTTCATTTGATACCTATAGGAGAAAAAAATCTATTGAATTATATTAAATGTTCTGAGAGATAGATAGGAATTCATTGTTCGAAGGAGTGATTTGTAGATAAATACGACAATATTTTAAGAAAATCTTTGATATAACAAGTGATGAAAACAAAGATAGTGAAGTAAACATTATGAATTAATTGTTTTGAGATATCAAGCAGCATTGGAACTTTGATTAAATAATTTGAATACCTAGTAAGTTTACCTTCGGATCCGAGCTGAGATAAGTAGGTACCTATCTACCTCTGAAACTGGTTCGCAGGACTAAGTTTGCTAGAGCAATCATTTTCTTCAGGTAGCAAATAGTCAAACTATAAGAATTGCATTTGAATATTCGACATTCCGATAAATAAAATCTTCTTGTATATTTATACGATACAGAAGAGTCCCGCGGTTTCACACGCATAAGTCCGTGGGAATGTCAAAATCTAACGTAACTAATATTACTCCTCGATAATGTAGCTTTCCATTGGTGAAATAATTTTTGAAATCGGTCCAGTAGTTTCGGAGATTACCCCCAATAAACATACAGACATACACGTTACCAACGTTACCTCTTTATAATATTAGTATAGACTACTTGTACCTGCTACTACGTATTTTGTGATGATACCACAGTTCCGGGTCTCGGTGCTTGCCTAGAGGCAGCCAAACGAATTTGATCAAAATTTAGATAGAAAACTATCGTGTTTACAGCCTGAGCACGCATTCTATAACTAAATCGTCTCAACATCGCTTCAACGTTGTTAGATTTTTTTCGGAAACGGTTTAAACGGTAGTGAATGAATAGGTTCGTTCCCTGGATTACCACTTTTACTTTACTTAATAAGGTCACATCTCGCAACTACTTGGTTGCCAAATTGCTAAGAACTTACTTAGGCCATTGATTAAAATAATAAGTAGGTACAGTATCTACAGTTAACATAAACACAGTTTACCTACTAACGGCATTCTCAACTTAAAATTGGCAAATCTAACCGCATTCAGAGACGTTTAATAGTTACTTACCTATCACTAAGTAAAGATTTCAAAAAGAAGAGAGAAAAAAACTACTTATTACTTAGATTTAATAAAGAAAATCTTTAAACCGTCTCTGAGTGCGGCAGTTAGTTAGATACTTACCTACTACGAGTATAATATTCTTTATTATTGATATTGAGTGGCAGCCCTTATAGTTACTCATTTCCGTTGAGTCCAAAAACAGATTCTTTGGGCTTATAATTAGGCAGTAAGACGCCACGGGAGCCCGCACTCCGGACTTACGAATGTCCCATGCTTTTGGACCGTGATGAGTCCTAGGCCAAGTCAGTTTCTTCACGATGTTTTCCTTCACCGTACGAACGATGTTAATGACGCCCAAATACATCCTAGACTCTAGCTAGAAACTAGTGCACGGTTGGCCGTGACTCGAAACCACGACCCTCGAAATAAAAGTCGGAGTATCTACCATTAGACCAACACTTACCTACTAAGTATAAAATCTATAAATGGCATAAGCACAGACGAAAGCTTCCTTCAATCATTATTATCCTGAAAATAACTGAAGAAATGAGACACTATAACGATACAATTCGAAGCGCAGTAGGGTGTCCAATTACGTATGATGACTCGGGATAATGAAACCACAATGAGATCGGTAGGTATATACCTACGTCTACGTTTGTAGGTTGAGTTTGATAGCTATTTTTATATTCTGAAGAAAATTATGCCTTTTTACCCAACTAGCGACTGCCAAGGAAGGGTTATGTTTTTCGCGCGTATCTTGTATGTAAGTTTCTTTATTACCTCGTATCTTCCAACCGGCTAGATGGATTTATTTAAGATAATTGATTGTATTAGGCGTTACTTTTCGGAACTCCATAATTAAGAATAATATTTAGTTTTAAAAACTAAATATTATTCTTTCATAGAGTGGATTTATTTAGTAAAGGTGGCTTAAGCCTCTGCAGTAGGCTATAACTGATTTTTCTCGGACCGTTAATATAAAGTTTATTTGAAACATGAGTTTTGATTAAAGTTGAGGATATTTACTAGGTGATTATATGATGTGAAAACACGATTAGGTACATAAAATTTTTGTCGATAGAATAAAATCACAAATTTCCCAGTCAGTCAATGTTTTACTTATACTGATAAAACATTGTAGATGAACATTAGTCAAAGTGTTCTTATTTTATAGCCTAACCTAACCTAACTACCATATAAGTATAATATGTACCTACCTAGTTGTCCAGTACCCATAGTATAAGCATAGTTTTTTTTAGTTTGGGTCTAGATTGGGCTGTGTGTAACGTCCTGAAATGTTTATTTATTTATTAAACTTAAGGGGAAAGTCTACCTACTATTTTCTCCATACAAACTTTATAAACGTAATTGACTGTTTCCTCCTGGATAAAGACAGATACCTGTATCAGCCATTAATGGTATCAGCCATGATTATATTGACTTTACCCCTACGTTTTGATTTTTTCATAAGTATTCTGTTTTGTTCTAAATTTGATTTCTAATTAGAAAATTAAAAACAAACTTAGGGGCATAGTCATGATTGCATGGCAGATATAGGTTTAATTGCATAAACATATTTGGTCTAATTTCTTTATCCAGGGAGGAAACAGTCGACTACGTTTGTATAGAGAAAGTGTAGGATGTAGACTTTTCTCATAATGTGAGAGAATGAAACAAAACAAAATATAATTATTTCGCAATAATTTATTTTCAATACACTAATAATTCAATGATAACCTATTTTCATATAGCTCTAGTTTACATTTTAATTTTTTATTTAAATAGTGAAGACAACATTTTTTTTTTTCGTCCTAATGATTAACAAATGAGTAACTTAACATAATTATAAATTGAAATATATTAAGGCTTTTTGATCCTATTTTTTTTAGTAGAGAATAGAGTTTTATTTAAGAATCAGATCTCTATGAATCAGGTAAGTAAGTTGAATGAAATATTTACAGGTATTTTTACTGTTATTGGAATAATGATTTACAGGATCTTCGCATTGGCTTTTTTAGTCAACTATGTGGGTATTTAGGGAGCTTTAATTAGATACCAAAGATCGGTAACGTATTTCCGTCTTGCTTAGCTCGATTCAATATGATAAAGACAGGTACAGCCATTTCTATCATTGGAAATTAGGCCACTTAGGTCTTACCGAGCGCCATATTAAGCGCCCTCTGACCCGCTTTTCGCATAATCTCAGCCCGTAGTCAGTCTTTCTCCGATTGTCTGGCTAAACATTTCGTTTACAAGATAATGAATATAGTATTTATGTTGGTATACGCAGTAAGAAAAACATGACCGCATTATATGTTAAAAATCTCACTTGTAAAGTTAAGAATTCAAATAAATCACTGTGTGTGCAATTTTTTTATTGTTCTTTGCAAATAAGTTTCATTTATTTCTAAACAGAAAGCGACCACGTTTATGTTCGGTAATATAACAACCTACAGGTAGGTACATACACAATACCTATAGATATTCTAAAAACAGTGGTTTTGACGAAGCAGATAAACAATCATAGACCCACCCAGCTCCCACTGGGTCTATTTTGACTTGTATTTTTTTACTTATGTTGTCCCCAACATAAGTAAGAAAATAGCTTTAAGGTAAACCTTAGGTACTATTCAAAGATACCAGATCTGTGTAAATGCACTATTCCAAAACACTGTAATATACAATTTAAATACTTATTTAATCCATTTTATTGGCACTTACCTAACTTCTATCACAATGAAACCTTGCAGAAAAGTCATTCAACTTTCAAAATAGATCTCCAAAAACACCCCCGGCACTTACAAACACTGCTTAGCATGTTATTAGTTATCCATACTTTACTAAGCAGTGTTTGTTCATAAAACGGGGCTTTATACATTTTCCATACAATTAATTCACAACTATTTCATTTGTTTCGGAACTGTTTCAGGTAAATTCCTTAATTCTAAGGCTAAGCCTTTTTTAATAAAACTTTAGTAAATGTAATAGTTAGCTAGTTCTTTTAATCTATGGGTTGGTTTTTATTTTTGACTTGTAAATAATAAGTCTTTTGTCTATTGCTAATAAAATAAGCAAAATCATTAATTACACCGTCTTTTACTAAGACTTATAACATTTAAAAAAGCTTTTACAGAATTACTCTATTTACTTTAAAAATCTGAACTTTACAATTGACAATGCTACGAGTACAACAATGAGATTTAACGGGTGACATAGAGAGAACATCTGAATAATCTCACTCTTATGAAAATAGGTACCTAAAACCATTTTTCTCATCAATGTTCAAATGTGACTTGAAATAGCAACCTGAAGCCGGAACTATATAATTGCAGCAACATCTTGCGGAACATGTCGCTTAATATCACGAAAACACACGTAAATTCGTCGCAAAATGATGATGGACATGTCACGGGACAATTTGCAACGTTGCAGCGACACATAGATTAAGTGTTGCGCGTAATGTTGTATTAAGTGTCCCCTAGTGTATCTGAGGGTTTTATTTTCAATTGTCAGAACAGAAATGCGTCAGTATTTAAAATATTATCTAATTAAAACAAATTTATGTAAAGTTTGAAGTTGATTAGACCATGAAAATTTGCCATTATTTCTAACCCCCTCAGCGGTACAACTTTTCAAAATCCCTTGTGAATAGATGCCAACATCATTAAAAAAAACCCTTTTCAAATTCAGCCCTCTAGTATCAGCGGTTTAGGCTGTGCATTGATCTATCAGTCAGTGAGTCGGGACAAAGCGTTTTATAGAGACAGTATTACCACTATTTTTACAACCGAATCGGAATAAAATAATATTTTAGTACGCAGAAACTGTAATTAGATAAGAATGAAGAGCGCTGGAGTCTGAGATACAAGCCTAACCGTTTAGTTCAAACACAGATGTAACCAAAAATTGTAAACCTGTTTACTAAAAAAAAAAAATTTAATATTTATTTATTTAGTTGAAGTTTACTAAGAAAAGTTCAGATGTTGTCTCTACGACGTGTAATGTTGAATATCATTTTGCTACAAGCATTAAGTTGATGATAGGTTATGTTTTTTGGCTTTACAATTCCTGTTTAGCAATATTTCATTATATTTAACAATACAATTGCTGTACCTAGGCGATATCAAAAATAGAAGGTTTAGAGTTAATATATACTTATCACAAAATATATTCATTGTTATAACGATGTAGTTTGTTAACTATGTTCTCAATACCAAATAACATGATATAATCATAGATATTTCTTCTGTTTCCGCGATGTTGGATAGACATTAAACTCAAATCTCTTCTTCAGGCTACCACGCGATTAAAACCGAAAAATGAGTTTAATTTCTAACAAGATAATCTGCAAGCAAGCAAAGACAAGATGACTTTTTTATCGATTTGAAATGCTGATTAACGATTTCGACAATAGAAAAGCCATCTTGTCCAGGTTACCAGATTTATTTTTAAGAATTAGGTACGCGAGACAGAAAAACATACGATATTTTAAAAAAATTAGATGTTTTTTTAAGTGTCACATTTTACTAAGTAGGAATTGCACCTACAAAACCGCTTCTTTTAAGGTGGTATTTTTTACCAATTAAAGGTTTTTTTGGTTCCGAAAGTTCTCCTAGACTTAATTTCTAAAATGACTTTCAAAATCCTCACCAACGCTGCTTTATTCACGCGTTCCTTTTTATAAACATGGCATTGAAAACATGAGTTAACTTTAGGCCTGACATACTATCTCTGGACCATCGAAGAAGAGGTATTCAATTGAAAAATCACTCAAGAATTTCAAGTGCTTTTGTACTTAAACATAATAACTAAATTCCACACTCAATTATTAGCAAACATCAAGAGCATTTTAACCTAAAAACCGCTTGCGTGCATAAAAAATATTCTTTATAAAAATAATGTATAAAAAG
The DNA here is from genome assembly GCA_958496205.1 of Idaea biselata. Lineage (NCBI taxonomy): Eukaryota > Metazoa > Arthropoda > Insecta > Lepidoptera > Geometridae > Idaea > Idaea biselata. The sequence continues at coordinate 12,597,161 of OY292400.1, read as the reverse complement.
CTTATTAAAACAATCACAATTAATTTACAAATAATTTTATCTTACAATCTACTGTTTTTTTTAATAATAGAAAATGAATTTTATTAACTGTGAAATAATAGTCAATGAGAGCTTTTCAGAATCGATCTTGATATTGTTTCTATGTCAATACATTCTGTAGACAGATTCATAATTGAGTGAATTACCTATTTGAAAATATGGATTCCTTACTTAAAAACTAATTAAAATTAAAATACAATGACATAATCATATCCACACTTGCTTCAGATTTGGCGCTGGCTGGTAGCAAAATATATTGTGTTGGACAGAAGGAAAGATTTTTATAGCACAGTTAGCATAACATGTTTCTAAAAAGCTGCCATTGACAAAATACTGAGGTTTTAAGCTTTACCTGACAAAATAAAATATTTTAAACGATGCAGTTAAAAAAAGATTTAAGTTTCCTTTACGCAAAATAAAAAACGATTCGATTCCGTTCTTCGTAAGTTTATTTACGAGAATTTAGCTTCTAATGTAAACATAAACAGTGGTACAGCATTCAAAACGTCTAGCTCAGTCGATAACATCCTAATTTCTTATATGAAATGATATATATTGCAGCATGCTCTTTATAGACGATTTTTTTATTAATTTACTTGTATGTTACATAAAATATGATTCAATAAGTTTAACTAGGTAGATAGAATTTGAACACCTAAACATTAAAAATAGAATTTGTTAGTTAATAGTTTAAAAATAAAAACCAAAAATCTATTTTGTTTTTTGAAAGCACTCATTATATTTTAAATAATTTTAATGTTTCATAAAATCAATATAAGTAACCTACCTAAGTAGATATTTTTTGTTTTAAGTCGTAATCATTCAATATTTTAAGCAATATTTAGACAATCTACCTAATAATGGAGTCGTCAAAATAAACAAGTCGATACACGCAACTTCATTACATTTTCAAATATTAACACCATTTTGTTTACAGCACCTGTAATGTAACATCCCGCGTAACGTGGAGCATGTTGGTCGCAATTTAAGTCTCAACGAAGAAAAAAAACCAGACGATAAACTAATTGCGTCCACCGGTTTTACCCGTGTTTGTGAATAGCCTGTAAGAAATATGGGAAAATAACCACAGACCGTACGAATTAACAAACAACTTACAAATTCAAAATAATTAGTTGGGATACTCATTACATTTACTAGGTATTTAATAATACTTTCTCTATTATTGTAAAATTATTAATAACTAATGAATTTATCTTAAAAAATAATGTAAGGTCGATTTATTTAAACAACTAATGTACTAAATTATAACGGTAACTTAGTAATAAAACAAAATCATAAAAGCTAATATAATAAACTGTGACCACAACGAAAAAAAAAACGTTAATTGTGAAGTTTGGATGTTGTCACATGGCACAAATATTTTAGCTACCGATAATTGATTGAATTAATGTTGGCACGCGGCTGAATGTGTGCGTGAGTTACCTACGTTATTATTAAGCATTAATTTGATTACTAGGGTGAATTGTTCAGTTAAAATAATGCAGTTTTTTATTGGTTTGCACGGAGGCCGTGTTCCGAATTCACACATAACCATCTTCGGAGGTTCGAGCGATGTTGATTTAAAATTAAACACGTTTTTAGGGTACTGTTCCCCAAAAGGTAAAAAAGTAACCCTTACAAGATAACTAGCCGGCCCTTTTGTGTGGTTTAGAGTCGCGTGTTTTATAGGCTTACTAAACCGGAAAACGTATTTAATACCACCCACCATACTCAAAGTGCAATTCCATTGATTTTTAAAATAAAATGAATCACACATACAACCACGTGCCAACATTATTAAAAATATGTGTATTCAAGAAACGAAATGACAATGAAATGGTTTAATAAATCTAGGTACAACACTAATAAATATCTATAAAAGTGAAGACGCACATGTAAACTTTAAACGCGGCTAAAACTTCGCTATTTATTCTTGTCGGAGGTTAGCGCAATGTTTGTTAAAATCAGACGTTTTTCGATTTAGAGTCGCTTTTTATTTTCGGCATTTTAAATGACAGACATCAACTCGCTTCAGAGTACCTACCTATCCGGGAACTAGAAGCACTGGAAAGACATTGAAAATGCCCAAGAAAATGTGCGATTTTAAACCGAAAATTGTCTTATTTTTTCCACCGTGATCCAAAGTTTACCAAAGATGCAGTCCTCGAGCTTTTTCCGTTGGGACTGTTTCAGTTATTAGTGGAGTTCGCAAATTTGTATTTGGGAACGGTCAAAGTATACATTGAGACGCTTCTCCTTAAACAGCAACCTGTCTTCGGCTATGTCACGCTAAGTACAGTTTCAATTTTTAAAACAGCCTTTTTAATCGAGGACTGCACCTAAGCACCAGAGTTCATAAGGAAATTTCGAAGAAAATACGGCGTGTTACGAATTAACATGCGCCTCCACTTCCGAACGAACACCCTATACGTAAACAATATTAATATTACTGGACGAACACATATCATTCGAGAGAATGCAGTCTACTTAGACTATCAAAGTCATTGCTTTCTTATTTCCCATAAATGCATTATACAATTTTACAATACGCGCGGTTTCAATTGTAAGAGGAAGTTGCAGCGAAAGACAACGTAGTGTTCCGATACGTAGACCGGTGCAGCCACTAAGGAAGACGGTTTGGATTTTGTTATACTGTCGTCTTCCTTCTTATAAATGAGCATGCCACGCTTAGAAGCTTATTTTAGACCGTTATAAAACTTTTTGCCATGCCTGACGCCTTTAAAAGATGTCAGGCATTAATGAAATGCTCAGTTTTATAAAAGCAACGCGATTAAAACCAGAATAATGAGTTTAATTTCAATTCAACATCGCGAAAACAGATCAAATATCCGTATGCATTATTTAGAACGCGTCAGAAAGTATGTAACCCCACAGTATGCACTCACTGCAACTTCCCGGTCAACTTATTTTGCGCGTACACCGTTAAGTGCACTTCCACACGTATATTTAGTTGCTTCACTATTTGATATTAAGAGCGTATACTACCACTCCTGTTTCCATACAATTCTACAAGTATTACACCGAAATAATAAATAAATGTTTTAAGGATTTTGCACGCATCGCGGTCTAGCTCCAAAGAAAGGCTTGTACTATGGGTACCAGACACCGGATATAGAAGAACGGGCGATAAGGCCGCTCATATGTGCAACTTTTTTTTTAGTACCTACTTACTTTTTGTTTATGTGTTGTACAGTTTGTACAAATAAAGATATATTTCTACATAAAATACCTTTTTTGTCAATATATACATATTTTATTTACTTATGATACATCCATAGAGTAAATGATGTTCTAGGTTAGTAAATTTATCAGGACGAAGTAAAATTAACTAGGGGAATAAATTCTTATGGAAACAGGGGTGAAAGAATCCGTCCTTTTATTCACTTCCCTCTGCAATGTTGGTCTACACTGCGTTTCAATAAATTGAGATCCTCTTACAAGTTACAAGGCGTTTCAACCTTCATCAATCATACCATCCAATTCGAGTCACTCGAAGTCCATTTGGCTCTAGGATCCTTAGAATTGTGACCATGTTTGATGGTTTTGTATAGGTAGGTTTTAGGCGCTGTCCTAATAGAACATCGTCGCGCGATCGGTGCGATGCGACCGTTGAGATTTTGTATGGAAGCGTCAAATTGGCGGTTTTTCGGTCTGAGACCGTATTTTACAATTTAAATATCTTTGCCTTAGCCAATAAGAGGCGGCTGAGAGCCGAGGAAGGCGGTTTTTCAGACATCACTAATACTTTAAAAACTTAGCAAAATTTTGCAAAGTTCGATCAGTTATTGAGAACCATTTCGAAAAAAAAACAACAAAACTAAGGCAAAGTTAAGACATTATAATTCATTGCAGTCGTGCATTAGTCGTCAAATTATAGAATACATGTCTAGATCAATTCCATAGAAAAACTCATTAGTCGCAACGCATTGATCACGCGACGATGTTGTATTAGGACAACGCCTCATTCTGTTACATCTTACATTTTACCAACATTAAAATTACATTAAAAATATTCTAAAATATTTGGCAAATAAATTCATTTATTAATATATGTTGGTTTTAAACGAAATAAGATACTAAATCGTACTTAATTATATTATTTGAACACTTTTAAATTTGTTCTCCAAATTTATCCAAAATGATAATTTTGAATAAATGTTTCGATTTTTTATCCAAATATTTCAGGATATTTTCAGTCCAAAGCCGTTTTTAATACAACTATGTATGTATATACAACTTCAACACCTCTACCTATACCAACTTAAATGAAAAATTCTTACAGTAAAAATCAAAAAAGTTCCGAAGTGAAAAAATCAAAATCTCACTTAGAAAACATTTCTGGGAGCTACAAACTTAAAAGCGAAAATATCAAGCTATGGGTTTTTGCCATTTTAAAAGTTTATTAGAGTTTGTAGTGTGAGTTTTTACGTGTACAATCACGTCTACGTTTGACCAAATTTTATAGGATGAGATGCAAATACCCTTCCCATCAAATTTCAACGCTGCGTATACACAAAAAAACTGACACTACGTCTAAAGTACTTAAGTATTCTGTATCTTTGGTTCACATATTATAGATCCTAGCCAATATTTGATGGAATTCCTCAGACACTCTAAGTAGCCAGAACAATCCTCAAATGTAAAGCAACGTAAGGATCGACATTCCTAATACTATAATATAGGTGTTTGGTGAACTGAAAGCTCCTTTGTTCCATTCACATTCTAGGTCCAGAGAAAATACCTGAAAAATGATTGTTTATTTAATTAGTCTTTTAAAACTTAAAAAGGCCAAGTACGTGTCGGACTTGCGTACGAAGGGTTCCGTATTGTTATCACACAATAAAAATCGTTTGTTGTATTGTTGGCCCATGGAAATATTTATTTTATTCTGTTAAATAAATAATATAAATATAATAGCGACAACTTAAATAAATTATCTGTGAAAATTCCAACTATCACGGTTCATGAGGTACAGCCGGGTGACAGACGGATAGTGGAATCTTAGTAAAAGGATCTCTTTGTTCCTTCCCGTCCTTGTTTTATATAGCTGGTATGGTATGAAAGGTACTTACGTCGGATAATGTTCGGTTGTAGTACCCGGGGCAAGTAGCGAACCTTACGTCGTCTCTCGTTCCCACACATTTAGATGGACTCGGGCAGAGGTACTGTCTTCTCTTTCTATCCCAAGCTTCGATCCATCTGAAAAAGCGAAATTGATTATATAAAATGTGAGAATAAAAATTATATTCCAACGCGGTTTCATTGGCATAAGTTCCTATAGGATGTTGGGAATTTCAGGTCACTTTCCCTCCTTGGGCACTTTAGGAATATGGAAGGGAAATCCCTTTCACATCTAGAGCGAGGTTCCTACCAAGTTTTGGCACCAAAATGTTCCCAATTAACTTTTCCGACTCCACAATCGCAGACCAGTGGATTCCTCGACACCAGCACATAACGTAGAAACACATTGTTGGTAACTCCAGGCCACTTCCAATGGCGTGACTTGGTCACTTTGGTTAGACAATTTCCTTTTATATCTGGGGTGAGGTTTCCTTCAAGTTTTGGCACCAAAATGCTATTCAAAAACACTTACCCGACTCCACAATCCCCAACCAGCGGATTACCCGACACCAGCACATCCCGTAGGAATACACTGTTGGGAACTCCGAGGGACTTTCCATGCCATGGATTGGGCACAATGGTGAAGTAATTCCCTCTCACATCCAGTTTAAGGTTCCTCCATCTTCTGTCACGTTTTAGTACCAAAATCTTCCCAAATTGACTTACCCGACTCCACAATCGCAGACCAGCGGATTCCCGGACACCAGCACATCCTGTAGGAACACACTATTGGGCACTCCGGGCCACTCCCCATGCCCTGGGTTGAGCACTTTCTCAAGATAGTTCCCTCTCATATCCAGGGTGAGGTTCTTCCATCTCTTACCAGGTTTCAGCACCAAAATGGTCCCAAATTATCTTACCCTACTCCCCAATCGCAGACCAGCGGATTTCCTGTCAATAGCACAGGAACATAGTGTTGGGCACTTTGAGCAACTGTCACAATTAACTTACCCGACTCCACAATCGCAGACCAGCGGATTCCCGGACACCAGCACATCCTGTAGGAACACACTGTTGGGTACTCCAGGCCACTCCCCATGCCCTGGGTTGGGCACCTTGGTGAGGTAGTTCCCTCTCACATCCAGGGTAAGGTTCTTAAGTCGTCCGGGACGCCAGAACACTTCTGGAGCTATCTCTTCCACGCTCGTGTTGTATATTGTTAGACGGAGGATTTTTGATTGTATTCCCTGAAATATGATCATTTATTTATATTTGAATGTTTTAATGCAGTTAATGGTAAATTTTGTGTATTGACATCTTCCAGATTTGTTTGCGCATTAATAAACGAGGGTCTTACAACTATACCATTCTATTAGCGCACATAACCGTTTCGTAAAGAGATGAGTATGATTAGATGATCGGGTAGACCCGATTAAAATGAGTTCAGTTTCAATTATATTATTATTCCACAATCACATCACACATCATATTATAAATCCAAAAGTTTGTTTGTTTGTATATTTGTTTCTTTGTTCCCTTTTGACGGTCAAACGACCGATTTGACTAAAAAAATTCAGGGAAGTTCGATGGGAGACCGTTTAAGTGTGGATTTTCGCACAGCGGTAGGTAGGTGTTCAAACCACGCGGGCGAAGCCGCGCGGCCAGAAGCTAGTAGTTAATACTTACAGTCAACAGATACTGCGACAAATACTTCAGACCCCGCCCAGTAATTGTGATATTATTGACTTTCTGCGGCAACGGTCCGTACATCTCCTTGCCGAACTCGATCCCGAAGTCGTCGACTTCGATGTAGAGGTTCCGCAGCGCGTTGTTGAACGTCAACATTCGGGGCACGTTGAAGTCGCGCACGTTGGACTGCGATGACAGCTTGAGGGTGCGGAGTGCGTACATTTTCGTGAACACTCCGGACTGGAAATAAAACATATCTATATAAAGGGTGTTTCGAAGAGGGGGCATCAAGCCGAAAGGGGATTGTTCTAGACGTCTACAACTTTTGAAAGTTCGAGGCGGTTTTCGAAAATTTTGAGTTTAAAGTTTACGTGAAAATCAGATGTTCGTTAAAGTTTGAGATCATTGGGGTTACGGTGTCCTTTTGTTTAGTTAGTACCACTACAATCCAAAAATGTATCGCCTTCATTCTGAAAAGCAGCTGTTTTTTTAGAGAAACAATTTCAAATATTTCGAAAAATGGCTTTGGCGTGCTTCACGAATTTTTCGTCACGCATGCCTCTAGGCATGGGTGATTACATTTATGCATTCCTCCCACACGACACATGCTCAAGCTAAGCACGCAAACAAACACGCACAGGGAACAATGTCAGTAGAACAACATAAAAACACCCATCCGTCCACACGGAGCGCACGGCTTGCACTGAGGCGGCGTTCGCAATGATCGTATGACACGAATGCTCACTGTGAGCACACACGTCCACACAGCCCGAGGCATGCGAGGCGAACCATTCGCAACGCACGTCTCGCGATGTCTGGTTCCGGCTCAAGATAGCACTCCATTTATGGAAGTCTGTTAAAAAAGTGCGTAGTACCTCAATAATCCTCAACCTAAGTTTTGTAACGTCGAGGTACTCGAGTCGCGGCGAGATGCCGTACAAGCTGGTGTTCATCAACGCAGATATCGGGTTGCCGGACAGCGATAACCAACGCAGCTCGCTGAGTGAATGCGTTGCCTGAAGTTAGAAAAATTACATCATACTTAACATACATTTATACATATAAAATTCAAAGTCCTGACTGACTGAAATATTGATTAATGGGTAATTGAGTTATTGGTAACGAATTATGAAAGCGGTTGGGAGCTACTTCCTGACATCCTAAGAAACTAATTTTGTTCTACGACTATTGGAATTTCGAAAAAAAAAAACGACAATTTTGAGGTTAGAAAAAATCTAAAATCAGCTGTTATCCGGGTACAGAGGGCAATATCCTCTTGGTTTCAGTAGTTCCTGAAGAATAATATTGAAATCTTAGGGTTATTTATTGCCCTCTACGCCCCGCAAACAGCTGATTTTAGGAATTTTCTAACCTTAAATTGTTTGCAATTTTTTTTGAATTTCCAAAAGTCGTAGAACAAAAGTGATTCGTTAGGATATCAGAAAGTAGCCCCCGACCGCTTTCATAACTCGTTACCAATAACCCTGTATATCAACGCACAGGTCAAGGTGAAAGGTTTTTGGGAAATCCCGCGGGATCGGGACTTATGTAGGTGAAACCGCGGGACACAGCTAGTCGTTATTACGACTCTTGAAAATGGCTTAATAATTAAACATAGACTATATTATAGACCCATACATAGACTAAACTTAATAATTTACTGTAAGAAAAAGTAGGTACGTAGTATATGCTATACTAGCTGCGTCCCGCCTTTTCAACCGCGTAAGACCCGATCCCGTGGGAATATCGGGAGCAAAAGTAGCCTATGTTACTCAGGGTGAATGAAGCTTTCTAATGGTTAATTTTTTTTGAAATCGGTTCAGTTGTTTTTGAGTTTATTCATTACAAACATATAGACACACACACAAAAATACAAATCTTTCCTCTTTATAATATTAGTGTAGAAGTGTAGATTCACACTTACCACTGGTATCATAGTGAGGTCGTTGTAAGAGAGATCCAAAGAGCGCAGTCTAGTGAGATTGGCTGTCGTGTCTACCGGGATTGACGGCAAGTTGTTGTATGAAAGGTCCAGTCTTCTCAGTTTTGTTAGAAGCATTGATGGTACCTGTAAATAAACGACTATCAGCATATTATCTTCTTTTTGTCTAAATACTAAGTACCTATAGAAGTATACCTACTTGTAGATAATAGAAATATTTTGAAGGAAAAATACTTCCGCAAAAACACAACGCACGATAGACGCAGGGCGGTATTCGAACCAACAGCGCATCTTTACTCAATCCGGGACTGAATTTACCAATTAGTCTACCGGCGTCGGTGACTCATATGTTGAATCGTTGCGGCAGTATCTCACCATCTAACACAACTTAGGCATGTTTTGCAATTGTAAAACATAGTCAATGTTACTGTCTTTAAGTATTTCTCCGTCAACTTTTTGTAATCCAACTAAAGGATTTTAATAGATTTTCAACTAAAATTTGAAAAGTCAGTCGCTAGCCTCATAACTTGGCCATTATAATTATGTTGAAGACGTTAACTTAAGACGTTTAATGTGATTGCGTGAAAGCACTATGCTTTAGACTGGTTGCAACATTATTTATTGGTACGGATACTTGAAATACTTTTACAAGAAGAAATGCTTCATCAAAAACTTTACTGTGACAGGATTCGAACCTGTGCTCGCTCGCCAGGCGAGTGTGCTAACCACTGTGCCACACGGGAACCCACATGACCCCCAATATGCGATCATGCCTTCTCCCTGGAGGGTTACTGCGGTTCGTTTCGATACGACATCGATACTGTCATACGATGATTCTACTGTCACATTCTGATAGTAGGGTGACAGTAGAACCATCGTTATGACAGTATCGTTGTCGTATCGAAAGGAACCGAAGTAAACCTCCTGGTTTTGTTTACCGACTAAGGGTCGGTTGGAACCTCAACCAGAACAGTTTGACAACTATTAACTTGTTCGAGTAGTTTTTTTTTATAGTTTGTTCTGAGACCGATATGGCCAATTTGGAACAGTCAAGGTCAAGTTCGTTCGAGTAGTTAACTTTACAGTTAACGCCTCTGACATAAGACCGCTAAGACACGAACAAGGATACTCACCGCTGTCAAACTAACATTCTTCAATCCCAGATAACTCAACCTCCTCTCCAGTCCTTTAAACATAGTCATCGTTCGTTCGCCAGAATTGAACGGTAAGTTATTGCTAAGATCCAACCATTGAAGTTTGGGCAACGCCGAGAACGAGCCGCCTTCGATTCGCACCAAGTGGTTCCCCGATAGGTCCAGCCAGCAGAGAGACTGGAAATATGAAAAAGTACCTATAAGTTTTAAACTATTATGTTTGTACTACAAATATTATTATACAACGGGGTATTTACCATGTTTAAACTTGTTTATTTCACGGAGCTCAAAACAACCACGTAAGTTTAAAATCGTATATTATGGTTGTTTTCACTACAAGTATTATGAAGGGTCGACTGTTTCCTCCCTGAATAAAGACATTAGAAATATGTTTATGCCATAAAACCTATGTCACCCATGACCATGCCCCCACGTATAAATTTGTTTCATATCCTATTTTTTACAAAGTTAAATTTCTATTCTAATTAGAAAATGAAAAAAAAAAACATGGTCATGGGGCATGCATGGTCGATCATGCCAGATATATGTTCTAAGGCATAAACATATTTGCTCTTATGTCTTTATCTAGGAAGGAAACAGCTAACTATGTATGTATTGTATGGAGAACGAGTAGGTACCCTTTCCTCTTAAACAACGGGGTATTTATTTATTTAATTTAATCAGGTTTTATTTGTTTTTACGGAGCTCCGTAAACCTGCGTGTGTTAGACAAAAATCCTCGGAAGCTTTTTAAAGTCCAATTTAAAAAAACTTGTTTTTAAAATATTTTTTGTTGGTATGAACATGGATGAATGAATAGGTAGCGCGAAAGACGTATGAAACCAGAAATAAACTTGAAAATAAAATAAAAAGTCGGTGGGTACCTAAGGAAATAACATAAATAAATAACATGCATTTAAAACAAACAAAATTCAAAACTCATAAAAACATTCACTGTGAAAAACAATAGTAATATGTGCAAATGCAAAAAAACTCTTACATAAACAAGAAAAAATATCATGGTCAAATGGTCAATAATTATATGGGTATATGGTAATCTCATTATCCCCTTACCTACTGTTAAAAAGGTCTACAAGAACCTTTTTAATAGTAGATAGATCAAATATCTAAACAAAGAACTATCACTTTCAAACAAAAGTCAAGGCAGACTTGCGCAAGATGACATTTATCGGTAATATATAGTTTAAGTTATGTATTGCATAGGTCTAGACTAGCTAATTCAAGCTAGTTAGTCCGAAGACGATAGTTCCGCTTGTCAGCCCATGATATATTTGTTAACATTTTTGATCTAAGAAGAGGTGAACACCATTCTCAAACCTACCTTATACAGTATGTTCTGTGGATACTGTTTCTTCTGGCTGAAAACCCTCGTATGGTCGCGTCTCGCAGTGTGGTACATATACTCGTCGCTGTAGTCCGGCTCTTCCGGCCAGTACTCGCCTCCTTGCTCGGGGTTCTGAAGGTTAGCGGTTTCTACACTAGCTGTTATACTAACTACTAGGTATACTACGGTGTTAGTAAGGTAAAATTTCAAACTAGGACTTGAAAACTAATAGACTGACTGACAATAGTGCAGGCAAATGTCACAGAACAGCCTTTATATCAATGCAGTAGCGTTCAAAATCACACAAATCATTATTTTATCCAGCTATAGGTACCTACGTATAGAATAGACATCGCCAAAACTGATAGGTAAAATACAATTTCAACTGTTAAGCTTGGTTCATAGGATACCTACAGCCTAGTGAGAGACAGATGGACAGCTGTAAACAGCTAGTAAAGGGTCCCGTTTTTACCCTTTAGGTACGGAACTACAAAACCTTATACGGGACCCTTTTAATATGACTCTACTGTCCGTCTGTCTGTCTGTCACCGGGCTGTATCTCATGAACGAACGGTGACAGCTAGACAGTTGAAATTTTCAAGAACAAATGCTAAAACAGAATAAATTAAGAAATTTATTGAGGCCTTCACACAACAAACATGTTTTTTTGATAATGGTACGGAACCGCTATATAAGAGAGTTCGACTCGCACTTGACCGGTTTTACTTTTATTTAGTTTTGTCAGTGTCTATACTATATAGTTGGTACAAGGGAAGACTTACAGCTTAGCTTAAGAGGCAAACAAGACCAAAACTGAAAATCCAAAGCCTTAACCACAACTAGAAAAAAAAAAAAAACGTGGTTCGACCACGTTTTAGTCAAAAAAAAAATACTTTGTGTAAAATGGGCTAAGGCTTCGAAACAATAAGTAGTTGTTGTCTTAAAACTACACCAAAACGTAGGAAATAATGGCATCTATCTACAAACGCTTTAAAAGAAAATATTCAACAGCATTACGTCAGAAAATAATCAACAAGAATCCAACAAGAATTTTCAGTTTAAGCCTTGTTTGCCCCTGACAATCAAAAACCACTCTTAAGCGCAGACAATAAAGTAGAAAACAACTCACCCTGAACCTCTGTACGAGATCTTGCATCGAAACAGCCGGGATGGTGTTCCCGCTGAGGTCTAACTCGACTAGATTCGCGGCCGCCGCCGCGGAGAGGCAGTTCGTTGGGACGCGGGATAGAGAGTTGCCTGAGAGGTCTAGCCTGGATAATGAAAAAAAATAAAGGTTTGTATTAAAAATAAAGGTTTTAATTATATTTTATTTTTAAGCGTTTAAGCCTGCACTGGGCTTTCGTATAAATATTTTAATGGAACAATACTTCTGCAAAAACACAACGCATGATCGACGGAGAGCGGGATTCGAACCAACAACGCATCTTTACTCAATCCGGGAGCACTGACTTGACCAATTAGTATACCTGCGTCGAATTCAAAACATTCGAAAATTGCTATATTGTTGTTTAGTATAGGTATTGTATAGGTTTTATCTGGTTAGTAGCATTTTTTTTAATATACCTACCACGTTAGAAACTCGGCGTAATTATTGCTGAACAATGAGGCAACCAGCCACTCTGATATCAGAATGGCTCGTTGCCTCTGCCAAAAACTCTTTAATTTTCTCAGAATATAGGTAGGTATTATGGTTAGCTATTTTATGCTAACACTACCAAATAGAAATAAATAGATAGCAATTCTTGAATATACTCCTGTAGTCCATTGAAATCTTACATTTTTTTGGGCTCCGCGTGCATTTGTCAGAGGACGCAATTTTATTATTTAGATATCAAGGAAATTTAACTTTAAACTAACCCCCCCTTGATATCTAAAAAATAAAATTGCGTCCTCTGACAAATGCACACTCAAATGTAACTTTTCAAATTACTATTGGTGCCATACGTTATTAATACCTATTCTGGCGGTAACAAAAAAAGCTGTGGTGTTTTACTTTTTTTTTTCCTACAATATTCATAAACTGTTTTTAAAGTGTCATAGAATTTTCGTAATTTTAAGCGGCCGATAGAAATTTCAAATACCTTTCCAAATTCGGTGAAATCAAAAAGTTGTCGTTCAAATTCCTGATCCGATTGTCGGAGAGATCAACAGAAGTGAGAGATTGCATTTCGTGGAATAATTCCACCGGCATCTCTATCAAGTGGTTGTTTGATAGGTTTATTATCTGGAAAATAAAATTAATTAAAAATATTATACTTGGGTAACAGTGACCACTTGGCAATTGCTGGTAATTTTGCAAGAATTCGCACTTCGAAAGCTTTGGCGAAACCTTGCCATACTTCCAAAAGGTGGTTGAATCGTTTTCGAAAAAAATAGAATACAGCTGAAGCATAGTTAAAACCATTTTAGGGACCCTGGTTCGGGTCCTTAAAATGTTTCAACTAGTCGGCCCATCACTACTAAATAGGTTTAAACCAAGAACTATATCTTTCTATTGACTATTATATAAATGACTATTATAGCAGAGAGTTTTAATAGAAATAAGCTGCAACTCGTTACTTTCTCTTTTGGCCCTATAGCCCTGGTCCTAAAGAATTCGGCAACGGTATTTCCCGCCCGTCTTAAACGGGGACCAAAAGGGCTATCTTAGTGGGAGGTTTCAGCTGTGGCTTGTTACCACCCACAAGCGCCAAGCGGACTTCAGTATGTATTCCGATACATAGACCGGTGCAGCCACTAAATAAGACGGATTGGATCTTGTTCCACTGCCATCTACCTTCTTCTAGATGAGCGTGCTACATCTTAGACTGTAACTTCACTTACCATCAGTTTAAAAAAAACACGCTTTACAAAAAACTGAACTCCGAAACATGAGATTCATTGAAACAGAAACTGAATTAAACCCAAATAAAACTTGAAGGAGCAAATGAATCTCACCTGTAAATTCTTAACCTTCTTAAAGCAGTCGTACTCCATATCAAATATCTGATTGTGTGAGAGGTCTAGGTACTGCAACATCAGCATCGAGCCGAAGACCTCGCGGGTCACGTTGCGCACGCGGTTGTGGGAGAGGTGCAGCTCCGAGAGGGTCAGGTCTGCGTGTCTGGAGATATGGACGGTCATGTTACAAGGTTATAGGGTTACTAAGTCGTGGAGGTACTGAGTTACTCGGTAAAGTTGCTGAGTTGCTTAGTAATAACGTTGTTGAGTTACTAAGTGGTTAAGTTGCTGAGTTGCTTAGTAAAAGAGCTACAGAGTTACTTTGTAATAGTTACTGAAATTAAGTATTAAGTATTATTAAGTAATAAAATTATTAAGTTACTAAGTAGTACAGTTACTGAGTAATTTTCGTAGAAGTACTGAGTAACTTAGTAATAGACTGTTTGAGTTTCTTAGTAGTACAGGAGTTACGAAGTAGTACAGTTACTGAGTTACTAAATAATAAAGTTACTGAGTTTACTAAGTAATTCAGTTACTGAGTTTACTAAGTAATTCAGTTACTGAGTTACTATGTAATACAGTTACTGAGTTACTATGTAATACAGTTACTGAATTACTTCGTAATAAAGTTACTGTATTACACAGTTACTGAGTTACTACGTAATAAAGTTACTGTATTACGCAGTTACTGAGTTACTAAGTCATAGGCAAGTATTATGGAACGTGTTTTAAACTGATATCTCGACTTAAGACACGATTCTTAGTCCGCTTTATTGAACATTGCCAATTACTTTCATTTTGCTCATGTCAATTGCACAAGACGGCTTCCCGTTTTACTATTGAAAATTGTAAACACGGAACCTGAAAGAATTGGAACTAAGCGAAATCCGATGGGTTTTGAGTTAAGAGTTAGTTGAAAAATAAATGACTCACCTAAAGTAGTAAGGGGCGACGTATGTAATATTATTATGCGAGAAGTCCAATACTCTAATATTCACTGAAATCGTTCCTAAACCTGAAAACATACAAAACATTAGAACTAAGAAAACAGGTCTGTTACTCCGGTGTCAACAGATGACGTCATCCAACAAAATGTTGATAGATGACACTGGAATGGCATACTCGGTGTAGTATTTTATTGTATCATGCAAAATATTGGTCAAAATGAAGTTGCTTTATCTCAAACTCAGTATTTTATTAACTTTTAACTGCATCTGTCAGCATTAGAATTTCTAGAAATATTCTTTTCTGAAATACATGTTGATGTTTCTTAATGCATGCATGCTAGCATGCTTTCTTAAATAAAATATGTTTTATGTATTTATGAATTAAAGCATGTATTAAAGTTTAATCGCGAATTTAGGTTAAGTGCATGGGATTGGAAATCGATTAAAAATCTCATTAACTTAAAATCTAATGAAAAAACCTTTAAAAAAGTAGCACTTACGAATAGGCACACACAGGAATGAAATATTAAATAAGGATGATAAGTAAATAAATTAAAATTATATAAAGATCTAGAAAACAAATAAATGATCACCTTGGAACAAACTATTAGGACGATCCACAATAGGACGATCCGGAATCGGACGGTCCGGATTATGGCGATCCGGATTATAATTCCTGAACCGTATATCCGAATCTGAATCTGATTCTGAATCAGGGTTATTGAATCCTACGAGAAAACAAAATAAATAAACACAAAATACCAACAACAAAAAAAAATAGAAAAATAAAAGGTATGAAATAAAAGGAGATACGTAAAGTCATTCAAATTAAAAATAAGTAATAAAATAATTAATTTGGAAAACAAATTGCTATAGACTACATGATTTGGTGCAATTAAAGAAAAAAGAGTGAATACTTTTTAACTTTTGTGAAGGGAGTTTTGGCGTGAATAAAAAAAACAGATAAAAAGAAAATATCGAACTTTCTCTTGGTCAATATAACGGTCAGTTTTGTTACTTAAAGAAAAAGTCAAAGTGGATTACTTAAGCCATTTTCCTATTAGAACGTCACATCGAGAGTATTACTTTTACTGTTCACTGCTAGTAGGTAATAGTCAAAGTGCCTACCAGTTAAAAGTGAGAAAGTAAAAGTCAAAGTGAATACTCAAACAATTTTTCTACTTTAACGTCACTTCCAGAGTTACTTTTACTGTTCATCGCTGGTAATAGTCAAAGTAACAGTTAAAAGTAATAGTAAAAGTGAATTTGTCTCAGTGTAAGTGTCATCGTGTAATTTGACTTTTACAATCGGGTCAAGAAACTCGCCGTCAATGAAAAAAATAGCCATTAGTATTGAAAATGTACCCTAAAACTTACTCTGAGCTTTAGGCGGTGTATAGAAGTTGGACGTGAAGAACAAGCTGGGAGCGTTTGAGTCGTGTAATGTCCAAATCCTGTTGTAGGAAGCGTTCACTTTCAACGCGGTTGCTGAACCCACTTGATCGAATATTGAGAACTTGAACGTTTCTAGGTTGTTGAAGGATATATCCAATCTGGAAAGGTTTAAAAAGTTTTAGTAAGTACGATATTGCCTTTATGACTAACTAACTAAACTCACTGCCCAACACCGTCTCCTTGTCATGGATCTCTGTGTAAAGACCAAAGACAAACGACCGGAACCATGTCGGCGGCGAATCAGATGGTGGATGCTTGATGAAGTCAAGTCCCAGATGCTCGCCTCAGCAATCGGCGACAAATGTGCTAATGCTGAAGGCGAATCGGTACAGGAACACTGGGACAGGATTCAAGTATCTATCACTGATTCGGCGCGGTCGGTCCTCGGTATGTCTAAGGGAGGACGCAAGTGTGACAAGGAAACTTGGTGGTGGAACGACACAGTCCAGGGGGAGACTAGGGTGAAGAAAGCCCTCTTTAAAAAGTGGCAAGCGTCCAACTCTCCTGAAGATCGCGACGCGTACAGGTCTCAAACGTGCCACAAAGAGAGCAGTAGCCAGAGCCAGACGGGACCACTTACAGCCATTGTACGATAAGTTGGAAACGTCTGAGGGGCAGAAGCTTATTTATAAGTTGGCACGTACTAGGATCAAAGCGGCACAGGACATATCCAAGTGCCGCTGTGTAAAAGATCCCAATGGCAACCTGCTATGCGAGGACCTTGAGGTGAAGGAGAGGTGGCGCTCTTATTTCCACGAGCTGCTCAATAAGCAGTATAAAGAGGTGCAGCCACCGGAACTCCCTCCGAATCTAGGACTTGTGCCACTGATAACGCCTGAGGAGGTGCGCAAGGCTCTTCGCTGCATGAAGAATCGGAAAGCTGTCGGCGCCGATGGAGTCCCCATCGAAGTATGGAAGGCTATGGGTTCTCGTGGTGTGGGCATCTTAACCAACCTTTTTAACCGTATACTCGAGACCGGCAGAATCCCCGCCCAATGGAGACTGAGTGTTATCACTCCAGTGTTCAAGGGCAAGGGATCTGTGCAGGAGTGTGGAAGTTATCGTGGTATAAAGGTCATGTCCCACACCATGAAGCTCTACGAGCGTATAGTTGACTCTCGGATCCGGCAGGAGTGCACTGTCTCGGAGGGCCGTGCGAAGTGGAGACGTAAAAGTAGGATAGCGGACCCCGGGCTCTCGAGAGAGATGCAACCGGGAACCACGATCGGATGATGATGATGAACTAAACCACTTATGACAATCTAATCGCTAAATCCCTAAATCATAAAAAATAGCCTACGTGTTAATCCGGATTTCCAGCTATTTGCATAGATTCCAAGTTTTATCCAATCGATCCAACGATCTGACGTTTCGGTTCTTTGTATTTGACATTTATTTCCAAAGATTTGTCAAATCGTAGTCTACAATTAAGAACCAATGGATAGGGTTACATTTCCCTGGCATTAAAAGCACTTACATCTTCAAAGAGGGTATATTCTGGAAAGCTTCCTCCCGGATCTCATAGATCCTGTTCCCCCGCAGCCGGATGACGTTGAGGTTGGCCAGCCCGGTGAAGGCGCGCCACTGGATGGACTCGATGAGGTTGTCTTCCATCACCACCTCCTGAAGCTCCTTCAGGTCCACGAAGGTGCGCTGGTCTATTTGGCGCAGTTGGTTTTGGGAGAGGTTTACGCTTGTTAGTTTTGTGTGGAGGCCTCCCTGTAATATCATGGTATGTTAAAGAAAACATAGCTAAGACTCTTGCGCATAAGTCACCGTGCAATAGAAAATACTATATACATAAACATTATTTCTTTGTGTTTACCACACTTAGGAAATACTGCTTTTTTGAAAAAATGCTTTCAAACGCGCTCGCTGGTTCAGATTACTAGTCGTCGCGGATTCGAAGGGTAAATACTAAAAATTTGAAACCTTTTTTTAATAGAGCAAGCAATACTATCAAAAATAGACAGACACATCAAACTTATAACACTTAGGAACCTATCGTTTTCCATCGAGGGTTAATAAATAAACAAGTTCTGGGAACATGACACAGCGCCATCTAGCCCTATAGTAAACTACTAAGCTAGTGTTACAGTGGCTAGACGACGAATGTAATACTTATATTAATATTTCTTTCGTAAATACATTCATATTGTACACAAGCAGAGTCCCGCGTTTCACTCGCGATCCCGTGGGAATATCGGGACAAAACTCCCACGGGATCGGGGATTTTCGTGTATGTTACTCCTCGATAATGAAACTTTCTATTGGTGAAATAATTTTTGAAATCGGTTCAGTTGTTTCAGAGATTACTCGGAAAATACATCCATCCAGAATTGTTAACAATATTATCCTTTATAATATTAGTATAGATAGAGCGAGACCAGACACAAATATTTCTTTTTAGCATAAACACTTGCTCCCGGCGGGAATCAAACCCACTGCCTTCTTTTATTGGTCGGGTATTCACCCGACACGCCAAAGAGGTCCTCAAAGGCAAAATTACCTGTAAAGTTCCTTTAGAAAAATGATCAATAGAATTGTCCTGTAGATTCAAAGTTTTCAGCTCGAACATGAAATGAAAGGAAGTGTCCGGAACGTTCTTCAGTTTGTTGTTGCTCAAGTCTAGGTGTTGTAGTTGACCCAACGCTTTCAAAGGCTCGAAGGGAAGGATCTTCACGGTGTCCGCTAGGCCATTCGCCATTTTTAGTGTTGTTAGACTGTGTAACTGAAAAAAAAACATTGTATTGTAACAGGGCGGGTCGGTTGGTGTTGGGTGAGTGTGTGTTTGTGGATGCGATAGCGTCTTTTTTGAACAGACAGACAGACAGAGTTACTTTCACGCTTGTAATGTTAGGAAGGATTATTATGGTATAGATTATTGCTCCAGTTCTATTGTTTAATATCGAATATGCGACAATGTGAATCACATCACTCACTGCAATAAAACCCTATGAGTTTCTTGTGTCTTCTTTTCATTGGAGATCGCGTTCCGAAGACACATTAGATTACTGACGATTCAAAGAGTTATGTAAATATCCAAATTAATAAACATATTTTTCGGAGCATTCAGAGTTCTGGGGCTCCATAGCCCCTTGATACTGGACGGGGATATGTAATACTATTTACACACCATAATTCAATAGTGAGAAGAAAATAACTGTCTATATATTTCCTGCATTCCCTGTCGGATTATATTATATTAAGCATTAGGTAGTAATCCTTGCAATTTACTACGGTTTTGTATTCACATACCTCAGCAAAAGCGAAGGGATCAATAAACTCTATATTATTCTCAGACAAGTCTAACGTCTTGATGGTCCTGACTTGTTGGAAGGCGCTATTCTCTATCCGCGTGACGGTGCTGCCGTATATCTTCAACTCTTCCAACTCGACGCCGAACTCGAGGAAGTCCTCCGTCCGGATACTTTCCCGGATCAGTTTGCTGATTGAGAGGGAGCGGAGGGATCGCATTCTGGAACGAAATGAACATACCTAAGTTTGTTGTAAGCATACATCACAATAAGAATTGAACCCCCATGAGTTTGGCCATCCTTTAACATCATCGCGATAAGAATTCATCCTATTGCGATGTTTTAGATTCAAACACTTGGTTGTAGATCGAATACGAAGTTTTTATCGCGACAACGCAACACAAATCTTCGGGATTCAATGTAGCCATAGAATGATAATAACAAATTACACCTCAGTCTATTATAGCACGAGGTCTGTAAAGACCCCGAAACGCGAAGCGATTAAAACCGAAAAATAGTAGATTGTATACCAAGGGAGAAAAGACTATTTTTACGGCGAGAGTGTTTTTTGAATCCAGAGAGGAGCGAGGGATTCTAGAGTACCTTCCATTTTTTACCAAACCTACCAATTTCTACCAACGCTACCATTTCTTACCAAAACCTACCAGTTTCTACCAAAACCCTCCATTTTACCAATATTCTACCTGTACGGTCGAACACCCATCGCTCACCTATAAGACACATGTGTTGCTTAACCTGCTCGGTCTATCACCCATCACTTACCTATCAGACACGCAGTACGGTGATAGGAACTCTTTGTAAATTGAAACTTTTTAAAAATATTCACATTCCAAATTCAAATCTCATTATTGCCCTGCTAGCAGGGCAATAATGAGATATGAAAATGCCTGTTAGGAACATCGCCAGCAAAGCGCTACTTCAGGCCCTGTTTACAGGGATTAGACTAGCTCTTTTCGAATAGATGGGATGAAAATAAGATTAATTTCAATTCAACATCGCGAAAATTGAAGAAAAATCTATACCTAAGTTTTAGAGAAAAGACGGCATAATACGGAATTTCGATGTGGCAAATGTCCGCGTGGATTAGTGGTAAGGTCGCCTGCCCGGCAAGCAAGACTATATTTATGACTCCTGCGCCTGCGCGTGGCGACGGATGGTGCTGGTAGAACCTTATATTTATGACTCCTGCGCCTGCGCGTGGCGACGGATGGTGCTGGTAGAACCTTATATTTATGACTCCTGCGCCTGCGCGTGGCGACGGATGGTGCTGGTAGAACCTTATATTTATGACTCCTGCGCCTGCGCGTGGCGACGGATGGTGCTGGTAGAACCTTATATTTATGACTCCTGCGCCTGCGCGTGGCGACGGATGGTGCTGGTAGAAGCTTAGGCGGCACCGACTTTTAAAAAAAATATGGTCCCCTGTTTTAGGGTTTTTGAATTTGTTTTGTTGGTCCAGCCTAATTGCTTTTCAATATTTCATAAATAATATCTTAATAAATAATAAACGGTACATACTTTCTAACATCCTGTAGACTCATCCCGATCGAGTTGGCTCCGCTGACGTCCAAAAAGAACAATTTGTATTGGAAATTGTTGAAGGATGTTTGTTGCGAATATTCTGATGAATACGACGGCGTATTCGTTGCTAGTAAGTTTATATCCACCTGAAATTAACATAATTTACTATAGATATATTCGACGACAATCTAAATGTATGTTGTTAAAAGGAAAATTAAGGTGAATGTCTATTGGTTCGCAACGGCTTCAACGCGCGTACGACACGAAATGGATGTTTCTTTGAAAGTCTATTTATAATTACTTTACTTCCGGCGCTCAGTTCGTCTTCAATTACAATCCTTAAATAAAGAATATTTTTCTTTAAAAATAGGTATTCGTTTTTTTATTTACTGTAGGATCAAAAGGAGTTATGTTACCTAATTCATGTAACTTACAGAGTTGTGTGTATACACTGTCAACAACTTTAAACCATGCTATGCGTGGCTATGTAGCTCCTGAGGCTTTTATTATTATGCATTACTTGACTAGTCTACGCAACCTTTATAATTTGGAAACGTTTTTATCTTCTAATATTATTAATAAATGTTCTGTCACCTACCCACTTTTTACTATTTATCAACCGGCTTATTATTAATGCAGGTACCTCCTGGGTACCAACCTACTTACATGTTTGGTTTGGATTGGTGCGATAGATATGCATCTCGCCAATCATAATCTACTTAGTTTTGTTTTATTTATTTTCCGTATTTGGTACCTATGTTTTTATTTCGTAACTTGTAACATCTTCGCAGATCACAGTATTAGCGTTCTACGAACCTTAGTGGTTTTTAATGCTATGTATAATAAAATAATGTTATTTAAGTTTTTTATTATGATAATAAAAGAAAAAAAAAAAAAATTAAATAAGTAGAATTACCCAGCTCCTATACCAGTTAAGACATTTTATTCTATAGAATAGGTGCCCTGGTATAGATACGAAAAGAAAACACTGTCCTTAATAAATCTCAGCAGACCAAAATTCGTTCACTGTGCACTGCCTGTACATGCCGTTGCTAACCAATGGACGTTCACATTAAAGGGCGATCTTCACACATTTTGTACTTACCTTATTCTCTCTCAAGTTCAAAAATCGAAGTGAATCCAGCTTATTGAGCATGAACTTAGATATCATAGTCAAGTTATTTTCGGACAGGTCTAGACTTTGCAAGCTGTTCTCGAGTCCCGCGAACGAAGCGGGCGATAGCTCGACTATTTCACAGTCGCGGAGCGATAGAGACTTTATACGGGCGTTTCTGAATGCGTCCTCCTGAAATAGGTATAATAAATAAGTTAATAACATTTGATAATCATATACTATAAACATTTTAATAGAAATACATCTTATAAAATACACTCATAGGCGATACGGCTGCCCAATGTGCCACTTTAGTTTTAAGTTTTTTTCTTTGTATTATAAATGTTTTTGTGTTTTGGTACAATTACGTTAATCTATCTATCTATGTTTTTAAAAGTGAGGGATCATGATCTAAGAGATAAAAACTATTTTGGATTAAGTAGGCACTTTGTTTTAATAGTGTGTGTGTGTGTGTATTTTGTAGATTAAATTAGTAGTGATATTGTACTATAGGTTTTTGGCATAAAACTTACCCTGATAGAGAATAAAGGATTTCCATCCAATGTAGTGGAGTTCAGAACATTGAAATATTTGAAAGAGCCGGGAAACAGGACGTTTATCACATTATTGTCCAATCTGAAACATAATTAACAAACGTTGTAAAAGTGTTGAAAATGCATGACCATGAGAATTGAACGTGCAACATTTTCTAAGTAAAAGGTTGCAAGTTTAATTCCTGGCGTCGAACAAATATCTGAGTGATATTCAGATGAATAGTAAGTAGGTGTTTGTGTATTTATTTACTAATAAAAGGAAATGAAGGCGCACACTCAGGGTTGCCAACTCATTATCTTAGGTCGGTGCTAAATGATATCTCAAATAGTGCTAGATTGATAAAATTTTAAAAAAAATAGTGCTATTTAGACATAACATTAAAATTAATAAAAATATAAATAGTTTTTTTTTTGATTCCGAATGCCGCTTAATTTCCAATATTCTCGCAATAAATTCTGTGTTGCAAAATACACACATTGCTTTGAAACTATCTCCAAGCACAGGTCTAAGCCACTTTTTATATTAGGATCGTTCTCCCACTTATTTCTGTAATTTTGAACATAACTCACTTTTTTGCTTAAAGGAATATCCATTTTTGTAGGTTTTATAATTCGAAATGATGGCTGTTTAGTGCTAAATTAAGTGCTAGGTGAATGTTAAATTACAGTGCTGGAATTGCGAAAATAGTGCCAAATTTAGCACCGAAAGTGCTAAGTTGGGAACCCTGCGCACACTACTTAAGGATAATTCTATAAAAAGTAGCCTTTGTTGTAAATTGTAGCCCACGGCCTGTTCAAAAATATTAAAAGCCATAATACAGGAGTCCAGATGGAACTGGGTAAATGGATATCCAAAATCCGGTATTTTCAGAATTTCCGGATATACGATATTTTTGGAATTTCCGGATATTCGATATTTTTTTCAAATTGCAATGTAATTTGATGGCGAAATAAAATGAATAATACTTACTTCAAAGCGTCAAGCGAGAGTCTGATCCCGTTCAACTCGTGCGCCGGCGGCACCTGCTTTATGATATTGTTGGATAGGTCCAGGAACCGGAGCTGTCTCAGTGGAGAGAGCTCCTCGTAGGGAATGTAGGAGAGCTGGTTGTCTCCTAACACCAGCTGGAATAAATAAACATATGTTATGTCAGTATTTAAACCCAAATCTGTCTGTTAACTTTAAAACTTCATGTCAGAGTAAAAGACAAACGTTACATAAACTAAGTCATCGTTTATAGGTAAGAGGGTAAGTAATAAACACATTATTTAAAGCAATCACCTTAGTAAGCCTGCTCATTCCATCTCTAAACACTCCCGAATCAATAACTGACAGATGGTTCCCATGAAGATCCAAGGTCTCAAGCAGAGGTAACCCGGTGAAGGCATCCAGAGGTAGGCTCGATATTGAGTTCTCTGCTAGTACGAGCGTCTGCAGAGTGTTCTCTAATCCACGCCAATTGTCACCGGATATGTCTGTTATTTCGTTTCCTGGAATGGTTACAATGAAACAATTAATTACAGCCTCTGTGGCTTGTCGGGCGAACTCCCGGCTGCAACGCAGAAGGTTGAGGGTTTGATTCCCGCCGGATTAAAAGCCCTACTTGACATAGTTTGTCAAGTGGGGTATCTATGATCATACTTTTTATGGCAATAGCCATTTTATTAAAATTTTGCTCACTGACACGTCTGTTTAGTAACTCTCACAAGATTAAGACGAAACGAATGACGTAAGAATTATTAAAATCGGCCCATCCGTGTGGTCTCTGCAGCGCTACATAGGAACAAATATACATACATAGACTGCTGTGTATCAGTCACATAACTCTTCTTTGCGTCCCGCAGTGGGGTAAAACGGTAATATACTTAACAGTTAAATAATACGTAAGTTTACCTGTCAAATCAAGAAGCCTTAACTTCTGCAAGTACCGCAACGACCGACTGGGGACGCTCGCAAGCCTGTCTTCTCGCAGTTCCAACTCCCACAGCGTATTGTCGAGACCGTAGAACGCCTCCTCATGAATGGTCTCGAGGGGGTTCTGGTTAATGGCCAACCGGTACAGCCCTGGAATTGGGAATTAGTGAGGTGAATTCATTAGTAAGATATGTTAAGGGGATAGGTTAAATGTGTGGTGAAATGGTTTAATGTTTAACGTTGAGATTGATGGCAGATTGGTATTACCTATACTGATAATTCTGATGGCATTTTTAATTGAAATCAAATAATGTTGTTGATTTTGATTATTGATAAAAAAACAGTAAGATTTGCTGCCCTGTCCCCCAAACTAATGCCCTGTAAGTCAGTAGACTAGACAGTCTCTTCCGTAGACATGTGGTATTAATCAACATTTAATATTAACCTAAGTATTTATAATTTATATAATTTTTATTAATTTTCTAATTTTTCTGAATTGTATTTCTATTCTAAGTAAAAAAATGAATAAAAAACAAAACATAGGGACATAGTCATGCATGCATGACAGATATAAGTTTTATGACATATTGCACTAAAGTGCAATATGTATTAATATGTATCCCAGTATTTATTAAATCCAGGGAGAAAACAGTCGACTACGTTTGTATGGAAAAGAGTAGGTAGACTGTCCTGTTAAGAAACTTAAAACTACTAACCTGTGGCCTGAAAGAACTGAGGCTCAAGATCCATGATCTTGTTCCCATTCAGCTCCAAAGAGAACACCTTGGAGCTGTTTATAGTGGCCGGCACCCTCAGTATGGGGACGTAGTTGCATGTCACGATGCCGAGGTCTCCGGCCGGCTTGGAGCAAGTACACAGCGCTTGGAACAAGCATGGTGGATGGCCTGTGTCGGAATGGACCTGGAAATTTAAATCAACATGTTACAAAGGTAAGCTAAACGGCCAAATACTTTTTATTTTAATGCTAATTGAATTTATAAAACCTGGCCACTTAAATATTTATTTTTTATTCTAAGTAGGTATGGCTACAGAAATACATCATCTGTGATAAAGTCAATTGTCTAGCTATCACAGATACCTGGTAACAGACAGACAGACGGACAATGGAGTCTTAGTAAAAGGGTCTCGTTTATACCTTTCAAAGATTCAAAGATTTATTTGCTTCGGGTACGGAAACCTAAAAACAAATAGCAGCAAGCCCCATGAGCACAGATTTGTAGGTCAAAACCATTAGAGTTATTATATACTTTGAGATCAATAGTCAAAACCAACAAATCTTCCAAAACATCAACAAAGTGCTAATGAAGTAGGTAAGTAGTAACATCAAATACAACAAAACTAACGCAACATACGATGTTAAAGTTTTACAATCGAAATATATATACCTCAAGATTTTACCAAAAAAAATACCTACAAATGTTAGATACCCTTTTCAGACACAAAACTAGTAAGTTGTAATCCCAAAGTGACACAACCATTTCGTGAGAAATGGACTCTGATCTAATGCATATTTATTATTCAAGATTTCTTCCTTCTCAAATCTCAGTTCGATTTTGTTTTGAGACCCTTACTCTTTACAAGGGACGCTCTGAGGCTGACAAAGATAGAGGTGTATATTGTAACAATAAGTTATTTGTAAACTAAAAAACGTCTGAGAAATAAGATTCTTTTGATATTCTCAATACAAAATCTACTGAAAAAACATACGTATGCACGTCAACTCTTTGATCTGGTGTCGGTTTGTCATTTTCTAAACACCTTTACTAGAATTGTTGATTGGATTCTATGATAATCTAATCATCTTAGTCCCTATGTCAGGCGATGGCCCGATTGCAATGCAGAAGGTTGCGGGTTCGTTTTCCGCCAGGTGATAAAATAAATATAAGTAACGGATACAATACTTTAATTTATTTTTCTTTTGTAAATACTCCATTTTAAACACCCAGACCAGAAACAAGTACTTTTTTCTAAGTATTATAACTTGGTCGAACCCGCAACCTCCTGCATTGCAATCGAGTATTCGCCCGAAACGCCACAAAGGTCGTCTAATATGAACCAGTACTTACTTCTAAAGCTCTCGAGATGGACGCCCATATCATTAGCAGTAAGGTTACAACCACGAGGGCGTAACCGAACTTGATGATCGCCATCAAACTCTGAAACAAGTAAAGTTTTATATTAATTTAATGTTATTACAGTACATCATTATATTGTTCACAGGGTAGATATTAACCCCCTTACTTATAAACGATTAGCTGCGTCCCGCGGTTTCACCCGCGTAAGTCCCGATCCCGTAGGAATATCGGGATCAAAAGTAGCTTATGTTACTCAGGGTGAATATAGTTTTCTAGAATTTGAATATAATTTTTGAAATCGGTCCAGTAGTATTTGAGTTTATTCATTACAAACATACAGGCCCACATACACACAAAAATACAAATCGTTCCTCTTTATAATAAAAGTGTAGAAGTGTAGATGACTAAGTTTAGGTAACGTTTGTCTCTTCAATGTCACAATAAAAAACAAACGTTACATAGTTTATCCAGCTGTAAACAGGTAAGTATGAAGGTAGAGTTATGGTTAATAGATATATATTAGAGCGGTGTTGGTCTAGTGGTAGATACCCCGGCTTTCATTCTGAGAGTCGTGGGTTCGAATCCAGACCGACCGCGCACCAATGTCTTTTTCTTTAAGAAAAAGGTATGTGCGCTAATAACATCGCTCTTACGGTGAAGGAAAAACATCGTGAGGAAACCAACATGACCTAGGACTCACCACGGTCCGAAGACATGGGATATTCAGTGTTTTCTATGTATCATATGTATGTATTTACAAAAAAAAAAAGTATAATATGTAGTATATCCGTTGTCTAGTACCCATAGTACAAGCATAGTGCTTAGTTTGGGGCTAGATTGCGCTGTGTGTAACGTCATGCAATATTTATTTATTTATTATTTATATGTACAATAGAAATTAATCCCTTTACAATTCGCAAAAAATCTGTAAATCATTATTATCCTATGACATATACAATTACGTGTTGGGAATTTCATACGAGTTTACGCTTGATAATCTAGGTACCTATAGACTTAGATTAAGCGCATAACACATCATGATACTGAACAAAAAACTAGAGCACATTATCATCACAATCATCCAATGCACCCATTCTAAAGACCCCACAATGAGGCAGGAGGATGCTTGCATTCATATTAGTCTCCCACATAGGACAAACAAAAATAAACTCTACGTGACAAAAATAAAGTTCACGTTTGTTTACTCCGACTATTTCATTAAGAGGTCTTGACAATAACAAACTCATATGTAAGCGTACAGACGTATTTATTGAAGTACGCACCTGTGAAAGAATTACTTTGTATTTATTACATTTTGTATGCCATCCAGGGAGCGGATAACAACCGCACGTATGTGGTTTATTAATTTTGGGGAATCGATTGTCGTTTGTTGTTGTGTAAGTGACTTAAATAAGTTGTATTTTTAAATTGTGTACTTTGTTGTTTAGGCCTTAATACCCGACAGGCCTTATTACTCGCACCGATCTTACTTAACTCTTAAGTTTTTTACAATGCTATTTATAAACATACAGGCAGAGTCGTGAGACATCTTTCTACTTAGCACTAACAAGTAGCGGGAAAAACCTTCGTTCTAAATCTTTAATTTATGCACATAATAAAAATTTAATTCAAAGTAGTATATTGTATAAACATTAGATTATACATACATCCATGGTTGTTTTGAAAGTACGTCTCATGATATTGTGCGGTTTCGGAACGCGCTCTCCGATGAGAAAAAATCATAAGAAACGTTAAAGCCTGAAAGGTTTTGCAACAGACAGCAAAAAAAGAATAGAATTGCTTGAGTTTCAAATGAAAAAGGTCTCAGGTTTCATTAAAATCTCATACCTAATGAAATGTCGGTAGGAAGCAATAGGGCTTCCTGTGTCGACGGTGCGGTCTCGGCACGCGTACCTTTTTACAGTGTCCTTAAAGCCCCGGTGTTCACGGTAATTATAATTAAATGGTGGGTATGTATGCAACATACTTCAGGTATGGTAGGAATAGCATACCTATCTAAAATGAAGTTTTGTTCTATTTCACTTTTAAATGCGCTTAGCTTGTCTGACGTTTTTGTTGTCACATCTTTGTGTAGAAAAACAATGGAGTACAAACTGTTTGTATTGTAATCGTACAGCCGTATTACCAGCATAGACTCAACTTTTGTCACTTTTTCGGCTAAATTAACGGCTGTTATTGTCGTATTACCTAGATTAAAGTCCGATTAGGTAATCTGTGGTAGGTGTTACGAATCTTAAGATAAAATTTATTTTAAATTCTGCGCTTTTCGCACAGCAAATAGAACAAGTAAAACTTAACAATGCTTTTTATTCAAAAGTTTCTTATTGACAGACAATTCTAAGTTATCTCGCTCGTGTCGAGGGTAAAAGCTTTGCAACGATAGTCACAAGTTCAAGTACTTACGCTTTACACTTCGCACACTCTTAACTTGAAGTCGGTACCACATAAATTGTTGAAGAGATTGAAAAGTTTCAACATATTTTATTACTTTGGTACAAGTAGGTACCTACATAATATTAATGTATAATTTCGTAATAGGTATATTAAAATTTATCGGTTTTTAATTGTACTTAGACTATTGCTTTGACACATCTTCCTGAAGAGAAAATGATAAATACAAAGAACTATATCTAACGTCAGATAATAGTCTGAAATTTAAAAACGTACTTACCTATTATAAGTATTTTTATAATAATTCTTATTTTTGTTGCTCAAGAAATTCTACTTCAAATATTTTACAAGGAGAAATACAATAAATACAATAAAAACAATACAATATTTATTTATTATTATAAAACTTATTATACACTTCCCAAATTACATTATAAATCAGTTCCACACTAAGCACAGCTTGTATCGCAGTAACCGAGATACCAATATAAAAATGAAGATGACATGAAATGCATCATCAAAAACCCTCCCGTGAACCGGTGCCTCTCGCTTGCCGGGCGAGTGCGCTAACCATGCCCACGGGAACCCACGTACCACGGCGAATTAATGATTATGCATCTTCTCTGTTTGAACGTCATCCGCCAGAACAGTTTCGCACCCGTCATGGGAGGATTTTTCATGAAACATTTCTTCTTTTACAAAAATTCTACATAATTTAAGTTCGTTTATTATAATTTTCTAAGGAAACGACACCTTTACCCGACTGCAAGTTGTGCGAGGTACTTTCGCATACTTTCGTAATCTTTGATGCGTATTTAAGTACATAATTTACAAGTAAGTAGGATTATTATATTCTCAAAATATCGAGCCTGTATATTATATTTAACAAAAGTTCTAAATCGCATGTCAGTCAACAAAATTTAATACAATATGTCAAAATCCATAAGCATAACAATTTTCCTTTCAACCTTCTAGGAAAGCCTTAACAACAATCGAATTGACTTGAAATAGGTATACATAGGTAGGGGTTAAGCGATAAGATAAGCTATTTTTCCTTCTTAAAGTATTGTTTTATAATGTTTGACTCCTTCAGCAAATAAATAAAATCACGGTCCATTCTTAAACTTCCCCAAATAGAAATAATCTATATCTATACTAATACTAGCTGACCCGGCAAACGTTGTTTTGCCTTATAAATTATAGATACTTAGTAGCCGATTCTCAGACCTACTGAATACGCATATAAAATTTGGTAAAAATCGGTCGCGCCGTTTCGGAGGAGTACGGTAACTAACATTGTGACATGGAAATTTTATATATCTATCTATACTAATATTATAAAGAGGTAACGTTGGTAACATGTATGTATGTATGTATATTGGGGGTAATCTCCAAAACTACTGGACCGATTTCAAAAATTATTTTACCATTAGAAAGCTACATTCACCCTGAGTAACATAGGCTACTTTTGATCCCGATATTCCCACGGGTTGGGGACTTACGCGGGTGAAACCGCGGGAATCTGCCAGTATTAAATAACGGGGTATTTACCATGTTTAAATGCAGTCTCTTGAACAAGCCAGTTAAAATGACTGGCGAAATATCGAGCTCCGTCAAAAACAAATTTAAACATGGTAAATAACGGGGTAGGTATTTACCATGTTAAAATTTAATAATATTTCTAGTAAAAACAACCATGTAAATTTAATATCGTATATTCTCCAAATAGGTTTAAAAAATATAAGTTTTTGTATTCTCCAATTAGGTATCTACTTAATAAGTCCATGGGTTATAGTATAAATGGACACATTTACCCCCTTACTTATAAACGATGACTTAGTTTATGTAACGTTTGTATTTTACTGTGACATGACAAAGACGAACGTTACATAAACTTAGTCATCGTTTATAAGTAAGCGGGTTAGTGTTTTCGTGCTACCTTTGTGTACGCGTATGTACCTAAATCATAGTTTTTTCATGCAATGCCATCAAGCACATTTCTATGCAACCGGACAAGGATGATTTATCATCAATCGTCGTAAATACTGTGAACGTGCCAGCTTTAGTTCATCGACATGTTCGCCAATATCTACTAAACTACTTACGGCAGAATACAGAAACGTTATTCAAAATTTGAGCACTACTTAAACAATTAAAACTTCCAATACTACTTTTAAATTTAGAAGCTGCTCAGTTACTTAAGTACCCCTGATTTAAGTGGCGTTTTTGTATTCGACTGTCAGTCATGTTCTACTACAAAGACGACACCAAAATCTTCAGCATTCGCTCTATCACGCCTCTAATTTAACATTAAGAATTTGTTTCTCATCAATAATTCATAACAGATACTAAAAGGTTGGTACCTAATTCATTCACAATATGTATAGCAGGCCGGTCAAATAGGGTTTCTTTCATGAAATTGTTGGAAGATTATACGGAATGTCGACCCGTATCACAGGGGTTTGTGCAGTTGGGAAAAACCCTACCACCGTACAAATTGCGATTCATCCTTTTCGGGTGTACCTAATTGGTTAAAATTGTGTGTTGCTTAACCTCACCGAAACACATACCAACCCATCCGAATTCTTCTTCTTTTCTTGTAGTAGTGTGACTCACCTAGTGCTAACACTAACAGTTAATAGTACACAAAGGTAGCACGAAAACACTAACCACCTAACGTTACTTAGTTTATGTAACGTTTGTCCTTTCTCTGTTAAGTTTGAAACTTCATGTCACAGTAAAAGACAAACGTTCCATTAACTAAGTCATTGTTTATAAGTAAGGGGTAGGTTTTCAGGTCGCCCTAGGCCAAATCCCACTTATGTTATGGACGCGAAAGTTTAACCTCCTTACTCATAAACGATGACTAAGTTTATGTAACGTTTGTCTCTATCTGTCAACTTTGAAACTTCATGTCACAATAAAAGACAAACGATACATAAACTTGCTTAGTCATCGTTTATAAGTAAGGGGGTAAATGTTTATTTATTTAAAGTTTTTAAATTTACACTCTTCGTTAATATAGTTACATTTTCACGGGGCTTAATCTCGTATTATTATTAATTTTATTACCTCGACGTTTCAACCATGTTACAATGGTCTTGGTCGCGTGGAGATTTGACTGGGAACTTGTCCAATCCTCTCGCCACCAAGGTCCGTCCAATAAGACATTCATTTTATATAAGGTAGGCACCATTATTTATTGTAACACAGTAAAAAAATGTATCAGATATTCTCGTATAATCTGACCGTCTAAACTTGTGATTGGCATACCGATATCCAAACTCGATTTATTCTTTGTTATCAGCAGATTCCGTCGGGTTAGAAGCTACATTTTTCTAAGCATATTTTATTTGATAAATAATCGGGCTCAGAATATTTTATAGGTAACCCTTTTCGAAAATAATAAATTCAATTTTCTCAACTCGCCTTCCATTATTCGAACCCCCACGATCTGTTTAAAATATGTTCATAAATTATTAACACATTTAATGCGGAATCCTACCAATATTATGAATATGAAAGTTTGTGTGTAAGTAGGTATGTAAGTAAACGAGTACCTACCTATCGGCCGAAAACAGAAAAGCAACTCAAAACTGAGTTCTAATTAAACAACTAAGCACCTCTCAAATTCAAAAAATCCCATATGTACTATTTTTAAATTAAGAAGCTGCTCAATTATTTAAGTACACCTCAAATTTAAAGTGGCGTTTCTGTATTCGGCTGTATGTGTGTTATAATAACTCCTTCCTGCAAAAACTACTGAACCGATTGCGATGAAACTTGGTATATAGATAGCTGGAGATCTGCACAAACAGACCAGCTATTGTTTATCCCAGTACTCCCGCGGGAATATGACTTACGTGGGTGAAACCGCGGGCGCAGCCAGTAAGTGATAAATTATTACGTAAGTAAATACCTACCACCCTTAACAAAAGGGTGGAGTTATAATTTGACAGTGACATCTCATTAATATTATTAGCGACATTCTCCTATAACAGTAAGAAATAAGATAATTTATAATAATAAAAGGCTTATAAAGACAGCCCTGGGTCCGTATTCTTCAATATAGTATATTATTTACAACAAGCA
The DNA here is from genome assembly GCA_958496205.1 of Idaea biselata. NCBI lineage: Eukaryota > Metazoa > Arthropoda > Insecta > Lepidoptera > Geometridae > Idaea > Idaea biselata. The sequence goes on along the minus strand of OY292400.1, from coordinate 12,563,566 downwards.
ACATAATTCTGCACACAATTACCTCCTCACTTATAAACAATGACTAAGTTTATGTAACGTTTGTGTCTGCCTGTTAACTTTGAAACTTGAAGTCACAGTAAAAGAAAAACGACACATAGTTGATGCAGTAAGGTGGTCAATATTTAGTTGAAAAACACATTTTAGACTATAGATTTAAAATTCATGACTAAACGGCCGTGAGTGCAATAACTAGGGCGTGACGTAACTGACGTAATGTCAACCCGGGAGTTACGTGTATGAGTAATTCGCAGTGGAGACTTTGGGACCGTGGGGGTCATGGAACCCCGGCACGACTATTCTATGCATGCATATATGTTATAGCGTCCCCAACTATAACCACCATGGGTATAATGGGGGGGTGCGCTGTAACGTCAGGCCACTCCGAGATGCTCCTCGGAGTGGCCTGAATGTACAGCGGACCGGGATTAGTTATAGACCGATCGTGTCCCCAAACGCTAGTGTTCGGATCTCCATAAAAATAGCTACTACGTGCCCAAAATACAATGAGTTTTTTTTTACAAAAATCCTATCTTATTTCAAAGACGGTTTTTTGCAAAAAAAATCCTAGGATTTTCGCAAAAAACCTGTTTATCTTATCTTACGACATAAACAAAATTTCTAGTTGTCTTAGAAAAATTAAGCTTTAAAATATTTTTTTTCATGTGGCAATATATCTACGAGTATATACTCTGGACCGAAAACAAAGCTTTTCCGACCTAATAATTCTTAGAATACTTACGACTACCGGAACATTTTGGTACGTGCACGACAACGCCCCGCGGGAAATATCCCAGTATGGAACGACAATTACCCACAAATCTTACAACTTCAGCACTGTATCAATAAATAAACTAAATTATTTATTTACAACTAGCTGCGCCCCGGGGTTTCACCCGCGTAAGTCCCGATCCCGCGGGAATATCGGGATCAAAAGTAGCTTATATGTTAATACAGATTTCCAGCTGTCTAAATACCAAGTTCCATTGCAATCAGTTTAGTAGTTTTTGCGTGATTTAAACATAAACATAATTAATAGACATTGTTACATTTTCCGCGGGTCTTAATCGCGTTTTATTATTTATTTTCTTGCCTCGATGTTTCAACCATGGTACAATGGATGCGAGGGGACTGGACAAGTTCCCAGTCACGGTGATCTGGACTTAAAACAAGGTGACACAATGAGCGGCCTTATCGCTTAAAGCGATCTCTAACACGCAACATCATTGAACTTAAAGTATTAGCATAGAATTGCTGAAGTTACTTAGATAAGTACTATTTTTGCAGATAAAGTTTCACTATAAAAATGCCAAAAAATACGTGAATTAAAAAAGCGTCATACTTTTCAGGTAATTTAGCTTCGAGTATTGCGTGCGGTACACTTATATTCCTGCCATTACGTTCATAAAGCTCAAATAATGAATCCATTTATCATTTTAAAAGTCTCGGCTGCCATTTCCTCCTCCACCGTCTCAAGGCTCTTTTTTTCCGAACAACTAATCTTAATGTTAACTGCTATTGAAATAAAGAGTGTTTTTAGGGTTTCGTACCCAAAGGGTAAAACAGGACCCTTTTACTTAAGACTCCACTGTCCGTCTGTCTATCTGTCTGTCACCAGGCTATATCTCATGAACCGTGATAGCTAGACAACCCCTGAAATAACGGATCTAACAATATATGTTATAGCGTCCCCTATGAGACAGCCAGCTTTTAGGCATCCAGGAGGGGTCCGCTGTATCGCCAGGCCACTCCTAGAAGTAACCGTCCGGAATCAGTTATGGACCGATCGTGTCCCCAAATGCTAGTGTATTTGGTTCTCTATAAAGGAGATCTGCCTCGTGCCCAAATGACACTACCTGTTGTCCAGACAGGTACCGGAGCAATAAAGCCGCTCACCACTCGCACCGAACAAGGTAGATAACGACAACCTCGCTGAGGCCAGTAGAGAAGCCACCTCCCACATCTCCAGTGTGGAACCGGAGCTGTTTTGGAGCGCTCACTTCTCGGCATACATCCATATCTGAGTGATCTATATATTCTCGTAAGGAGCGGACATCACTAGTCTAGAGCTAGCTAGATAGCTACACAGTTGAAATATCAGAAATGATGTATTTCTCGGTTGCTACTCTATAACAAGAATTACGGAACTCTTCATGCGCGAGTCCGACTCGCACTTGGCCGGTTCTTTTTCTATAAATAAACAAAGTATCCGGATAATTTACTCGTTTGTACGTGAGAAAAATTTTCATTCACATGCCCGCCGGCTTATACAATATAATATTATTTTTAAAAAAGGCCTGAGCGTTTGAATCGACCCCGCGGGGTAAGAAAGAATGTAGGTAATAGCGATACGAATATTAGGTACCTACATATCCTTGTATTTTCGTATTTTAGTCAAGTAATGGTAGTGTTTTTCCTTTATTTTCTTTTTGTATCGGGTTGGCATTGGCACGTATCTAGTGAATCAAAGTTATGATATCGAGACTTAGTTTTAGGGTTCCGCAATTCCGCACCCAAAGTAAAAACGAGATTATTTCACTAATACTCTACTGTCCGTCTGTCTGTCTGTCAACAGGCTGTATCTCATGACCCGTGCCGTGATAGCTAGACAGTTGAAAATTTTATAGATGACTAGCTGCGTTCCGCGGTTTTACCCGCGTAAGTCCCGATCCCGTGGGAATATCGGGGTCAAAAGTAACCTATGTTACTCAGGGTGAATGTAGCTAATATTATGGTGGTGAAAGGCTTTTTGAAATTGGTCCAGGAGTTTTTGATAACAAACATACAGACGCACACACACACACACACACCAAAATACAAATCTTTCTTCTTTATAATATTATTGTTATTATAGTATAGAAGTATAGATATGCCTACTGCCGCTATAAGAACATAAATACCAAAAACGTTAATAAACATGCTCTTATAGGCTTGCATTACCTAAGGATCAAACCAAGGAACGCCTTACAGAAACCAATAAAATGTACAAATACACCGTTTATTTTCACAGTTAATGGTTCTATCTAGGCGTACCGTTTGTTATGGGTGGGTACAGCCCAGTTGTTTCCGTCAACAAAGACTGCCCAGCCTACCATGACCATATAAAATTAATGGCATGCATTTGTCGATTCGTTGTTCCAAACTATGCATGATATTTCGAAATAAGTACTTAGCTATGATTTTAAACACGAGACAAAACCAATTCGCCTCGTTTTTGCCTCGTGAACAAGGCAGTTGAATGACTGGCGAAATATCGAGCTCCGTTAAAAACAAATTAAAACGTGGTAAATACCCCGTTATTTAATTATTTTTTAAGTAAGTAAGTATTTATATAACCAGTGTGAGTGTCCCATACAGAAAATGTTTATTTGATCAAACTATAAAAATGTATGGAAACCTGAAGTTTCGGTACAAAATATGCAAACTTTTTATAATAATTATTAGCATGGCCTGATAACCGCTGGGCAGTATAAGTCCTCAAATGGCGACCACGATACGGAGTGTTGTGGCGACCACTTGCTCGGTGGACCGACGACATTGTATGTAGCAGTCGCGGGGAGTTGATGGATGGAGGTGGTTCGGGTTCGCTATTTGTGGCGTCGCCTATGCTCAACAGTAGACGATTATGGCCTGAGATGATGAAAATGGCTATACAGAAACAACCATTAGGGATCTTCTTCTTCTTTTCACCTAGTGTTAGAGTTTTCAGGTTGCCCTAAGGTCTCTTACTTGACCTAACGACTGCCATCAGACAGAGGACCGGGACCAACTGCTTGACATACCTTCCAAAGCACGGAGGAGCTCGAGATAATGATTTTTTGCTACACAAATTCGATCAACCATCAAAGAAATGACCGCGCCAAGCGGTGCTTAACCTGCACGACCATTCAAGATCGGCCGGTGCAGCTAGGCGAATGAGCTCCTCACCATTAGGGATAATAAAGTCTTAACAACATTCAGAATACAGAGTCCTTGTATCAAAACTTACAAGTAAGTCTACGTTACAAGTACGGTTCAAATCACTGGGTTCCGTAATCCTAATATTTCAACAGAAACACTTGTGAAACTTGTAAGGCGGAATGGAGAGTCGCCGGACACTCTTGTAAGTTTATTTTGTGCGCTCATGTACTGCGGAACTCATGAATTGACCTCCTTGTAAAATGCTTTTATAAGTCTTATAAGTTGGGATAAACAGCCAACTGGTCGATAACTAATGTTTTTTTAATATAATTACTTGTTAATATAATGGTGGTACACAACATATGTCAAGGCAGAACCTCGTTGGCTGCAGGCACAAGTTTCCTTGGACTCTTTTTTTTCTTCTTTGTTGTTTTTATGTTTATATTTGTTGTTTCCTTTTATACTTTTTATGTTGCTGTTCTTTCTTTTGTGTGTTTTGTTGCCAATAAATATTTACTATTTTATTTTTATTTATTTTTTGTACCTACCTATTTGATGGACAAGACAGATCCCTGACAAACGAAGGTAAGATAAACTTTATGAATTTAGTTCAAAATAATTAATTATATTATTGTTTCAAATAAATTTAGTAATATAGTTCATGTAAAAGTATCATATTTATTTCGAAATTAAACTCCATAATGTGTACGTTAAATTTAACTGATCATTGCGATGTTAATTTCGAACGTTAATGTTCAACATTAACAATTATTTTGGTAATTATTTGATAGGTAAGTAGGTAATATTGTTGCCGTAAAATGAACCAGCTGAAAAAAACGTTATATTTTATTTTAAACCCTAATGAAGTCGGCGATATATATGTATGTTTTATTTATGTTTACAGTGGATTAAGAAACCCCATGCATAAACTAAGCTTGGCTTTGTGAGCGGCCCACAGAGCAATCTGTACAAAAGTTACAACAACAATTGAATAACATTCGTTTTTTTGCAAGTATAACAAGGTAGAAATGTCAGCATTTCACCACAATCTCATTAGATTAAAAGTGACGAAGCGGTTTGATACTTAGCACGCTCACATTTGACCCGTCTTTCCCCGTTACCCTGTGTAGAGTCCACTACTAGACCGGGCCGTATCTGACCCGAGCTACTTCTTTATAAATACAGCTTTTATTCTACACGGACTCGGCACAAATAACAAGAAAAACAAAAGCTGTACTCATACAAAAGTAGCTCGGCTCGGACACGGCCCGGACCCGGCCCGGTCTAGTACCTATAAAGCATGATTTATGCTAGACCGGCCGTGTCCGGGCCGGGGCGGGAACGGGCTACTTTTGTATGAAGACATGCATTGCATGTTGTCCGTGCCGCGTCCGTGCTGGACGCGGCACGGACAACATGCAAAACAAAAGCTGTCTTCATACAAAAGTAGCCCGTCCCCGCCCCGGCCCGGACACGGTCCGATCTAGCATAAATCATGCTTAAATCATATTTTAGGCCAGCCGTAGCCGAAGCCACAAGTGATTGTTTAGCACCACTAACGGGTTCCAGCTCTAGTTGTCTTGTCTTACACGTGACGTGTAAGACAAGACAACTAGAGCTGAATTCCAACGATGCAAGTAATACAAACAGTCGAACAACTCGTCTACGGGGAACATTAACAAAGTAAATTGACACAAACTTCCACAGTTCGTTAGTTCACGACTCTACAACATCGTAACCTACTGTAAATTGTAATCATATTTTCAGCGAATGTGCAACTTTTATTTTTATTTTCGCAGCGCGGTCGGAGGCAAGTCGAAACTTATGTCTGTTAATGTATTTTCGAGTAGCTGTTATTTATGAAAGTACCTAAGTACACGTTTTGTACAATAAAATGAGCAAGGCTTGGTTGCTTGGGTTTTATGTGTGCTGGCTGCACTTGTGTATTACTTAGGTAGGCGGAGTTGTGTCCATACATTGTTGCTAGATTGTGGATATTAGCCAGGTACCTAGACGATAAAACAGTTTAAAAACCCCATGAGTTTCTTGTGTCTTCCTCTCATTGGAGGTCGCGATCCGAAGACACATTAGATTATATCATTGACGATTCAAAGGTTTGTTAATAAGTATCCAAATGAATAAACATACCTATTTTGAGTTTGAGTTAGGCTGGACACAGAGTTCAGAAATTCTTATCATGAGTTCTAACAACTAGTAATTATTCGATACGAAAAATGAAATTAATTAAATGGCTGACTTACAGGATCATCATCCAAATCGACAGGTCAAGTTAGAGGCCTGAAAACTCTAACACTAGGTGATATTTACATTTTGGATTTTAATTAGGTAAAATAGGTATTGAAACTAATTTTTCAGTTTAAATTGCGTGGTGTTTATAACTTTTTTAACGAAATTATTATTACGAAATAAACGAGCATTGTTTCAATGATCAATGTTTTCAGACCCTTACAGGTCTCTTCTTCAGGATCAATTCAACATCACGATAACTCAAAATATACCTATTTTAATACCTATAATACTTATTTTAGATTTATCTTTATAGTTTTAATACCTTTTGATTTATCGCGATTAATCTAAAATAGGCCTATCAAATACCTATCAATGATGGTATTTAGAAAATTGGAGACTGTATCTATCCATTAAAGGACATAGGTATGTCTAGTTTATCCGTCCCGACGTCACGTGCAAAAACCAATATAACGGGCAACACAATGGCTAAACTTTTCCAACGTCGTATCATGGACGTTAGTATTCTAAGATCGTAGTGTAGAGCCCAAAGTGGACGTTTTACATCTACTGATGGCTAAACAACGGTTGTTTAAACCTATTGATCAGTAGGTAAGTATCGATTAAACTGTTAATAAAAACACTGTGCAAACAATGTGATTTTTAACCCCTGACGGAAAAACAGGGGTGTTATAAGTTTGATGTGTCTGTCTGTCTGTGTATGTGTCTGTGGCATCGTAGCTCACGAACGGATGAACCGATTTCAATATAGTTACGAATTAACAGACCTACCTTGCTAGAGAAATAAAAAGAGATCTAAGAACGTCTACACTAATATTATAAAGAGGAAAGATTTGTTTGTTGGTTTGCTTGGAAATTGATAGGCTCCGAAACTAGATACTGGACCGATTTCATTAATTCTTACACCAATAGAAAGCTACATTGTTAAGGAGAAACATAGGCTTTTGATCCCGATATTAATACGGGATCAGGACTTACACGGGTGAAACTGCGGAACGCTGTTAGTCTCTCATAATTCACACCTTTAGGTACCTGAGAAACACAATTACTAATCAAAATCAAAAGTTGTTTTTTTTTAAAGCCTGGTGTTTCTAGAACTTAACAGTTTCGAGGACTTCGCTGTTCATCTTCTAATTACGGATTACAATATTCTAAATCGGGATCATGCGTCTACCTGTTATCAGGAGGGAAAGCAATTACAACCGAAAAAAATACCTACTAATCAATAAAATAGGTAGGAACCTATATAAATATTTATTTGCTATATCGAGCGTAGCAGTATTTTCCGAACAACCTGTGTAAAATAAGTACAAAGAACAGGATGTCCTCAGAGAATCACAGGTCCGAGTCAATTTCCGATTTCATTTGTTTCGTCACTAAAGTAAACTCAATAAGGATGGAAAATGTCACCAGACATTGTTATTTCCCATTGATAAAACTTCAGCTTATTTTAGGTAAGAATGAGAATTAGTTAAACATGAATGAATTTGTTTATATAAAAACCTTAGCTACACGCAAATAAACATGGTACAAAATTTGAACAAGCACTAACCTTGGAGCATGCAAATATTAACTTTGATAATATTCTTACTTAGGTAATCTATACATATAATAAAATCGTAACTCAGCGGTGTCTGTTTTTGGAAGATATAAAAAAAATATAAATTGTATGGGTATCTATTAACGCAGTAGAACCTATTTTTCTGTTTTTCTGGTTGTCTGTTTGTCTGTTTGTCTGTTTATCTGTTTGTCTGTTTGTGTGTGCCTTTGTGCCCGCTAATCTCAGAAACGGCTTATCCGATTTTAATCAAATTTGGTATGCAGATAGCTTTAGACCCCGATTAACATATAGGCTATTTTTTATCCGGATATTTTGTCCGGTTATCCGGATAAAGTGATTTTTCTGCTATTACTTAATTAGTTTGAATGTTGTATTGAAGAAATATGTTGTGTGGAATCAACACTTGTTTAACCGGATATCCGGCCGAAAATAAAAAAAACCGGATATCCAGTTTTTTTTTTTCAGAAATTCCTTAAATACCGTATACCTATGTCTCTCCATATATCCGGATCCTTTGGACATACGGTTTTTTTTTAATAAATAAAAATAAAAATAAAAATAAATAAATAAATTCTGTGAACAACACACAGCGCCATCTAGCCCCGTGGTAAGCGACTAAGCTTTTGTTACGGTGACTAGACAACGGATATAATACTTATATTTCATTCTCTTTTGTAAATACATACATATTATACATAGAGAGACACCCAGACCAGACACAAATATTTATTTTTTTAAGCATAAATACTTGCACCCGGCGGGAATCGAACCCGCAACCTTCTGCATTGAAGTCGTACGTTCGCACGACGCGCCACAGAGGTCGTCGTTAATTATAATGTCGTAATGGTCGTTTTTATAATGTCTGTTTTTACCCGACTTAAAAAAAGAGGAGCTGCTCAATTCTACCCGCATATTGTTTGTAAGTGAATCTGTTCACGCCGTACTCCGGCATATAAAGTCCGATTTCGATCATTTTTATTTTATTTGTGGAGTGAGAGTCCCGAGTTGGTCCCATAAATTGTTGGCGAAGATCAGATGAGAACCTCCGGAATGATGAGCAGAATAGCATCCCACGTTTTTGTTTAACTTTTGGACTGCCATCAATAGAATCGGCTATAAAGAACTAGGTACAAATTGAAGGACCACCTGAAACCACCTTCTCAAAAATTTCTCAGTGATTAATGTTACGGTTACAATTTTGATAATGTTTAGTGGCAGTCGAAAATGCAATAAAAAGGATAAAAAAAATAATGTAGCTGTAATCGGGCAGTTTTACTGGGTAGATGCGGATTGCATGTAGTTTCTGTGGCACGATGGCAGCTGTGGATTCCGAGTCGAGGCTTCCGCGTTCGAATCACAGACCAGCGCATTCCGTTTTTAAGGAACGGTGGCCTACCGAACCGAGTGATGGCTTCCGATTCGACGGCTGCGCGTTCGAGTCCCGAGTCCCGGACACGACGTTACGTTTTACCCTTCAAAGATTCAAAGATTCAAAGATTTATTTGCAAAAAGCATGGTATTACAAAAGTTGTTTTAGGTGTAGTGTCTCACATACTTTGCCAATATTTGGCATGCAAAATTATAAGGTCACATAAAATCATAGGTAGTCAAATTCGATATTCATAAACAAAATAAAAACATCAAGAAAATTCAAAAAATAAAATCATAAATTAAAATAATGGCGTAAATAAAACATAACATATGTCAATATTACACAAATCATTGCACACGAAAGTAATACAGATAGGTAGGTCATCTTACGATAAATAAAAAAATTGTACAGAGTCAAATAATTAAGCAGGGATCATATTAAATTTTAGATGTCATTTTTGATTTAACATTTCTTGGATAGAATAGAATTTCTTCTCAATCAGCCACTTACGAAGTCTGTTACAAAATAAATTGAAAGGAAGTAATTTAATTTCATTTGGTATCTTATTATAAATGGTTCCACACATTGTATGAGCATTTTTTCCCTTCACCCTTGCCGTTGTGAGGGGACTCAGTAAGTTAAGTAAGCTGCAAGCTAAGAGGCGCACAAAGGGGAAACCGGGCTTGCCTGGTTTCTAACCGTAATCCCGCGTCAGCGGGCTCGGGGGTCCTTTCCGCAAGAAAGGGGCCGCGTGGAAGACAACCACTATAAAAAATCACCTTAGCCTCTGGTGGTGAACTCGGGGGGGGGGGGCTTTATCACCGGCTTTGGGGACCTCGAGACGGTGGCGTGACCGTGCCGAGGGAGAGGAGACGGAGAGGGGTTGTTTATCGGGCAGAGGCCGAGATGAAAGGCCGCCGTTATCAGGATGTAGTCCACGAGGAATTCCCACTAGCCTCAAAACTTGTGGAGCGAAGGACACCATGGGGGTTTAGATTATAAACCTATGGTAGGGAGCCCAACGAGAGTGGCCTGACGGTGCATAAGGCGCAATACCCACGTAAAAAAAAGATATCATGTAGTTAAGCTGCCCGACTTCAGCTTACATAACAGATAAGTCGGTTGCACTGTATGTAGGAGAGCTTATTTTTATAATTTAGACCTTTTTTTCGAAGTCGGGTTTTGATTTTTTTTATATTTTCGAAAAAGGCTTACTTACTTACTATACTTTCTTATAATAAGTACCTAATGCAAATAAGCATGCAACACGTTACCTACCGCTGCGCTGTGCAAAATCTACACTTAAATAGACTTTGCCATGATTCTCTTCTGCTCAGCAACAGACTTCCCTGGTTGTCCGTTCAAGTGTAGGCTTTTGCACAGCGATGGGTAGGTAGTCCGAAAAATATTAAATAAAGTCTAAAATGAACGAGCTTTTGGCCCTTCACTTCGTCGTGCCCTTCCCATCCCACCAGATCGTTCAGGTCGGTCGCGCGATTTAATGTCACTGTGTCGCAGACAGCCTCTTACCTACATACGTATACCAAACGATTATTGGTAGGAGTGCCGTACGATGAATTTTATCTTCTTAAATCATTAAACATCTTGGTCTTGGGGTGATGTCGTGGCTACAGACACTTTAATACTTGTTCGGAAACCCTGCGGTTTCCAAGCAATGGAGAAAGTCGTATTGTACCCTCCTTAAAGCCTGGTAAATGTCCAAAAGTCCCAAAAAGTTACTGTCTCATATCCCTCTTATGCCACACGTTCAAGCACTTCAAAAACATATTACTCAACCATCTTACCGATTTGGATCCTCGCCTCATCTCATCATCCCGCAATAAAGTGCTTTCATTCCCGGTCTTCTTTTCGTAAATTGGAGTGACCTAACGACTGCTATCAGAGATAACAACCGGGACCCACTGCTTAACGTGCCTTCCGAAGCACGGAGGAGCTCGAGAAAATAATAAATAATAATTCCGGGTAAATCTTGCTCAAATCAAACTCTAGGGCTTACGCTATAAATTGAGGGTGGAATACACACACTTTCTATACCATAAGTCCTCCTCTGACCAACACCATCCGAGCAATGTTCCCAGTACAAGATGGCACTCCTTCGACCAAGACTATAAACCGGCAAGCCATGAGACTTGACGTCAATCAAAGGATGTTTAAATTTTTTTGCGAAGGACGCGGATTAAGAAAATTTTTATACAGATTGATATTATTTCAAAGCTTGAGTCTTTGGTCGTATTTGTTTGCCTGGGGCTTAAGAATACCTAGAAATTAAGTAGGTATGCTGAAATAACAAATCCTTAGAGACACGAAAGTTTAGCCAGATTATGCTGAGTTTCAGTTTTATCAGTGCTTTTTAATGAGAATGGTAAGATGGAGCAATTAGTTGTGAAGTTAGTCGAAATGGAATATTTTGGTCTCCACGGAGACGGAACTTTATGGCTTTTAATAATGTCGAAAGGCTGACGCAATACGCCAGTCTAGCACTTTATAATTAAGGCGCAACCAGACATCGCGAGGCATGTGCCATGAATGGGTCACGCATGCCTCGGGCTGTCTGGACGGCATGTGCTCACTGCAAACATTCACCGCATACGTTCGTTGCGGACACGAGCATCAGTGCGCGCATGTGCATGTGTCGTTATGGACGCATGCATAAATGTACCGCGTTTGCCTCAGGTTGAGGCATGCGTGGTGAGGCATACGTGGTGAGGCATACCTGATAGACGCCTCGTGATGTCTGGTCGCACCTTTAAATGGTGACCTTATCTCGAGATCCCATCGGGATACTTTGGTAAAACACATGTAAGTGTCGGAGAAATAAGTTTAAGACAAATGAATATTAAAACGGGAAATGTTTATGAAATGTAAGTAGTTACACACATGCATGTAGCTAGAATACTTGCTTGACAGCTACTTGCATGCATACAAGATATGCAAGCATACTGACACTTACCGGATACAAGCATGCCAGTTAGCTATAGGACACTGGCACAGGCAACTAGCCGCTATGCAAGTGTACCAGCTATATGCAATTGTATAGTGTAGGTGTATTACCGTCTAGGACGGGCCGTGTCCGGGCCGGGGCGGGGACGGGCTACTTTTGTATGAAGACAGCGCGAGCGCGGGCGCGGGACGGACAAAATGCAAAACAAAAGCTGTCTTCATACAAAAGTAGCCCGTTCCCCGGCCCCGGCCCGGACACGGCCCTGTCTAGCATAAGTCATGCTTTAAGCTAATATTACACGGCTCAACTATGTATCAACTATCAACATTATGATAAAGATAACACGATTAAATTTTGTTGTTTTATTCAAATTGAACGACAAAAGCCGAACAGCCTTTGTTACTTATATTTTAAAGGTGAGAGTTTGATATGTGTGTTTGTTGTTCCTTCACGCAAAAACTACATTTGGTTTGATTTGGTATACAGATAGCTGGAAATCCGGATTAATACATAGGCTACTTATTATCCCAATAATCCCGGGGGATCGGGACTTACTCGGATTAAACCCCAATGTCTTATTGCTCTAGAAATATTTTTTTTTAAGAAAAATACATCATTAAAAATCCTCCCGTGACGGGGTTCGAGGGTTCGAACCCCTTGCCGGGCAAGTGCGCTAACTTCAAATCCTATTTCATATCAAAAGCCTTAACTGTGAGTTATGTGTATCTCACATACCTAATTTAAACTATCGTAAGTAAGTACTTAATTAGCTCATCAACACGAAATACCTGTGAAAATCTACTTGTATTAAAACAAACGAGGTAAATTAAATAAGCTTTCGACTCTGACTACCTACTGAAAATGTTAACGAAGCTGATGTTTGGTGAAATTATTATGTGTATGAATTGTTAGTTTAAATTGTCGAATTATTTTACTATTGTATTAATACGAGTAAGTACATTTAATTATCACCATCTCGTATATGTACCTACCGACTACCGAGTAGTAAGTTCAAGGGCACGATTCTAGTGACAAAAATACATTACAGCCGCCCATTTGTGCAACGTTTTAGTTTTAAACTTTCTGTGTATTTGTTTCACTTATGTATGTTATTTTGTATATTGTTTATTGTGCAAATAAAGCGTACATTTATCTATCTATTTACAGCATTTGAGAAGCTTTTACTGCTCATCACTTCTAACACCCAAATCAGATTTTCACTAAACAATTCTGGTTAAATTGTTTTTGGAAACTTGCTTCTAACATCCGAATACAGAAACATAACCTAAAATTTGAGAGGAATTTTAATGATTGAGTAGCTTTTAAATTTAAGATTAGTATGGGAATTTTTGAGTTTGAGAGCTACGCTACTTAAAATTTAGTTAAACAATTGAAAAGCTCTAGACTCAAAAATTCTCATATAGTAATTTTGAATTTAGAAGCGGTTCAATTAACCCGCAAATTTTAAGACGCGTTTCCGTATTCGGCTGTAAGACTTTTAGAAGAATAAAGGTCGTAGCCCACTTACACGACTCTGCTCCCACCCGGCAAAAATAATATAATTCAAATATGGGCTTTAAATATTGCTCTTTAGATATATTTTACATTGGCATCATAAATTAGCAGACAGCTCGCTTTCAGCGAGCTTACCGCCGTCAGACTGCTCGGGAGTTGACGCCTCGCTGGCCGCACGCTTACTGCTAGCAGTCGCCGCGCGCGTCGTCGCGGACTGTTGTCAACCGTACGATTGAAATCGTATTCGCGAAAAGCGAGAGCGGTAGGCGGGTGGACAGCTGGCCGTCTGCTAGCTGTCGCCGCGTGAACTGCTGGTGGCCTGCTAGCTGTCGCCGCGTAGACTGCGAGCAGTCGTCTTAGTTTAGGGCAGTGTTGGATGAGAGCGGTGTTGGAGCAGAGTCGTTTAAGTGTGCTATGACCTTAATCGTCGAATTCGGATATTCGGTATTCACCTTTTTATGTGTTTTTGAAGAAAATTCTATGAAACCGTAAAATCTATTATTATAAGATTGGTTAATATGGAAATTATGCTGCGGTGTAAAATAGCAAAATGCATTCATTGAAGGCTGTTTCTTGCCACGAAGCTCGATAAAAACCAAGGACGTTTAGTCTGCAACCTTGCTGAAGCGTTTTAGTCTAATCGTGCAACTTTCGTGAAGGTAAAACTGTTACTTACTTATTTTATTTTATTTTATTCGGAAAACAAACAGTAAAACACAAACTTAGTTACTAAAAATTAATACAAAAACACCATTTAGACGTTTACACAGATGGTTACACAATTATGCTTGTTTGCTTGTAGCAAATAGAGGAAAAAAACTGATATAAAAGAAATATGCTTAAAACAATTCAGGAACCAACCAGTTGGAATTTAAATGTCAATGTCCACTTACACTAAATATTCTTTTGATGTGAACAAAAGAGGTAAATAATAATAATAAAAAAAAACAATATAAAGATCGACTTCAAAAACAGTGAAACAAAAATCTGAAGTCGTGTACTTACGTACGTGAACCACCGAATATAGTGAATTACAAGTAAAGACTAATAAAAAAGAATTAAAGACCGATCTCAAAGACAGTTAAGAAAACTGAAGTCGTGCATTTTTACCACCGAGTAGTATAGGATTAGTGACCTACTCGGTGCTTTTACGTAGCAGGAGGACTCTAAGGTTTCAGAAGTTTTTTTTATTTATCACTGTATTATTGTATTGAAGTCTATGTATATTTGTTTATTTCACCACCTTTAGTACATTTTCTGCTGACAGAATCGGATTACCTAATCAGTAAACATGCAAAATAAAATATAGCGACGAGTCACCGTATGGGGAAAAAAATTTGGGAAAAAAGAATGGATATGAATGTGGGGAAAAACCCTGTAACAAAGATAAATTGATCCAGAAATCTGAGCTACATTTATTCCTCAGGATCTTTACTCAGGTGAAACCGAATACCACCAGTCATCTATAAACCAAAACCAAGCACAAATCATCTTAGCCGTAAATCAATCGTCGCGGCGATGCATCGATGCATCGGTTCTGTTAACGGGTAGTTCTCGACTCGATAACTCATATATACTCGTACTCACCATGATTCTAAGTGCGTTATTCCATAAATACACCACATTTGGGTCACTGTAGCGACGTACGAGGTTTTAACTCACTTCACTTCAGAACTTCCCTCACATTTATCTGGAAAGAGAGAGATGTTTGATTAGAGAATAGCAGTTACAGCTTCGTGGAAGTATAGAATGCGATTGGAGAGGTGGTCTTGATGTGTCTATTGGAAACCTTTGGACTCTTTCAGGGTCGGTTATTATTATCATCATCATCCGAGCGATATTCCCGGTGGCATTCCTTTCGAGACCCCGGGCTCCGCTTTCCAACTCAATGCATTGCAGCAATGTTAACCAACAGTGCCCAGGTATTGCTGATGCTGCTTCTTAGCAGTTTTCCGTAGAGAGTTCTCACGCAAATAATTATGGACTTTTTTTGTAAATAAGATTATACCTACCTATATGTTAAGTTTGTATCCGTATTTGGAATACTTTTTAGATATATATCTTTATTTGTACAACATATTATACATAGAAATCACAACAAACACATACAAAAGTAAGGAAATATTATACAAAAAAAATACATCTACAAAGACACAGCAACATTGACGTAATTCAGTGCCATCGGGATGCCGCAAACATGCCTAAGTTGTTGCAGATGGTAAATACAGATGCAAAGATTCAGTGTATGCGTCACCGAAGCCGGTGAAGTTATTAATTATATTGTTACTCCTGGATTGAGTAAAGATGCGTTGGTTCGAATCCCGCTCAGCGTCGACAATGCGTTGTCTTTTTGTGCATGTACATTTCATTTAAAATATTTCTATTGTTAAAATGTTCATCACTAGCATTTCGTGTCACCGTGTCAATACCATTGTTGGTAGCCCATACATCCGGCTAACCTTTGTTCACGCTATTTCATTCAAAAGTTTATTAACTAGTATTTCACAAAAAATACCTATCTATCTATTCTTTTTAAATTCGACTGCACAGTAGATCTATTAATATAGTCTACTGTGGAGTCGAAAATCGAATACGCTGGAAAAATGAACGAAATGTATTTCCGTTTTATTTCATTTCGAATGAATATTTTGTGGTGGGGGGGCCTGTAAAAATAAAATCTTAATCCGAATAATACCGATATTAGGGTAGAAAACTAAATTTTTCATAATTCTATTTTGGTATTGTGTTTGTATGGAAATGGTAACAGTACCCACCCTCTTAAGAGGACAGTCTACCTACTCTTTTCTCCATACAAACTTTAAAAAGGTAGTCGACTGTTTCCTCCCTGGATATTTATATTAGAAAAAATATTTTTATGACATGAGTACTATATCAGTCATGTCATGAGTCATGACCGTGCTCCTACGTTTTAATTCTTTTTAATTTCTAATTTTTCTGAATTTTATTTCTATTCTAGTTAGAAAATGAAAAAAATCAAAACGTAGGGGCATGGTCATGGCAGATATAAGTTTTATGGCATAAACATATTTGCTTTAATGTCATTATCCAGGGAGGAAACAGTCGACTACGTTTGTATGGAGAAAAAGTAGGTAGACTGTCCTCTTAATGTGTACTTTGTAGGCAGAATACGCGTGGCAAGGCAAACCGACATTGTTCTTTCTTATGGTATCAAAGCGTAAGTGCGAAGAAACATTAGGAACGTACCCACCTACTTACATAGACTTATTATTTTCTTACACACAGCGTTGCACGGAAATGTCTGACATCATACTTTCACTTACTCTTACTTGTTTCTACCTCTACGGTACACATACATACAGTTTCTTATTTATGTAAAAAAGTATACTAGTAGTCCACGGTTACACCCACGTAAGTCTCCATCCCTTGGGATTTTTTAGACATTCTTTCTTAGTGGATACCTACACATGACAAAGAACACATATCTCCTCTTCAAATTTTACGTCTCTATGGCCAGCGGTTTAGGCTCTGCGTTGATATTTATTTTAGTCATTAGGTCATTCAGTCAGTCAAGCAGTCAGGACTTTAAATCTATTTAGGTCTATAAAATTCTATGTTCTGTGTGACTGACTGATTGATCTATCAACGCACAGTCTAAACCGCTGATAGTAGCAGATAGCTTAAATTTGGAGAGTGTGTTCTTTATTATGGTATTTATATGATCCGATAAGTTTCTCGAAATTCCCACGGGATCGAGACTTACGCAGGTAAAATTGCGGAATCTTAATCTATACTAATATAATAAAGAGGTAACGTTGGTAACATGTATGTATGTATGTATGTAATGGGAACATGATGATGTATGTATGTAATGGGAACACAAGAATGTAACAGGGAAAGGATAAAATGAAATTGGTCTACTTTATTTGTACTATTATTGATTGTCTATTATACCTAATTGTGTTATTTTTTAATTTATAATTTATTTTAATTATTTATGATATTATTTGCATGTGAAAAAAAAAAATTAATGACTAGAATTTAAAATTTAGAGAAATGAAATTTGAAAGTGAATCCTGTCAAGTGGTCAGTAATGAAAATGTATTACTTGCTTTCTTGTTGAATATAATAATTTGTAATGTTAAATGTAAAAATAATGTCACATAAGGGAAGAACTATCATCTGACATACAGCTAACGCTAGTTCAGATAATAGGGCGACAATGATCTGTAAACATTTAATTATTGCAATAAATGATTTTATTATTTTATTATATTTATGTATATTGGGGGTAATCTCCGAAACTACTGGACCGATTTCAAAAATTCTTTTACATTCACCCTGAGTAACATAGGCTACTTTGATCCCGATATTCCCACGGGATCGGGACTTACGCGGGTGAAACCGCGGGAATCTTTTTATATAAAAAGATTTATGGATAACGACTTGATGACACGAAAGTATTCTCAAATGAATTACTAATAATTTTAATTAACTATCTTCTCTTTATTTTAAACGTTGTGGGTGTACCTAAGCATTTAATAGATCATTCAAAACTTTATTAATGTAGGTGGTATCCACGTAGCTTCCTATTACCCGGCTTTCATGTTTTACAGTTTTTTATAATAAAAGTAGGTATTTTCCCTATACTTTATAACTTTGTACTGTTTTCTACTTAACTTCATTATTCAGTAATACCTACTGATTGTTGAAGGAAATGAAATGGAAGTAATTTTGTATTTGCCTTGTTAAATTGTTCTTGTTTTACTTGAGGAGTAATCTACGAAAATAAATAAAGAGTCAAATGAAGAGTAAACAAAATTAGTAGACGATGTGGCTTGGGCAAAAACATCAAAATTTAGGATACCAGCAACGCCCTCGCTTCACCCGCGTAAGTGAACCCCATTGATTCCCGATGTCGTGGGAATATCAGGATAAAAAAATAGCCTATGATGTGTTATTCCACTTTTCCACATACTGAATCAGTTCAGCGGTTTTTGCTTGAAGAAGCAAACAAACACACATACAGAAACATTAGTAGGGAAGGTTCCATAGAACTCGGACGATAAAAATATGTTAAATTTACTGACTGCATGTTTTTAATTACCTACTTAAACAAAATATCTTTAATTAGGTTAAAGTTGAAACTAATTGAGGTCGTCGAAAAGGATAAGCATTTAATTTAATTACAATGATTCGTGCTCGTAAAGGCTTCTCTAATCCGGCATTAGGACGAATTAGGTCATTTGGAAGCCTCTATCGATTCACTATATCGGAAATATTCGATAGTCTATTTCGTGAAGTATTCACAAGGCGGCATCTAGATTTACCCACGAAGATCCAGGGGCTTAAAAGTGATGGGAGTTTGCGAAGGATAATACGGGGCGTGTCCGTGTTGTTCGCTCGATTTGGCGCGGGTTCAGTCTCTAGATTGATGAATCTTAATCATGATTAAATTCGTCAATCTGAGCCATGGATCAGGGCATGCAGTTATTAAATTATTAAGGCTTCCGGATAAAATGTTTGGTGAAGTTTACATTTTTATTTACGCTTGTATTATAATGCTGATTATGGAACATTATGCCATGACAGTTATATGGCGCCTTCGCCGGCCGCGGCAGATTGCGAAGACAGAAAAAGTGGTGGTTTGACCTTCCATCCCGCATGCAAGCAACACACACGGGAAGCTGAAGATCAAATGGTGACGTAAGAGCATCGGACCCCGGGCTCCCGAGAGGGATGCAACCGTGAACATCCCTTGGATGATGGATGATATACGAGGCATTTGCGTATATCATGAGGATGATATACGCAAATGCTGATACCATTCCCGTAAATTTGTCAGCATATTTCTGCGATATCCAGTAAAATTTGACTCGTAAGTGATAGGCTATGAAGAAAAGTAACAAAAAATGAAAACTAAGTTATCTAAATGATGAATTAAATTCGCTGATTTAGTAACAAATTACAATCAATATTAATAAAGTCACATTTGAAAAGAAGGCTTCTAGATAATTATAGAACAAGTAGTCTGTACTACTTGTCAGCAAAACTATTGTTGACTTAACTCTAAAATCAATGCCGAGCACGTTTGCCAATAAAACGCTTGTAAGTCAAAACGGCGTGGAAAGTGGAGCAAAATTATTAGCACTTTATATTCAGCCTTTAGCCGTGACCCCTCGCTCAAGGCAACGATTTACTTAGGACTGGTGGATTGTTAGCAGGTAGGAACTTAGTGGAAGCACCTACTCAAACCTATTTGTCTACGCATGAACTTTGACAGATCTCGATTTCTTTGACCATGCAGTTTTAGAGAAAAAAACTTGAGAGGTGTCAAGGGACACCCGGATGGAACGAAGTTCCTTTCTATGAGAGAGAGAGACAGACAGAGAAACACGCGCACGCCGCACGGCTTACAACTATAGCAAAAAGTGTCGTTACAACTTTTGGCCTTATTTTTTCCGTCTAGCCCCCTTTCGCAACGCACGATAAGGAACTTCGTTCCAAAACGTTATTATTGGCGGATACGAACTGGGACAAGTGGTTCTGCCAAGAGTCGTATCGTAAGTCAGATTTAGTCAATTTTATTTTACAGCTCGTGTGTGTTTGCACACGGCATGTTTAACCAAGCCAGAGTAGGTAATATAGTTCGTTCGTCTACATTAATATTATAAAGAGGAAAGATTTTATTGTTTGTTTGTAATGAATAGGCTCTGAAAATACTCTGCCGATTTAAAAAAATCTAAGACCAATAGAAAGCTACATTATCGTGGAGTAACATTGGCTATTGGCTTTTGATCCCGAATATTCCCACGGGATCGGGACTTACGCGGGACGCAGCTAGTTTGTAATAAGATAGAAGGCCCCTGGCCTTTTTGACCCGCAGATCACTTTCAGTTTTGAACATTATGAACCTAAAAGTATTTAAGGTTAGTTGATAGTATTCTGTTATATTCGCTTTTTTTTGCACAGGCGAAAACTTGTTAATAATATTCAATTACGTTTTAAATTTGCTATCAATATAAACAAGATGCTCCAAAGATTCGTCTGTCCGGCTGACTATTGTTTTTTAGCTGAAAGCAGATAAACATTACACACGTTATTATTATTTCTGTTTTTGAAACTTATTTTGACTGGCACCAGTATTTCAATTGGGTTTGACCATCAAAAATGTCTAGCTGTATGCTTAACAAAATCAGGCTGTAGAAGAAAACAAATGACATTGCTAAAAAGGATCAAAATAAACAAGAGAATAAATTGGTTAAAGTTTGAGTTCTCATCTACATAAAGGGGCTATCCTACTGAAATGAAACTATACACGTACGATGGAATTGCTATATCATCCAAAATGACATTAAATCTTTGTGCCGATTTGATTAGCGCCAAATTGCGCTGATGTCGCGCGTTTTCTATTGAAAGTGAATGTGGCCGTTCGTGGAACTAATAGTTCCGTGGACGGTCACCATCACTTTCAATAGAAAACGCGCGACAATAGCGCAACATGACGCAGATCAAATAGGCACAAAATTCAGTGCGTTATGACCTGTCCAGTGACTTGTACCATGGAGGTTAGTGGGCTATTCTCACACCGTTCTGCGTCACAGTTTATGAAAATTGTACGCAAACTTTCTATAAAGTTTTGTGCCTAGTTATTTACGGTTAGGTTAGACCTGCTGTGGCAGCTTTAGAAAGAAAGAACAAAGGTGTCAGCTGCCCCTGAATACTAATTTTACTGGATATATGACGGAGTCTCTATAGTAAGGTTTTCAAACCGGCGTTTATGGCTAAAAGTCAGATGGGGCATTTGCAATACCGGGGCAAAAGCAGTAACGTTAACTGTTAACGGTAAAGAAACCGGTAACCTTCGTCTCTACCTTTCCCTGAATTAACTATCCTAGTACCTTAGTAGAGTCGAAGGTTACCGGTTTCTTTCATGACATTTTTAGAAACTACCGTTATTGCTTTTGCCCCGTTATTGCAAATGCCCCAACTGACAAACTCCATAGAACAAGCTTAAATATCTATACCTATTTCGTTTTTTAATTGTAGACTATGATTTGACACATCTTCCTGAAGGAAAAATGCCAACTACAAAGAACCAGTACGTCAGATCGTAGACTGAAATTAAAAAAAAACGGACCTAGTAGGTAGCTATATTTTTGAATTCATATCTGGAGTATGCGTGTTTATTTTTAGACGGTTTCTGTCTGTTTCCGTTTCCGGACATAATTTGGTAACTTAGATATAGTTCTGATGGGAAATAAGTAGGTACCCAGATAAACAATAAAAGGTTTTTTTTCGTGATTACTTTTTCTTGTTACAAAATAATGGGAATGAAACATCTTCAAGGTAAATCCTTGTTAGCTTTATTATAATAGTGATTACGTAGAGAAATCCAATGGCTTCTTGCCCTTTTAGCCCTGAGGGGATTTACTGAAATCCCGATTTATCCCGTACTAAATAGGTAGGTAACTAGATCTTATTTCTTGACTAGGTACTGAAAGACTTAATCTTAGTTTAGTATGGCAGTTGGTCTTACAGAATAGTTTTGGGCCCTTGTGTAGATAGATAACTAATTTCGATGAGGATTTCTTAGGAGCTCGCAGATCTACACTAATATTATAAAGAGGAAAGATTTGTATTTTTGTGTGCATGTGTGTCGTATGTTTGTAATGACTAAACTCAAAACTACTGGACCAACTTCAAAAATTCTATCACCATTAGAAAGCTACATTCACCCTGAGTAACATAGGCTACCCGCGTAGGGCCCCTACGCGGGTGAAACCGCGGGACGCAGCTAGTACAAAATAAAGAAGAAGAACGGAAGCTTTTTATAACCTGATCTTTCACTAGGATTACGCTTATTGTCAGGTAACAGATAAGTAGTTTGTATTTCTTTGAGATTTTTACCAACAATAAAATACATGGAAAGTATTTTCGGGGTAGCCAACATCTCTTGAAGAATCTGGGTCCCAAGTCTGCTCTCATAATCGTGTTTCAATAGCTGAGCGGTGCTAACTTAGTAATAGTCATATTTCACGTGTATTAGACATATTTGTCACACATAGACACACAATCTGAATTTGTCTACCAAATGTGTCAAAAAACACGCCAAATATGACAATTACTATTCTAACGGCACTCTATTGAGACAATTGTGCGAGCAGACAGAGCAGTCATAGGTTAAAGATTTAGCTAATTTAAAACGTATTTCCCGTCGATTTTAACGTTATGGAAAAACAAAACAATTAGAATTAAGAAGTTAAATCACTTTGTTCTAACAAAGGCCGTTTCCCAAAGAAGACTGATCAATGTTTTACGTTTCAAAAGCAGTTAAAATTGTTTTCGATCAGTATAATTGGTTTCCTAAAAGGAAATAAAAGTTACAAACTAAAATAGGTCAAGCTCAAGTTTATACAGGGCTATAGGTAATATAATAAGCTATAATACAATTAAGGGGTGCTTCTGTGTCTGCAATTATAGTAACTGCTTTTAATATACACTAATATTTTTTTTAAGTTATGTGTTCTGAAAAATCAGGGTCCTTACTAAAACCCTAAACAATTAATGGTGTTTGGTTTCCAATTGATGTAACTGTTATAAAATTGTACATAACTTACTAACAAGTGCTTACATCAGAACATCAAATTGATTTTTGTTGTTTAAAATGTTATTTTTTAATTGTTTTATGAAAAAGAATAAAACCCAAAGTTAGAACTGCTTACTGCACAACTCCTGCAATTTAGATTTATTAATATATATTTTTTTACATTTTTATACCATGTAGCCATCCGATAGAAAGGATTTTTTAAAATTCCCATCGGTACTTATGCGACTATAAGGGTTTCTTGTTGACTACTAAACCCTTAGAAGCACTAGCTAATGTCCCATGATCCTGTATAGCCAGCCACCTGTCTACTCACTCAAGAGCGGAAGCTAATTTTAGTTCAATAGATTTTCGACTGATAAAAGCCTATTTCTTATTCCGAAATACGATAATTTAAGTCTTATTTGACTCTAGAATGGATTCAAATCATTTGGGATGGAAACGTTTTCATTCAGAAGAAAAAACAACTATTATTTGAACAGTACGATTAAGGTTAAGGTACTGTTTACTGTTCAAATAATGACAGTATTATTCCATATTTTTGTAGCGAATAAAAAGATATAGGTACGTGAACGAAATATTAAGGTCAATAAAAAAATAGATTAAAATATTTAAAATTTAGGTATTAAAAAATATAAAAACACCAATGCACAAATCGGGATAAAATTTTCCAAAAAGATAGATGATAGATAGATACCTAATGACGTAGAAATCTTGCTAACAAAGGATTTCTGGAAATTCTTACAGGATCTTGACTGAGACTGTTTCTGTTTACTGAATGAAAAAAAATCACAAGACAAAGGTACCCACTTATACCTATTTTATTATAATTTATAAGATAAATAAATAATAATTGTACCGAAACTAACCTAACTTAAAACTTTTATCTTTCGATTTATTTACTATTCTTTATAGATATAGTTTAGCTTGTATCTACTAGACCAAAGGAACAATAAAAACAAATAACAACATTTAAATTAAATCTAGCCACCAACCCGCTTGGTTAGCCAGCTAATGTCATATATTACAGCAAGTTCTTTGCCCTCTCTAACGTATTTAATAACGTCTACTTATTTCTACTGAGAGGCCAGCGGCCGCTTACTCTCGGACCAAATGAATTAAAAGATAATTCACTTACTCGTGTCACCGCAAATTCAGTTAGGCCGGTCTTACTTTGAAACATGTAAACACACAACTATTAAAATTCTATGGGAGTGCGAAAAAACATTTTTTTTTTCAAGGTAATAGCACAGGTAATAGTAACATAATTAGAACGTTAAGCGGTTAAAAGAGCTACGTTCGCTACTGTAGGCGCTACATGCACTACAACAGCTATTATGATCACATTACACTACTGTTATGTTGCCAAAAGTTACATACCCAACTGCTGTGCCGTCTTAGCGTTATACTTTATGATTTGATTTGACATCGCGGTATCATTGCGTTTAAGGTCCAAAATCACTTTTTCATCCCTTCTATGCAAAAAATGTCGCTTTGGTCCTCTATAAGTTGGATCAAAGTAGCTCTTTTCTGTAAAGATAAACAGCCGGGAGCAAAGTAAAACAGCCGGGAGCAAAATAAAACAGCCGGGAGCAAAGTAAATTTCAATTTGGAACATATGTATCATTCATAGAAATCAAACGTAAATTATATGAATTACTGGCTGATGTGTTGAGTCACCGTAACACAAGCTTAGTCGCTTACCACGGGGCTAGATGGCGCTGTTTATTTTATTAGTTTCATTAGTGTCATTCGTTTCATTAGTTTCATTAGTTTCATTTGTTTTATTAGTTTCATTAGTTTTGTTAGTTTCATTTGTTTCATTAGTTTCGTTAGTTTCGTGAGTTTAGTTAGTTTCGTTAAGTTTCGTTAAGTTTCGTTAGTTTCATTAGGTTCATTAGTTTTATTTGTTTTATTTATTTTGCTTATTTTTTTTAGTATTTATACCTATGAAATTTTCACAGATGATGTATTTCTGTAGCCGCTATAACAACCAACAAAATTTATAGAGGGCTTCTGTATAATAAACGTGATATTAACATTTTATACCCAACATTTTTGTAAATAGGTATATTCACGAATTACGTAACACCATATCTTATTTATTTTCTCATAGAAAGGGGATGAAAAGTAGAGTATATGACTCGAGAGCAAATTATTTTTGCCTCGGGCGATGTATACTTTGAATCCCTCGCTGCGCTCAGAATTCAACGTTAGAATCCCTCGCTACGCTCGGGATTCTATTCTAGAATTCTTCGCTTTGCTCGTGATTCAAAGTAACGCCCTCGCCGTAAAAATACTATTTTGCTCCCTTGTCTGTCTGCCTAATCTACTATTGTTGTATGGGAGCCCCTCCTAAAACATTTATTCTATTTTGTTTTGTTTTTAGTACTTGTTGTTCTAGCGGCTACAGACATACCTAGATCTTCTGTGAAAATTTCAACTTTCTAGCTATGAGATATAGCCTGGTGACAGACGGACAGACAGACAGCGAAGTCTCAGTAATAGAGTACCGTTTTTACCCTTTGGGTACGGAACCCTAAAAACGATGACATTTTTTTACGAGATATTCTAAAATGGTCCATGTTGGGCTTTTATTGAGACGTGGCGGGACCTTAATGTTTTCCTGGAGTCCTCAGTAGGTAGGTACTATTAAGCATCTAAATTCTTAATAATATAGGTAAGTAGGTAACAAGAATAAATCTTCTCGGTAAAATTTCTAAGTTTAGATACGGTCAAAGTAGGTATCTATAACCAAATTTTTTCTCCTAATTTACGTAAGCAAAATCCTAAGCTTCGAAAGTTAAATGGGAATTAAACAAGTTGTAGGTATAAATGTCGATCGCGTCCTAAATTTAAAATCTTTCCCAACTGTCGGTTCAACTTTGATTAAAGACTTTGTTCTAACTTCAACTGCGTACAGTTTGTAGAACATCGCGTTGTCTTGTTAATTGTGATTGATGTATTTAGTAAACTGTGAAGACTATAGAAACCTAGCTCATAGACTAATCATAACAGTAAAGAATTGAGATCTAGTTCTACAATACTAGTAGTTACAAGAAGTACCTAATAGAATATTAATAATAAATAAATAAATAAATATTGCACGACGTTACACACAGCGCAATCTAGCCCCAAACTAAGCACTAGGCTTGTACTATGGGTACTAGACAACGGATATACTACATATTATACTTTTTTTTTTTTTTGTAAATACATACATATGATACATAGAAAACACTGAATATCCCATGTCTTCGGACCGTGGTGAGTCCTAGGACATGTTGGTTTCCTCACGATGTTTTTCCTTCACCGTAAGAGCGATGTTATTAGCGCACACACCTTTTTCTTAAAGAAAAAGACATTGGTGCGCGGTCGGTCTGGATTCGAACCCACGACTCTCAGAATGAAAGCCGGGGTATCTACCACTAGACCAACACCGCTCTAAATATTCCCGGCCTAAAAGAAATGCCCTTTAACTACAATAGCGCTTTTAGCAAAGAAACCGTAGGTAACCACAATTGTAAGTCTAGTTAGCCCGTTAATTTGTCCCACTGTAGGGCAAGGCTCTCCTATTAGAGGGGTTAGGCGGTAAGACACCAGGGGAGTATACTCCGGATTGGCGAATGTCCCATGCCATTGGACCGTGAAGCGAGGTGAGTCCTAGGACATGTCGGTTTCCTCACGAGGTTTTCCTTCACCGTAAGAGAAATCTTATCAGCGCCTATCCGGAAACATGTTGAGGTTGATAATGTCGGAAACGTTATCAATAATAATTGTAGTGCGATCCCTTGCTAAAACTGATATATGAACCAAAAAATTCAACCCAGTTAATTTTCACATTCAATTCAGCCCTGCCCTGCGCTATCGCGAACTTCGTTCGATCAATCAATTCCACGAGTCAATTCGAAGTCAAGTCCATAAAACAACATGAATATGGCCATCCTTTTAATTCACTACCTACCCATGTATCAAAACCTACCTGTATTTATTTAGCTGTTTCCTATGCTATGAATCCACTGACCCGAATTATATGGACAGGAGGTCTCGCACAAAATTTTGTGCCTATTTGATCTGCGCCATGTTGCGCTGTTGTCGCGCGTTTTCTATTGAAAGTGATGGTGACCGTCTCCGGAACTGTTAGTTCCATATTGAAAGTGATGGTGACCGTCTCCGGAACTGTTAGTTCCATGGACGGCCACCATCACTTTCAATAGAAAACGCGCGACAACAGCGCAACATGGAGCAAATCAAATCGGCACAAAGATCTAATGTCATTTTGTATGGTATAGGTAGCAATTCCAGGGTACTTGTATAGTTTCATTTCAGTGTATGAATCATATTTCATAATCACATTAATTAATATTTACTTAGGCAAATATGCGTTGGATTTGTAAATCGAATATTTGAACCCGAAAAACCTAATTAAGCTTCGTGTAAAACACAGTTAGATATATGATTAACTCGGTAATTTACTGAAAATATCGAATACAGGCAAATAGAGAGGGAAATTCAAATTAATGTAAGTAAACTAGGTACCTACCTGGAATATTTAATTGATTAATGAGTAGAGAGGGTGGATGGAGCCTACAAATTTGAAATCGGCTGATAACCTTGAGGCGAGGTGTCAGGGAGTAGGTTGATATATCGAGAGGTTATGAAAGCTCCAGGGAGAGCCACCGGTTTCTCCGATTTTTCATAACTGCCGAAGAAGAGATCCTCCACACAAATAAATGAGAAATAGTAATCTTTTAGGCTAGCTATCATCTCAGAATACACTTCATTTACCATCTGCTGAGACTGGTCAATTTTGTAGCTCACTGAATTGTTCGTCAGACTTGATAGACTAACTAGAGCATTTTCTAGAGCATTTCTGTGTAATGTAACGTTCGTACGAATAGTAGAATACATGGAAAAGCTCAGTTTCCAAAACATTTCTATGTAATGTATCGTCACTGATGGATGAGTGATGATAAGGGAGACTTAAATGACTACTGGTAAGAATTATATTACATTTTTGTGCGTGTTTAAAATATTCAAAATTGATTAATTAACATTCAAATCTGATGCTTATGTATTTGTCTGACGCGCCATAGCAATAAAAATAAAACAAACACCATTAATTAGGTAGGTATAGGTTAAGAGGAAGGAACCAATTAAATCCGGCGTTCTGGCGTTGTCACACAATTTTCTCAGAATAATTAATGTATCGATTTAACGTCTGTAGGTAGGTGCCTACTAACTCTATTAGGGCGTAAAGGAAGTCTTATTTACTACTAAATGGTGTTACAAACTCAATAACAGTATGTAGGTACCTATTAATGATTCATACCACCTATGACTGTACCACGTCTATTAGTAAGTCTTGTCACGTTTGACCAGTCAGGTGTTTATTGAATACTTTGACCGCTAGGTATGTAACATTTTTTTAAAGTTGGGTAGTGCGTGCTTATAGAATTTTGAGGATTTTCTTTTGTGAATCACAGTGGACATCGAACAAACAAAATCTCGTAAACAGATTCGCAATGAATGGTCAACAATGTAGGTAACTAATTTAAACAATAATAGTTTGAAAATAATTCAAAGAAACCCGTGTATTCTGTTACATGACTGCTGACTTCCACTTCCACTTTCCACTTTTCGTCGGCCACTGCCGACGTACGGCTGATATGAAGATCATGGAAGGCCGAAATACGGCTGGTCTCTCTTATTGATCTCTATATAGTTTAAAAGATAAAAAAATAAAAATAAAAACAAAGCTTAAACATGTTTAGAAATCTTTATAACAACTTTATGAACGTGCATGGTTGATATTTAGCAAGTGTAAGTCGCTCAAACAAAAAAATCTATAATATCAAAATCACTTCATCCGTTCATGAGCTACGATGCCATAGATAGATAGAAATACAGAAATACCTGGAACTTATGTTCAGTACTTCAATGGGCCACCGAATTTTGCACAGTAACGTGTTGGGAGAGAGGTCAAAAGTTTAGATATGGACTGTCGTCTGAAGTAGGCGATATACAGATATACACAAAATTAAGTTGGATATGTTGTAGGTATAACATCGCTCTTTTACAGTCGAGGGTTACAATACATGACTTTCATAAAACCCCGCAAGAATTTTTCTAATTAAAATAGAATATAACCCAAGAAGGAGCAAATACAATTTCCTTATTCTCTTATACCCCAGTTTAATAGAACATTCCCAAAGAAATTAACTAAATTATGACGGCTAACCTTTACCTTTGACCGCTGTTACTTTTACGATCCAATAAATTGACCTTAATAATTCTAGTACAGCTCGTTAAAATAAGCTGTTTATATCGGAATTAATGTTTTATTATGAAAATGTATCAAATATGCTGAAGTTTAAGCTTGAACTAGAGCGTTAGCGCTTAATGGGTAATTAAATCGACCTTACAAGATGGTGTAAACAAACTTAAGCCGATGGCTGTGATGAAATATGTTTAATCAAAGGAAAATCAAGAGTCTATAATAGTAAATATCGCAGGACGTTGCAGCGCCATCTAGCCTCAACCTTAGCAACTAGGCTTGTACTATGGGTACGGATGTACTACGTACAATTAGGGCTTGCAATCCGGATAACGGATATCCATGTCATGATATCCATACTATCCGGATATCCGTCGAAATTAATATCCGGATTTAGTTGACTTTTTTATCCGGATAATTCGGATTTTTCGGATAATTACTTTGCACGTACAAACAAATACAAACTGGTAGTTCTGCGCACAGTAGACCTCGCGAGCACTTTATTAGGAGTACCTACATAGGTTTTCATAGGTACCGTGCAGTGTCGGTTACGAATAGCACTGCCCCCTTTCTTCCCGTGGGTGTCGTAAAAACCGATTAAGGGAAATATAGCAGAAGATGGGCAGCAGCACCTTCTTGTTCAAATACAAATTATACTGCGCTCGCCAACCCGCCTGCCAAGCGTGGCGAGTATTGGCAAATCCCTTTATGGACAGAAAGTGCAACAAACGGCCCCGAGTCCCCGGCAGCCCCGCTAGCCCGGACTACGGTAGCGGTCTCGGTAACGGCGGGGCTAGGGGTGCTAAGAATCCCCGGCAGTCGCCCGGCTACCAATCCAAAAGACAACTGGCCCTGGCAACACACAACATACGCACTTTGAGGACTGACGAGAAGATTGTTGAGCTGGAAGAAGAACTGAGCAAGTTACGGTGGGATATTTTGGGGTTGTCTGAAGTCCGTAGAGAGGGCCAGGACACGATAACTCTGAAATCTGGTAACCTGCTTTTCTACCGGGAGGGCGACCAACAGTCCCAAGGTGGTGTCGGATTTCTCGTCCACAAGTCCCTCATTAGCAACATCATTACCATCGACAGTGTGTCGAGCAGGGTCGCATACCTAACCCTCAAAATATCTAAAAGGTACTCGCTGAAGGTCGTTCAGGTTTATGCGCCGACTTCGTCACACCCAGATGAGGAGGTAGAGTCTATGTATGAGGACATTAGTAGGGCCATACATACTAACAAAACTCACTTCAATGTTGTTATGGGGGACTTTAATGCGAGGCTGGGCAAGAGAAGCGATAATGAGTTGAAGGTGGGGAACTTCGGGTATGGGCAACGGAACCCTAGGGGACAGAGGCTGGCCGATTTTCTGGAGAAAGAAGGACTATTTATGATGAATTCTTTCTTTCGGAAGCCGCCTCACAGGAAATGGACCTGGATGAGCCCCGATGGTTCCACGAGAAACGAGATTGACTTCATTATGACCGACAAGAGACGAATATTCAATGACGTCTCAGTGATTCATAGGGTGAAAACCGGTAGTGATCACCTAATTGTGAGAGGCACATTGAATATAAACGTTAAACTAGAACGGTCTGGTTTAATGAAGTCCACGCTCCGACCTACTCGCGCTCAGATCGAAAACCCCGAGAGCTTTCAACTCGAGCTTTCAAATCGCTTTGATTGTCTAGAAGATCACGCGTCGGTGGACGAGATTAATAACAGGTTCGTGGAAACTGTCCATGCGGTCGGGTCTCAGTTCTTTAAGACTCGCCGTAATAGTAAAACTCAGAAGCTCTCCGACTACACTCTTAACCTTATGGCTGAACGACGCTCGCTGAGACTGCAGACCCCCGATGATGTTGAGTCACACAGGCAGCTTAATAGACGTATCTGGAAATCCTTGCGACACGATATTCGTATCTTTAATACTGCTCGTATTAAAGATACGATAGAGCGGAATAAAGGCTCCAAAGTGTTCGCAAGAGATATGTCTATTGGGCAAAGCCGAATGACAAAGCTGAAGCGGGATGATGGCAGTGTAGCGTCGACGAAAGCGGAAGTGTTGAGAGAAGTCGAAAAGTTCTATGGACGGCTCTACGATTCAGTGGCTGAGCCTGTTACAAGTGTGACCTCAGACCAAAGAGCAAAACTGACCCGACACTTTACCGAAGATATCCCGGACATCAGTCTGTATGAGATTAGGATGGCCCTGAAACAGCTTAAGAACAACAAGGCGCCTGGTGAGGACGGAATTACTTCTGAGCTTCTGAAAGCGGGTGGATCACCGGTACTTAAAGTCCTTCAGAGGCTCTTCAATTCCGTTTTGCTCGAAGGTACCACGCCCGAGGCATGGAACGAAAGCGTGGTGGTGTTGTTCTTTAAGAAGGGTGATAACACCTTATTAAAGAACTATAGACCCATCTCGCTTTTGAGCCATGTTTATAAGCTTTTTTCTAGGGTCATTGCAAATCGTCTCGAACGCAGGCTTGATGACTTCCAACCTCCCGAACAAGCCGGGTTCCGAAAAGGTTATAGTACCGTAGACCACATACATACGCTACGACAGGTTATACAGAAGACCGAAGAGTATAACTTGCCGCTCTGTCTAGCGTTTGTGGACTACGAGAAAGCCTTTGATTCGATCGAAACGTGGGCGGTACTCGAGTCTCTCCAACGATGCCATATTGACTATCGGTATATCGAAGTGTTGAAGTGTTTGTATAAAAACGCCACTATGTCGGTCCGAGTACAGGAACAGAGTTCGAGGGCGATTCTATTGAAGAGAGGCGTAAGACAGGGAGACGTGATATCTCCGAAACTCTTTACGGCCGCTTTGGAAGACGCCTTCAAGCTTCTGGAATGGAAAGGACTGGGTATCAATATTAACGGCGAATACATCACTCACCTTCGGTTTGCCGACGATATTGTAGTCATGGCAAAGTCGATGGAGGAACTCAGTACGATGCTCGAAGGCCTCAATCAAGTCTCCCAGCGGGTAGGTCTTAGGATGAACATGGACAAGACGAAAGTCATGTCTAATGCCCATGTTGTACCTACCCCTGTTATGGTTGAGAATTCGGCTCTCGAAGTTGTTGACGCGTACGTATACCTAGGACAGACAGTCCAGTTAGGTAGGTTCAACTTCGAGAAAGAGGTCAATCGTCGAATCCAGCTCGGATGGGCAGCGTTCGGGAAGCTCCGCAACGTCTTTTCGTCTAAAATACCTCAGTGCCTTAAGACGAAAGTCTTCAATCAGTGTGTGTTGCCAGTGATGACATACGGATCCGAAACGTGGTGCTTCACTATAGGCCTTATGAATAAGCTTAGAGTTGCTCAAAGAGCTATGGAGAGAGCTATGCTCGGGGTTTCTCTACGGGATCGAATCAGAAATGAGGAGATACGTAGAAGAACGAGGGTCACCGACATAGCCAAACGGATTAGCTCTTTGAAGTGGCAGTGGGCAGGACATATAGCACGGAGAACAGATGGTCGTTGGGGCCGAAAAGTTCTCGAATGGAGACCGCGGATCGGAAAGCGCAGCGTTGGACGTCCACCAACGAGATGGACGGACGACTTAGTTAAGGCCGCGGGTTCACGATGGATGCAGGCCACTTATGACCGAAGCATCTGGAAATCTATGAGGGAGGCTTATGTCCAGCAGTGGACTTCTTACAGCTGAAATGATGATGATGACATAGGTTTTACATAGACACCTTAAAAAACAAGTGATAGAAGATGAAAATATGAAGAGTTTGTGATGAAAAAGTAGCACCAGGAGCGACTTCTATGTAGTACCATGTTGTTCTTGTGGATAAAGGGTTTATTCTAGACTCTAGAGGTAGAACTTGATAAGTGAGCAATCTATTGTATTTGGATGAGCTATCCTGTTCATCATTCCGAAGATCCTAATTAGATCTTCATCATATTTTTCTGGGACTAATTTGAAGGTAGGTATAAATAAAATACCTTATAAATAAAAAGAATCTTTGAAAACGGATCTCATAGAGGGGAGATGATATCTCCCCTGTATGAGATCCGTTTTCAAAGATGCCCCCTTTGTGGGAGAAATACTCGACCAATTTAAAATCCCCCGCCACAAAAAAATTGTAAAAGCTCATAGAATCCGTATATCAAGTTTTATCAATGTCGATTAAAAATACTTCCTGTAGAGGAGAAGTAACAAATTAACCAACTGTAACAGAAAACAAATATTGCCATACTTGAAGCAGAGACGCTTCGCTCGCTGGCTTAATCACAGACAATGCAAGAATTATCCAAAGTTGACAATCATTGCAATTCATTAGTGTTTTAGTTTTTAGTTATTTTATCGGTGTCGTGTATCCATTTCTTAGCCAGCCAGCAACTAGGTTGAGGGGAGATTATCTCCCCTCTATTATCCAAAGTTGACAATCATTGCAATTCATTAGTGTTTTAGTTTTTAGTTATTTTATCGGTGTCGTGTATCCATTTCTTTCGAAAATCCACTTTAATATATCCATTCTTTTTCTTCTTCTGGTGCCAATCCACCTCTGGAGGTTGGCCGTCAGCTCAGCGAACTTGTTCCGGTTTGTGCCAAGCGAAAAAGTTGTTTCACGTTGGAAATGTTTGGCCACTCTCGGATGATTCTCAACCACGACTTCTTTCTTCGTCTAACGGGTCTCTTGCCTGCGACTTTGCCCATCATTATTATTTGGCGAAGCTCGTACTTCTCGTGTCGCAAAACTTGACCCAAGTATGCCACTCGCGTCTCTTGTCGACACGTTGGAGTACCCGCACGTTGGAGACTTTCTGTGTCCAGCTAATACGTAGCATTCTACGGTAGCACCACATCTCGAAAGCTTCGAGGAACCCTTGTGTATTGACTTTCGCAGTCCAGGCTTCACTACCGTAGATTACTACTGGCCACACACAACACTGGCGTATTCTAACTCTGAGCTTTATGGATAGTTGGCGACTGCATAACTGACTGGGTGGCTTGGGCAATTCCAAGCCGAGTACGAATTTCTTGTTCGCTATCCCATTTTTTATTAACCCATGCAAAAGTATAAATACCTCTAATTTAACCATTGGAACCCGCACTATATCTGAACCTGCGACAGTGATTCTGGGATTGAAGTAGTTCCTTGATACTACCAGAAATTTAGTCTTAGACACGTTCATACTCAACCCTGCTTTCAACCTGTACTCATTAACTCTGTCTAATAATATCTGCAGGTCCAGCTCTGATGAGGCTACAAGTGCAGTGTCATCGACATATCATAAATTGTTCACGATTTTTCTGTTTACTTTAACATCGATCTCATATTCTTCTAGCGCTTTCGATATTATCGCCTCCGAGTACAAACTGAACAACAGGGGAGATAAGATGCAGCCCTGTCTGACTCCACGCCGTATTTTCAATAGTTCTGTTTATGAGTCTTTGACTCGGACCGCAGCCCTTTGGTTCCAATACAAGATCTTAATGAATCTTAGTATGTCTTTGCCATCCAAACCAACGTAGATCAAGCGCTGCAACAGGATATCATGTTTGACGCGATCAAACGCTTTCTCGTAATTTTTACGTTATAATACCTGACCGGAAAAGACAAAATTCAACTAAGAGTCCTGGATTAAGAACCCAGTGTAGCATAGCAGTGTTCTTAGTGGTACAAAGACAACATCTTATTGACTTTCCGACTAAAAATGGTTGGACCGATAGAAGTACCCAAAACATTTGTCAAATAGATACAGAATTTCTTACAACCTAGTTGCTGGCTGGCTAGTAAAAAATAAATCTCAAGAATAGGTCAACGTGAATGTAAATTAATGAATAGTGTAAATTGTCACCAATGGTCTCACAAATTTAGAAGTTTCGAATTACTTTTTTCTACTATTGCTTATGCTCCAAGATTCTCTAGCATGATTAATTTTCTCACCCAAAAAGCTATAACACAAATTATGTAAGGATCATTGTATCGACTTCCATTTGGCGATCCTGAGCAGGAGCATATGCTCATATTCAATAAATCCGGCAAAAATTTGCTGCACTTCAGATATTCTTAAAGAATAACAATAATATTTTTAAGATTTATGTAATATTGAGGGTGCCTACAAAAATCATACTGAGTTCTCGAGAGAAGCTTCAGCAGCTTCGATACAGCGGCTACCGCAGAGGAAAACACTTATTTTTCGAGAGTTTCAGCAAATGCTTCAACAGCTTAATACGAAATAAAAATCAAAATTGCCGACCGAGATCTCTCAACTATCGATATATGCGTATATAAACTTTGCAAATTCACACGATTAGTTAACATAGTTACATTTTCTCGGGTCTTAATCGCGTATTATTATTTATTTTCTTACCTCGACGTTTCAACCATGTTACAATGGTCTTGGTCGTGAGGGTCGCGTGGTTGAAACGTCAAGGTAAGAAAATAAATAATAATATGCGTATATATCTATTAAAGCCTTTGTTTTTATTAATTAAAACTTTGTAGTAAGGTTTTTTCTTAATTTTATTAAATTTCAAAAATTATCCGAACTATCCGGATATCCGGATAATGAAATTTTAATATCCGGATTATCCGGATAGCCAAAAGTAACGGATAATGCAAGCCCTACGTACAATACGACTAATACCCACATTTAGGGATTACCTACGACATAAGCCAGTCACCGGCCTAAGTCGTAAGCGAACTAGTCAGTGTCCTAGAGACGGGTCGAAATCACTACCTCATGTCATCTTCTTCTCATCTTAGCATCATCTATTTATCTTAAAAAAACGTACGTCTAAACGTACCTAACTGAATCATGTATCAAATTAAACGACTCAATAATGTCCAGACCCCTTTCAACTCTTACAAATTAAGCCTGACTGATTAAATTAAAGGCAGTGATTAACTTGATATATTTACACGTAATTAAACAAGTTGTACAGTTCTGTAAATTTATTTGGATTTCGGTTGCTGTCGGGGACAAGAAAAAAATCGTTAGGACACATTAAAAAAAACCGGCCAAGGGTTCCGTACCACTATCACAATTGGGTACGGAACCCTAAAATGAACACTCGACCAACTAACCCGTTAACGCAACGCAAACGTTAAAATTTATTTTACTACTAGCGCAAGTATATCACTCCATCACTAGAAGGCGCTAGTGGTAAAAATACATCGCGGTATCGTTGCGTTTTTATGTACCTAAATCACGTTTGTTGTATGGGTGGAGCCCTCCTTAAATATTTGTTTTATTTTATTTTTAGTATATTTTGTTTGTAGCGGCTATAGAAATACATCTTCTGTAAAAAAAATAGCTGCCTAGCAATTACGGTTAATGAGATACAGCCTGGTGACAGACGGACAGACAGACAGCGAAGTCTCAGTAATAGGGTCCCGTTTTTACCCTTTGGGTACGGAACCCTAAAAAGCCGTCATATCACCAGGAGAGTAACAGAACTGGGAGTAAATGGTCGTAGAGCTGAGGTGACATGGAGGTCAAAGATGAGTTGGAGGGACTGTTAAAGGGATGAATGGAAGTGAACAAAAACTTAATACGAGTAGGAAAGAGTTTCGTGTGGAGAAAGCATGCTGACTGCCCCTATATAGCGAAAAGGGCAATAAGAGGTAGGCACTACTAAATTACCTTCATTAATTGTGATGGAAACACATAACGCATCCCAAAACACATCACCCATCCCCTTCCTTAAGTCTTGTCTATTCATTGGTTGCCTGGAAGAGATCGCCCATAGGCGATAAGGCCGCCCATTGTACCACTATAGTTTTAAGTTATTCTTTGTATAATTAGTATTAAGTATGTGTTTTTGGTGCAATAAAGTGTTTATCTATCTATCTATCTATCTAACGGTAACCGTTTAAGTACAAATACACTAATACCTTCCGACTGTAAAATTAATCATTTTTATCGCTTTCTCAGGGCACTTCCGACAAATTCCTCTCTGAGAAACTTTATACCTTATCCTTATTCAAATAAGGAGCAAATTAAAATACTTAAAGAAACAATTTGGAGCAATCTGGTAAAATGTTAATAACAGTTTCGCGACAGATTATTTACTGGTTGTTTTATTTTTATGTCTTGTTTGAATATTGTTGCCATTTTAGGATCGCCACTCTGCAGTAACTTTTCACGACTCTGTTCCATTTTCTAGTTAGATTTACCGATTGAAATTAGGACGTTCTCATTATTGATTGTCCTCAATTTAAGAGCTAGGCAGTTGATACTTTCTATAAGGAATTAAGCTGCAAATAGAATTAAAGGGTTAATAGATAATCCGCCCTTAGCCCTAACAAACCTATAATGTGTACCTACTTTTTGTTGTATATTTTTTCGTTGTTTTTGTTGCGAAATAAAGTATAAAGTAAGTATAAGTAACAGCAACTAATTATCCATTATAGGTAACTAGATCTCAAACCCACTGTTGTTGGAGTGGGCTTTAAGCTCTAACAACAAATAGGTACCTACCTAATAACGACCTCTACAAACCAAGATGTAAGAATAAAGACTGACCCATTTCTTTACAAAATTAATAACATTTGGAAGTCCCAGAATTTATATTTCAAATAGGAGTTAGCCAGCTATCTGACTTGAACTCCGTAAAATTAGACATCAACCTAACATTTTAAGTTTAACCATTTACAGAGCTCTCGTCGATTATAGATTTTTGTCGGTTGGTAGTTTGGGGTAAGTACAGAAATGTGAATCAACTGAATTGTTTTCGATCTATCGGGCCAACACATCGTGGTATTTTTCTCGTAGTTATATTATAATATCTATACTAATATTATAAAGCTGAAGAGTTCCTTTCGTTTGTTTGATCGCGATCTCAGAAACCGCTCGCGCTGAATCGGACCATTTGAAAAAATATTTTAGTGTTGGATAGTCCAATAGTATAGAATATATTATATTAGGTATACTCCACAACAACAACCTTGTTATGAAGTTTTGTCAACAAAACTTCAGTGTCTTTACACTATACTATTATCCAATTGAAAGGTCACAAGTTCTATTCTACCTAGCAGTAGATTTTAAAGAGACAAGTTAATTGTCTCCTAAAGTCCTTGAGATAGAAGCTAATATACCAAGCCAAACAAGGAGTGCTCTGTTCACGTGTCAAGGTTTCCTTTCAATTGATGAGATTGGCCAATGACGCGTTCAGTCTGATCGTGCGATGCATCATGCATTTTGTAGATTGCTTTTAGTAATGAAGTACCTATAGGGCATAGTATTATTTTTCTGCTGTTCTTTTCAATTGAAGGTACTGAACTTTTTTGGAAATTTCTATAGGAAAGCATGACCAGAATTTATAACAGATTTCTCCAAACCCATTGTCTTAATGTGAATGTCAGTGTTCCGGAAAATGACCACACAACACAATCTAGCACTTGGCGTTTGTAAGACGGTTCACTGCAAAATAATGGATAGGTAACCTCTAAGGATCCTACATCACTAATATGCCATGACCGGTAACGTTCGCCAGCTACGTACGTAATCATACCATTCGTTTGTTGTGGCTATTTGACCAAACCATCATTCGCTAAGTGAGTTATCACTTGCCAACGAACTGTCTGTACCTATTGGAGGAAAACAGGACTCGTCATCGCGTCGTTATGCAGTCTCGGCGAGGTAGAGCCCTAAAATTTACTTCTCACGTAATGGTACACGATGAAAGGCAATATTCCCTCACTATACTGCCCTTTAAACCCATCGGAATCGACGTAAATCTGTTCCACAGTTGCTTAAAGAAGATTGGTTATATAAAATTCATGGAAAGAAAGCAGCGCCTCTCATAAGCGTGGCAATAAATAAGAAAAAGTACCCAAAGATTTTTAACTGAAACTCTTAAAAGGGCTTTCTTTATCTAAGGGATTTTGGTTTGCAATTATTGTTAACAGCTTCTTTAACACTTTGTTGGTTTAAAGGTGTTTACACTGAGACGCGACAACGGAAAAAAGGTATCAAATTAAGGCTGCCTTAGTGTGTCTGTACCTGGCGACTGACCATATCCTATGGTTTAACGAATGCACTAAATAAGTCAAGTTGAGTAAGCTACCTATGCCATTTATAACTTAGGAACGTCTAACCGATTGTGATGAAACTCGATGTGTAGATTGCTGAAGAGTTGGAATAATATAAAGCTATTTTTATCGTGGTATTCCCACTTAATATCGACTTGCGCGTAATATCAGATTACTTTATACTTCGTAAATTAGGATATATTAACGACTAATCTGTAAAAGTTCTATGTATACATCTATAAAAGGATTTGTCCTGACTGACTGATAGATCAACGCACAGCCCAAGCCGCTGATAGTAGAGTCGAGCTCAAATTTGGAGTGTGTTCTTTATTCTTTATAATAGGTACTTGTACCTAGACATCCGATAAGAAATACTTTTAACGAAATTTCCACGGGATCAGGACTCACGCGTGTGAAACTCAGTCAGTACTTTACTAAACAACTATAAGTTATACGTCTTATACTTAAGTAGAGTAATATTAGAACGCCGATTAAGTAAACCGTGGTAGTAGGTATATTACCGGAATGTCAATTTAATATTTGCGTTGTCATTATATAAAATACGAGGCACGAAGGCTCTATAATTGCAGGTAAGTACCTATTTGTAATAAATGCGAATATTGCAATATTATAATGGTGGCAAAGCATGCAGTAGGTATTACTGTGAGAATATTCATTAAAACCTTATGCTGAAGTAGTTGAAGGAATTAGTTTTGCATACCTTGAATAAAATTGAACGTTCCTAAAGGTTATATTTTTTACTAGTAGGTATCTAGTTAGTAGTTCTATCCACTACGCAAGTTAACTTATTGCCTATTTAGATAACTTTTATGTTTTAACTCCCGGAAATGAGTGTACGGTTGCCTGGAAGAAATCGTCTTGGGCGCCTATTTGTAGGTATAGCATTTGTTTAGTATGAACTTATTTAAGTTTTTCGTGTTTGTGTTATTGTAGAGTGTAGAGGGATTAGGCAGTGAGACGCCACGGGAGCCTACTCCGGATTAGCTTATGTAGTTATGTCCCATACCTTCGGACCGCCTTGAGTCCTAAGACATGTCGGTTTTAAATAAAATTAATATTGAACAACGTTACACACAGCGCAATCTAGTCTCAAACTAAGTACTAGGCTTGGTTTTCTCTCGAAGTTTTCCTCCACCAGTGGAAATATTGGAATATAAATTATTTTATAGGTGATTTTTTGACTAAATGAACAGCAGATCGCGAGTGTCGATGTGGTCTAAGATGTAAAGACACCTGTTCACAAGGACGGAAGCAGCAGTGGAACGAATTAAATAAACACAAATAACATGTAACAAGATTAGGAAACGTAACCCTTTTGTTATGCCTAGTCGAACCTTTTATCTTACAAGGGGATCTTCAATTTACTCCACGCAGGTTATACATACATAGCTGTTCAAATACATCGTAATGTTTAAGAGGTATGTACGAGCTGAACTCAAAATCCATGTCTGGTTGTCAAAATTGTTGATTTTTTCATGACGGAATGTTGTTGATTTTTTTTTGTGTAGGTGTGGATTGTAGGTTTGTAGGTGACATTGTTTTTTACATTTTGGTGTAGTTTCAAGATAAAAACTTGTTATTGTTTCAACGCTTGCCGCATTCTTGATAAAATGCCTTTTTAAACATTATTAGGAACCTAACCTAAGTATCTAGCATGTTTAAATTAGTTTTTTTTTATTTTTACATAGCTCAATATTTCGCCAGTAGTTAAATACTCCGTTATTTAATAACATTTGTAAGAAAACCATTTCCTTGCTATTATAAAATGAGTTTTAAGGCCAGACCTGGTCTGACACTTAACAAGTCATTTTATAATAGCAAGATTAAGTTTAAATTCGTATTAAAATATATTCGACATATTTGTTTGGAAACTGCATTAAAAGGTAGAAAACAATGTCACCTACAATTCATACCTATAGCTACAGAAAAAATCCAACAACATTCCGTCATAAAAAAATCAACAATTTACTATGAACCCGAAATGGATTTTGAGTTTAGCTCGTACCTATATACCCCTTAACCAGAACGCGTTCAAAAAACACAAAGCTTTTTACGGAACAAACAATGCAATTTATCAGCTAACTGTACTTGTTTGAGGCTGTGTTTGAGGTCAGTAGGTACGTTGTTGCGGTCGGTTGTAAAGGAGTTACCTACATTTTGTAATGGCGAATATAATTGTATGCGCGTAATGCACAAAGGTTCATGGAATTATTAACTGGCGACTTGACTAGGTATGGTTAGCTTAGGTATGTGAATTTTAATACTAGGTATCGCACTGTTATTATAAACTAGCTGCGTCTTGAGGTTTAACTCGCGTAAGTCCCAATTCCGCGGGAATATTGGGATAAAAAGTAGCCACCTCGTTGGATTTGGCCTAAAAATAAATAAATAAATATAAATAAATAAATATTGCACGACGTTACACACAGCGCAATCTAGCCCCAAACTAAGCACTAGGCTTGTACTATGGATACTAGACAACGGATATACTACATATTATACTTTTTTTTTGTAAATACAAACATATCATGTGATTCATAGAAAACACTGAATATCCCATGTCTTCGGACCGTGGTGAGTCCTAGGACATGTTGGTTTCCTCACGATGTTTTTCCTTCACCGTAAGAGCGATGTTATTAGTGCACATACCTTTTTCCTCAAGAAAAAGACATTGGTGCGCGGTCGGTCTGGATTCGAACCCACGACTCTCAGAATGAAAGCCGGGGTATCTACCACTAGACCAACACCGCTCTTTTTTTTTAAATCTTTTTAATCAGACACTGTTCGACCACACCTCACTAGTAGCCTAATATGTAGCACGCTTACCAGTAAGATAACTTTTGTAACGTTGGATCTAACTAAATGTTTTTAACTTGTACTACAACACACATTTGTCATTCCACGAACATTGTTCCTAAAGTATACACAAGCGTTGGGTAAACCACATCTAATTTTGCTAACACCAGAAACAAGACTAGCTAACTTACCTACCTACCTAATTTAGAGACAGTTGGCATCTTCCCATCTTGAAACTTTCATCAGAGTCTTCATTGTAGCTTCAATTATATAAATCTACTATAACTGTGTCTCGCGGATTTACGCGCACAAGTCCCGATCCCGTTGGGATTTTCAAAAATCCTTTCTTATCGGATGCCTTCATCATATAAAGAACACACTTCCCAATTTCAGCCCTCGCGGCTTAGGCTGAGCTATGATCAGTCAGTCAGGACTCCAGGATAAAGCCTTTTTAACCGACTTCCAAAAAAGTAGGAGGTTCTCAATTCGTCGGGATATTTTTTTTTAATTAATTTTTTTATAGAGAGTCCCGATTTGGTCTGATCTTCTGGTCTTCAAAAATAAGACCTCGGAGGAGCAACAAGTGCCATTGGCACGACGAAGAAGAAGAAGACTTGTGGATTATATAGAACTTAGTTTACTAGTTCATATTTTTAAAAAGCGGAGGATAGATACTTACAATAATAACTAAAAAATATACGTAATTCACAGCCCGGAATGATTTTTCTGACTTTAGGCTTAGAACGCACTGCGATTAAACGCAAGCGGTTTCCGAATAGCCGAAAACGCAAAACCGCGTATCAACACGCAAAATCAGTCGCAGAAAAAACGCTAATGCGCAGGCTTGTATAGAAAGCTAAGTGTTGCATTTTTTTGCGGTTTCAGACCTACGGAAAAACGCAGACGTCTAATCGCAGTGCGTACACGCTCTTAACTTAAAAATGATAAAATATTCAAGTAGGTACGAGCTGTCTAATAAGAGGTACATTTTCCGAGACCAGCACATTCTCATAAATGATGAAAAACGTTACGCTTGCGTTACCCTCATTTTTTATACCAGCGGTTTGTATACGACCAGTTTCCTTGCACACCATTTTTGTGTTTTGTACAATATAAAATTGTCCGCCACCGAGGGTCCTGCCGTAAACAGATGTAAACATAACAGACCGTTGGTATAAGCATAAATTTTTGTAAAGAAAATTTCACTTGTTCAGCTTTCGTAAGGCTTTCGCACACTGTTACGCTGTTGCTGAAAATTTATTCAAAATGGAATACCCTAAGTAATTTTAACTCGGTTCTTTCGCTTGAATCTTTTCGCTTCAGGAATTCCCTTTTATGATTGCGAACGAAGTTTGCTTACTGCATTCGAAATGGCATAATTACAGTGTACATTCGAGGAAAGATTGTTTTACTGGCGAAAATATTTGTACAGAAGGAGAGGAACAGAATAATTTGGGCTGTTTAAGGTTATAACAATATTATAAAGCCTTTTAACATGAGTTTTTTAGCTATTAGAATTATATGGCAAACAAACACTCCCCTTAATATACCTACATACCCTTATTAATAAACGTGGAGTAACGTGGCAGTAGTTTTACCACTTTTCGTATCTGTCTATTCACTTTGAAAGTTCTTGTCACGGGGAAAACAAAGAATGTTCCCACTATTCCGACTTTACTCCACGTTTATTAATAAGGCTAACAATGTTTTAAGCCTAATACTTATAGCTCGT
Source organism: Idaea biselata (assembly GCA_958496205.1). Taxonomy (NCBI): domain Eukaryota; kingdom Metazoa; phylum Arthropoda; class Insecta; order Lepidoptera; family Geometridae; genus Idaea; species Idaea biselata. Next base: position 12,519,546 of record OY292400.1, on the reverse strand, counting down.
TTACAGAGTACGAGCTAGCGAACGAATCAGCCTGCCGAGAAGCTGCACTGCAGTGACTAGCACTGCTTGAACGTAACTTACGTCTCTTAAGAGGATAGTCTCCATTCTCTTTCTCCATACAAACGTTGTTTAAATTTTCCTTCCTGGATAAAGACATTAGAGCAAATATGTTTATGCCATAAAACCTATATCTGTCATGACCGGGGGTCGGAATAGGTAGAGTCATTTTATGTACTTGCATCATGATAGCATAACATGGATATGCCTTGTTTTCAAGAAATATGGAAATCATTCCGGAATTCCGGAATTGTATCATATACATAAAAATATGATTAAAAAATAAAGTTTACATCGTCTACAATGAAAGGAAAAACCGGTTAAGTACGAATTGGATTCACGCAACGAGGGTTTCATTCACACTTTTACGTAGGTGATTTCTAACTTGACAAAAGAAAATTTAAGTTTTCTGTTAAGTTTCATGTAGGTACAATGCACAATTTAGGAACGCCCTTTATTTTTTTTAACTGACCAAAAAAAAAACGAAGACGATGAATTAATTTTATGTGAATTACTTTTCTTTTCTTTTTTCTTGTGCTCAACAAGTAAAACACAAACGTTTATTATTTACAATACTTTATAATTTTCAGGTTTCAATTAGGTACATTTATATTAAACAATTTTTAGGTTTATCTGTATGGTTTTTACCACTTAAATACTTAAAGAAACTTATATGTAGCATATTAACCGAAATTTATTTTGACTACTTTTTATAAAGATGTTTCCACGGATATCTTGATAAAAAGTATACTCGAATCGGAGTATACACAGATCGCACTTGGTTTACATGATTTAATTGCGGGGCGCAGTCAATGGCACTTAATCTTCATCGTCATCTGTTACAGTTTCAGCATTGTAGGCTGCACAATTAAAATAAATAAACATCAGTTTTTCCATATGTTTTATTTTTAATTAATTTCTTTTTACATCTAATATCCATTTGTAGGTCGAAAATGACCTTTCCACGTCAGTAGACGTAAGTGGTGCATATTTAAAATACATTATTTGTTCATTAGCTTCATTTTTTTCGAAGAAGATTCGAAAAATCCGTACACTAGCCAAGGTCACAGGTTCACAATCACAAAATCACATAGGTATACAAAGAAAGTAAGTGCACTCTACGAACTACGAACCGAAGTAAGTAAGTGAGCTAACCTACCTGCGGTTTTGCATTGTCTTCCAGTTAATAAGTCACCGTGGATACTCTGATCTGATTAGTTGCCAGGGTGGTGCGGCGACAAACCCCGTTATTTACGTTATATGGCTAGTTATTGTTAATATAATTAAATATGAAACGTTTATTTCAAGTCAAAAGAGTTAAGAAAATAAATCATGTTACGTAGCAATTTTGTCGGGATATTTTTAAATTTCGGAATACCGCTGCGGCGGCATGTCTTTATTAACATACAGGTTTTAGATCATTAAACCGGACCGACCTACTCTAATAAAATTCCGAAAGATTGTAACAAAATTTCGGTATTCCGAAGGCATGTCCATGTTAACATCTACAATCATGTAAATTTGAGGTCAGTCACCCTATTTGACTCTACCTATTCCGACCTATGGTCATGACAATGCATCTACCTTTTTATTTTCTAATTAAAATAATAATAAAAAATAAGAAAATAATAAAATGAAAAAAATAAAAAGGTAGATGCATAGTCATGCATGTTTGTATGGAGAAAGAGAATGGAGACTATCCTCTTAAGCCTATTTCGCATTAAGCAAGTATTTTAGTCGAGTAGGGAGTAATTTAGTAGCTAAACATGTCTTAACACCAAAAATTTAGCCGAGTCAATCCATTGTATCCTATTTTTTAGGCAACTAGGGAGTAGCGCTCACTCTTTCACTGACTAAACAAGTCCGAACCTATCGAATTAGTCGAGTTGATTAGTTGCCGTCACAATTTCGTTTGCCAAAAGCGAAGAAGCACCACTCACTTGGTAGACTGTACTACTGGAGCAAAGTGCAAACGATTTTTGGTGAGTAATATAGTTACAAAATTACTCGCTACTCGATAAAAATGCTAGCTTAATGCGAACTAGGCTTTACGAGTAACTCTTAAGTGCGAGTGCTATGTTATCACACGATAGTTAAGGCGAGTCGAGCCTACTACTGTCTACTGGCTAGACACCAGCTCGCACTGTGTAATGGAGCTATAAGAACTTAAGAGGAGTATCAACGCCAACGACCTTGAAACTGAAAATCCCTGTCGGGCTCATCGAAAATTGTTGATTATTTCATGACGGAATGTCGTAGAACTTTTTTTTGTGCACAGATTGTAGGTGACATTGTTTCCTACATTTTGGTGTAGTTTTAAGACAAGAACCTCATATTGGTGCAAAGCCTATCCAAATTTTAGACAAAACATGTCTGATTTGGCTAAAATGTCGATAGGCTTCAATACGTTTCGACATATTTGTATGGAAACTGCACTAAAATATCGGAAACAATGTCGCCTACAATCTGTACACAAAAAAAATGTTCTACGACATTCCGTCATGAAATAATCAACAATTTTCGATGCGCCCGACATGGATTTTCAGTTTTTCAGTATAGGGCCCTTAAGGAAAACACAGTCACTACCTATTTTAGAACGAATCTATTATTAAACAGGTTATAAAGTTTACATAAAAATGTCCACAGACTTATATTAAAACTGGCGTAGAGCCAGTCGGTTCGACTTGATATGGATGGTTTAAAACTTTATCGGGTTTTGTGCCACCTACACCGCGTGGTGATTAATTCGGAACACGAAATGAATTCTATTTCCTAAGTTCTAATCTAAACGATTTCGGCTCAAAATTACTTGGAGAATCTTAGCAGAAATTGTAGTTATCGTTTCCAAAAACTGAAATCCAATGACCTACTAGCTGCGTCCCGCGGTTTTACCCGCGTAAGTCCCGATCCCGTGGGAATATCGGAGTCAAAAGTAGCCTATGTTACTCAGGGTGAATGTAGCTTTCTAATGGTGAAAGAAATTTTTGGAATCGGTCCAGTAGTTTTTGAATATGCGTCTGTACGCACACACACACACACACACATACAAATCTTTCCTCTTTATAATATTAGTATAGAAATATAGATATGACTATACTGCTGTATATTTAGTCAAAAGCATTATATAAGCTGTGGCAAACGTAAACGTTACGATTTGGATAACAAAGACTATCTTCACAAGTAAGTCGTATATACTCGTACGTCAAAGAACCTTCAACTTTCAAGTGTTTAGTAAAGCGGTTAATACCACCGTCATTGTTGAACCCCGTGTGCTTCAACCATTACACTAAACATTTCACATCCAGTTTATGTTCCCAGAAATGTGTTTCGTGGCAAAAGTGGCAATATGTGGCGATCAAAGCATAACCTTCCCGTTCACCTCGCACAGTCGAAGCAGTAAAAAACCGGCCAAGTGCAAGTCGGACTCGCGCACGAAGGATGCCGTACCACTATCACAATTGGGAACGGAACCCTAAAATGAACACTAGACCAACCAATCCGTGAACGCAACGCGAACGTTAAGTCTTACTAGATGGCGCTAGTGATAAATATACATCGCGGTATAGTTGCGTTTTATGTCAAAAATCACGTTTGTTGTATGGGAGCCCCCCTTAAATATTCGTTTTATTTTGTTTTTATTGTTGTATTTGTTGTTATAGCGGCATCGGAAATACATCATCTGTGAAAATTTCAACCTTCTAACTATTACGGTTCATGAGATACAGCCTGGGTGACAGACGGACGGACGGACAGACAGCGGAGTCTCAGTAATAGGGGCCCGTTTTTACCCTTTAGGTACGGAACTCTAAAAACAAAATGAAATCAAAAGCTGTAGTGCCTATGCATAGCTCGCTGCATGGTACCGGAGCGCAAGTTGGAACGTGGAATTACGTAAGGCCCAAGGTCGCTGGCTTAGAGAAACCGCTACTTTAAGCCCTTATTACATTTTTGACCTTACGCCGTAAACTTAGAGTTTATTTTCGAAGGGAAAGAGACTTGTTTTACGGTGCAATGTTTACGTGACGCAGATTTGTAGGTTACAGTGTGTCATAGTAGGTAATATAGCGGCCAAGTCATCAAGTTATTATGATAGTTGGTTGTTTATTGAATTTAAAAGATGTTGCTTATAGGTATTTCCATTTTTACTTCAGAGAAGACTATAATGTCATGGGATCAAGTAGGTTAAACTGGATTGGGGGAAAATTAAGCGACTGCGATGAGTTGCGTAAAGAAGTTAGGCTTAGATTTTTCTTCTGTTTTCGCGATGTTCTATTGAAACTAAAGACATTTCTCGGTTTTAATCGCGTGATGTTTATTACTTTTAGCATTGTTTCAACGTTTCAAGACCTTTACAGTTCCGTTCTTCAGGATTGATTCAGGGTTTCCATCTTGAAGAAGGGATCTGTAATGGTCTCGAAACGTTGAGCGTTAAAACAATGCTAGAAGTAATAAACACCAGGCGATTAAAACCGAAAAATGTCTTTGAGTTAAGCTTGATTTGCGATCAGGACTTAAGCATTTAGCAGTATAAATAATTGCTTTGAAATTAAGGTTCTTCAAGAATTATTTGAAAAGATTTAAGAAGTTTCAGCTATCATTCATCTTATCACCAAGTCGCACCAAAGAGCCGCTTCGTTTACGTAGGTATTCTCAACCTCCACTCAAAAATTATTTGCTACGCCCGGCTATCAGTCATCCCTTGAGAGATTTGACTGGGAAGCCTACTTAGCAACTCAAACCAACGGAAAACAGTGGTTTTTGCTTTACTCTTTGGTGATTAACTAGAGCGGAGGTCGTCGTTATTTTAAAGTTTCTTGACTGAAACATTTAAGGTAGTAGCTACTTACCTACCAACAGAGTTTGCATTATTAATAAAGATTTTTAATGTCACGACCCCAATTAAAGGCCAAATACTTAAAGTCAGTAACCTACGTAGTCTAGTTAAGTAGGTAGTTCAAGTTAATTATTCAGATGAGCTGTTTTGAAACATTTTTGTTGGATTGAGCCCAAGACCTTGTCGGTTTAAGTACCTACCTATCATTTAGAATTGGGTTAAAAATTGAGTTGAAATTGGGACACATAGAAACCCACATATAGCTAGACGTCACATGTACGTCTAACTGTATTAAAACCGAGCGAGCCGACTCTTTAATACCTTCTGTGACGTCACAGTCACAGGAAATATGGTTCCTGTCTTTGGGTGCTCACATTTTTTGGAATTTTGCATTTACTAATCACGCAACGAGGCATTTTATTTGTTTTTACGGACGTCCGGCAACTATAGACCCACGCGGACTCCCCGACTACCGTGACGTTTTGTATGTTTTGGAATGTTTTTCGCGTTTTCTGACACGCGAAGGACATGAATTCGCGTGGTCTAGCTATATGTATGTCTGTGTAGAAACCTAAGAACGATCTACAAAACTGAATTATTTTTAAGGTAGGTTTTTTTTTAACGGTAATGTTACCGGGACCTATATCGGGGGCGCGCTAGTAGCGTTCAAGGATGCTTGGTCAACCTGATCCTGAGAGGAACGCATGGGGAGCTAATAAAAACAAACTGCTCGTCTAAGAGTTTGTGACAAAGAAAGATAGACGTGTTCCCAAGTAACGTGGGAAACTCAGTTTTGTGTTTCTTTTAGCATTTCCGAGTGCTAGTGTTCATTGTTTATTAATACCTATATACTTAAATATTAAACATTTTCTAAAACGCTACTTTTAAAATGTGTAGGAGGCATAATTCCAAACCTATATTATAGAGCGTATATACAGAAATAGGCCAATACGTGGAGGTATATTTCGTACGTTTCCAATATCCGGGAAATATCCGTGATGCAGGTCTCTAAGTTAACGTAAATACCTGCCTACGTCTCGAGTTTTCGACAAAATTATTTTCTTGTAAAGTCGAATTGAACATAACATTTATTGTGATGTTGTTAGAAATATAAAATTATTAGTTGACTTAAAAAAAATTGTTTTTTAGATTTAAGAGATGTTGATATGAAATTAATCTCATTTTCGGTTTTATAATCGCGCATTTAAAGGATAATAAAAGCAATGCGAAAAAAAAACAAAAAACAATTTTAAATTAAAAAAGAAACTATTTTAATGTAGGTAAATAAATATTATGTATTTTGGGACAACTGTTATTATTATTATTATAACACAGACAAAATTGTTGACTGGTCGATGCAACTTTATATAAACTTCTTTAGCCAACAAAAAATACCTATATTAAAATCGCTTCGGGAGCTAAGATGCCACAGACAGATACAGACACCTCAAACACCTCACCTTATACCACCCCTCTGTTTCCGTCTGTTAATAAACGTTTATTATTTAATTTTAAATTGATTTTTAAAACTGCGTTTATTAATTAAAATACGTTTCACATCAGCTGCGACTCGCACATAAGCTGTGTGTGACACAGTCATTGAAGCGTTAAAAGAACAAAACACACTTTAACTATCGAATGCTAATAGCCTAAGAGCCCGTGTACGCCAGACTCCGTATTTATAAAAGCTGAAAGTTTGTCAAGGCATACTCCTATACACAGGTAAGAACGCTAAGGTACGCTGGACTATTATGAAGTATGGGTTGTGGTGGCAGGTAAACGGTCAACATACCGATCTACATTCATCAATGAAACAAGTGGGATTTTTAGGTATTACCTACCTTTAGAATATTTTTAAAAATTGCGTCCACTAAAGGCCAATGACCTCTAACTTTAAGAAACAGCTGATTTTAAAGTAAACATTAAACTCAAAATTATCAATTTTTTTAAAGTCGTAGAACAAGAGTTGTTCGCCTAGACCTCTAGAACAACCCCCCGAAACTGGTCTAGAACAAGGAGCATGCCTTGCCAAACTTTCAGCTTTTATAAAACAATGAAGGTCTAGCGTCTACGGGCTCTCGGGCCGTAGACGCTATTATAAAGGTTTATGAATAAGAGATTTAGAATTTGCGTCTACTCTACATGAAGAGCAGTCTACAATAAGAAAGAGGAAATCAAATTCAGTAGGCATTCAGTATATGCAGCTAAGTACACAAGGAGATTATTTCCAAACGTCTCGAATGATCTTCTGCTTCAGTGGGCACACATGAGCTTTATCTTTTCCACTATGTATTTAGGTAGAATTCTTTCAACGGAATAATGTTGCTTTTCTGTATTTTTCCAGAAGGTTAAGACAGCCAATGGTTTAGATATCCATGAGTCGAAAGATCTATTAGTGGGGAGAGAGAGCGACATACTCTCTGCACCGTTCCTACAACCTGTAAGCAGTAAGTGAAAAACTGTACTAAATTACAATTATGTACTTTTATAGGAAAAATACATGTACAAAAATTCACTTCCGGTAAGGTTTGAATTCGCGTCTTTGGGTCAGTACGTCTTTACGAACTAGACCACACGAGTTCCCTCCACGAGCGATGAATCTTAAAAATAAGTATGTTTTCCTTGTTAGAATTATGTGTTTATCTATACTAATATTATAAAGAGATAATATTGGTTTGTATGTTAGTAGGTATGTATATTGGCGGTAATCTCTGAAAAAAAATCTTTCACCAATACAATAGAAAGCTACATTATTAGGGAGTAACACTTTTGATCCCGATATTCCCACGGGATCAGGACTGACAGGATCAAATGACAAGATTGGAATGCCTACGGCAAGTATAAAAATGTAATTAATATACATTATGTAGAGTGAAAATAGGTGATTCCTCCCATTTGATTACACAAACTCGAATCCCTACTAACGTTACTAACGATAATTGCCTGGATTCATCAAATAGTCATTCAGAATTGGTCCCAGAGGTAAAATTCGTGGGAAACCCAAACAAAGGTTTAAATTCAGACAATATTATTTTATACCTTACTTTGTTACACACGATGGAATAGCGTTTGACTATCTCACCTGATAGTATGTGGTGATAAGATCTATGATGAGCACAGTCATCTAGACATCATCCGCCAAGCGGACTTGTCATCAGGCAAGTCCGCTTGGCGCTACGACTTAGACCGGTGTGTGGTAACAAGCCGCGGTCGAAGCCTTCCACGATGAGACCCCTTTTGGTCGCCTAGTATAAACATTCGATAGCTACTTTCTTATAATGTGTGTAATTGTGTATACCTTTACAAAACGGGGTCCCTCCTTTTCGCATATACTTTTTAGTCATAAACATAAAAGGCATAACGATTATAGCATAAACATTTTTGCCATAATACTCATATTACGCATAAAAGATAAGCTCTAATCCCCAGTAAACTTCTTGAAAACGATTGAAATAGTTTGGCCACATCCAACGAAGAAATAACGACCACGTAGTAAAAACTGCCTTACACCTCCTCGAATATCCAAGGGGGAGAGGGCGACCAAAGTCTACGTGGTGGTTCAATGTCATGACAGAACTTAGAACTCTAAACCTAGACTTAGAGACAACCCAGGACAGGGCGTCCTGGCTCAATATGATAGGGAGACCCGACCCCAAATAACGGCAAGAGAGAAGGAAGAAGACTTATTTTACGCTTAAAAACTATGATATAAATAAATTGTTGTTACTACGACAGACATTCTGAAGTAATAACAACTATTTATTTATATATTTATAAATCAAAGGTTCCCTTGAGCAAATCATCGAAACACAACGATGGCGTGATGTAGCTAGTGGCGCCATCTCTTTACATATTTTATAACTAATTTTACTTGGCTAATTTAGAAACATGCATCTGATTCTGATTCTACAACGTGTATTAGTAACTCGTTTTACAAAGTAAAACAGACAAAAAGCGCCAATAGAACATTCAAACTTTTTATTGATTCCTAACCATTGTTCTCAAGTTGCCACGATAAAATCTATAAAAAGTTTTCCCATTAAGATTTCAGACGCATTTGTGATTTATTTGAATCATTTTGTAATTAAATTCTTTTAGATATAGAGTGTTTCTATTGCAGTAAGAATTAGGTCTGTGGGTGGTGACAAGCCTCGGCCAAATTCGAATATGAGTCAATTTCCTTCTTGTAGTTTGACGCAAAATTGGACTGAAAATATCATTTTAAACAAGGGTTATGTAAGTGAACACAGCAAAGTGGCTTTTAAAATTCTGTATAAGTTCAATATTAAATGTTTCAGAGTTCAGACCCATAAACTGAAAATTTTACATTAGTTTACGTAACTCGGGTTTAATGTGGTTCTAAAAACTCGTGGAAAATGAATCAACTACTTAGGTACTCATATATTCTCAGGGATAGTACGTAATTTATAGCTTAACTGCTGCTGAAAACATTTTCTTTTTATGACTCTTAGAAGCTCAGTTTCATCTTAACAAGTTTTGGTCTATTGTTAGGAAACTCATAACCTCTTTAAATGAGGCTTGGAATGAACAAAATATATCTCATATCCACATAACCTAAAGCCACAATGACAGAGCCTTTATGAAATTTTACTATTATAAATACGAAAGTTGGCATGGATACTTATTTGAGGAATTCGTGAACCGATTGTGGTGAAACATGGAATGTAGATAGCTCTAATTCTGGGATAACACATGCAACTTATGACCTCAATATTCTACGGGATCTGGACAGCATGGGGCAGCTAGTTTAAAAAAAAACAGCTGTCTAGCTATCAAGTTCATAAAATACAGCATGGTGACAGACATACAGAAAGACAGTAGAGAATTTTACTAAGTCTTAATTTTTATCCTTTGAGAATGGAGCCCTAAAAAAGAAAAAAAAATTAAGGACGTTAGATAATCCTCTACATCTTAGTAAAATTACGTTGTCGACCGCCTTTTAGCCTCAGCTAGGCAGGAATCCCGGAGTAACATGCTCATCTAGTCCTATAATAGACAAATCTAATAAAAAATGAAAAAACTATTGTCAAAAATGCATACTAATCAAAATTCTTTAAGTGAACCCGAATTTCTGACTTGCGAGTCCTCAATCCACTAAATCGCACGGTCCACTTACCGGTTAGATAAAATACTTTGGCAATAAAAACAAAGAAATTAGGCAATAAGAACTCATGATCTGCTACAATAAGTTGAAGATCAGATATTATAGGTAGCTATTTAGTAAAATTAAAGTCTAAAGAGGTCCCGAGGTCGTGATTTTCTACACAATTAAACAGACGATTTATATCCATAAGAAGACGTAGGTACGTTCAGACTAGGAGTTCGCATTCAAGTAGCGCTGGGTTGGGTTGGCTTTACGTAACGCTTTTGAATAGCGATTATTAGCTCTATTTCAATCTTATAATAGTAGTTTATGTGAATGTTTTATAATGATATACATTAAAACACTAGTGTGTCAATGCCAATTTTATGAACAGTTAGGTACATAGGGTAAGTATACTGCTTAATCTACAAACATGTGAAAAATATCAACAAAAAATTGCGACAAGACATATTGAATGTCAACAAAATGGCGGTAGGTACCAAAATTTAAAAAATATTTCATTGGATTCTTTAATAAAAATAATACAGTAGGTACCTGCCACTGATAAAAAAATCTCACCAATCACCAAATAGTTCAGTTTAATTTGTGGTTTTTGAACGCATTATAGAGAGTTTATAACATTAGTGTAGATAAACTTTAAATTAAGTATTCCTAAACGATGAATTGATGATTCTTAAATGAACTAAGTAATTCTTATTCCTAAAAGCAACTAGTCTTTAAGGCCGTATAACTACATGAGTTACAAAATAACTATAACCAGGGGCGTCTCTAGCGGGTGTGCAGGGTGTGCACAGCACACGGGCGCAGCGGTCTCAGGAGCGCCGCGGCGCCCACACCCAGCCCCCGTATCACAATCGCATTTCGGAAACTATGAGGTTTATTTTATTTCATATTTATTTTTAAAGATTTTATTATGGTCTACGTTAGGTAGGTAGGTATGAGATGGTAATCCGAAATAGTATATTAGGGCTAAATGTTGCATCGCTATTTACTCAAAGGCGCGTGTCGGGAGGGTGATTCTTCGACCGGAATATTTTTTTGCTTATTTTTATGAAAAAATATTAAACCCTGTGCCAGAGCAAATCTTTTGTAGGTACTTGTAGAAATATCAAATTTTTAAAAGAAGACTCTTGAAGATAATGACAACGTGTCGATGTTAAAATGATTGAGTGGCGATGAAAAATGACGCCTGAAACGATTAATGATTTTGCGTAAATATCAAGGTATGAAAATAGCATATTTTATAAGAATTACATAAAACAAGTAAATTAAGAATCATTTCTTTATATCAAAATACAATTAAGTACTTACCTACATAAAGAATTAAATAATATTTAGATTTATAAACAGAAACGTGTGTATGGGGCCCACTAAGATCGTTGGGCCCAAGCCAACCTCACCTGCTAGCTTGGTGCACCTGCTGATAAACAGACGAGGCTCTGGCGCAGACTTTCCCTTCGGGGTTGGGAGGTCAGAACTCAGACGGCAGTCGCTCCCGTAAAAGTCGAAATTCGCCAAATCTTTTATGGGAGTTCAAAAAATACGGATAGGCCGCCGCCGTATAACGGCGCACAGGAGCTTCGCCCGACTCCTGTGGTAAGTGGACGAGGGCTACCGGGCGGGTACGGCCAAAGACGCGAGCCACGAAATACAAGGTGCAACTCGGCTTCGCAACGTGGAACATTCTCACGCTAACCGGACGCGCGAGGGAGCTGGCCGACGTACTCTTCAGGCGAAAGGCAACAAACTGATCTACACGGGTGCACCTGGTGGAGAGAACGGGGTGGCTGTGGTGCTCGCTGAGGGATTGCATGGCGATATCTTGGAGGTGAATCGCTTTAGCGATCGACTTATGTGCGTGAAGGTGCTTATTGGGGGGGTTCCTACTTACGTCGTAAGTACTTACGTGCCACAAGTCGGTTGTAGCGACGCTGATAAGAGGTGGTTTCAGGATAAACTCGGCGAGGTCCTTGGGGCTATCTCGTTGTCACAGGGAATCGTTTTGTGTGGTGATTTGAACGGTCATGTGGGTGAAATGGGGATGGAATTTGAACGTGTTCATGGAGGCTACGGATATGGCGATCGGAATGGGGAAGGGGAAAAAACCCTACGTACGTGTGCCACTGCCGACCTAGAACTCGTGAACATGCCGTCGCTTTAATAACCTTTTATTTTGTACCTTGGTAATAATTCTATGTATAATATGTATGTATTTACAAAAGAAAAATAAATATAAGTATTATATCCGTTGTCTAGTCACCGTAACACAAGCTTAGTCGCTTACCACGGGGCTAGATGGCGCTGTGTGTTGTTCACAGAATTTATTTATTTATTTATTTATTTATTTAATTAATGGTAAAATAAATTACTTCATATTCAAGACAAATTCAATACCTTTCTAGGACCTTTTGAATTATTCAATTCGGACATTTCATTCAAAAGATATCGGTGTATGTAGGTACCTATTGTTTCCCGACATATTTTTTCAACTTCACAATAAAATAATATTAGGGGTACCTACGTCAAGTTAGTACCTACTGCTGTTTTTACCTTTATTATTCCATATTGGAATCACTCTTAACTCTTACTAGAGGGCGCCAAGAAGATATTTGCACACGGGCGCTACATGACCTAGAGACGCCCCTGACTATAACTCAAAACATTACACGTTTAAACAACTATAATAATATACGTAAATTAGTAACACCAACTACACACATAAGTAACAGAGCTAATTAGCGAGAACATACTTCTACAAACCGTAACAAACCTCAGTCAATCGACCCATATTTCAACACTTGAATCCACAGAACAAAACATACTTTTCCATGACTTTTCCACGACTTTTATAGATTAGAATTTCTATTAAAACCCCAATTTACGAAACGAGGTATTTAACGGAATAGCTATTGCGAAAACTCAAGCATTAATACGGACATTAAAACCCCTGGTGAAAGTTCAATTAGTTGACTAACACGTGCTGGGTCTGTTAACTCAATTTGAGCGGGCATGAGCAATGACCAACTCCGGTATAATTGTGGGATCCTAATGAAACGTGGGCCGGCGATGCCGATGGGCAGATGCGTCTAAGTGGCCCTGATCAGTTTGTTCGAGCATCTGCCATTGGCAGGTGTTGGGCTCGTTTTATTGAAGCTGTTAACAGATTAAAAAAATCGACCAAGTGCGAGTCGGACTCACGCAAGGAGTTCGGTACAGAAAAAATCGCGTTTGTTGTATGGGAGCACACTTAGCCACTTATTTGTTCTTATAGCAGCAACAGAAATAGATAATCTGTGAAAACTTCAACTGTCTAGCTCAAGATACAGCCTGGTAACGCAGCGTAAGATACAGCCTGGTAACGCAGCGTAAGATACAGCCTGGTAACGCATCCAATCGTCCACTACGTGGACGATTGGATGCGAACGCGATTGCGAAGCGATCCGATCCGGTGCGGTGCGGAAACAACGAACAGTCGATAGCTATTGAAGTGTCCTACGTGACCAAATGCACGTAAAGTGCAATGCGGCGCGATTCTCGACTGTTCCTTATTTCCGCGCCGCACCGGATCGGATCGCGTTCGCATCCGATCGCCCACGTAGGACGCTGCGTAAGAGAGAGAACGGACAGCGGAGTCTTAGTATATGGGTCCTGTTTTTACCCTTTAGGTATGGAATCCTATAAAGGAAAACAACACAGATGCCAGCGTTTGTCTACTATAACACCTGATGGTAAGTTTTTATTCGATCTAAGATGACACAATGACCTAGATAGCCAGACTTTGGCAACTTATACCCATCCCTCGCAGTGCAAAGAGACATGAGGAAGCGAAACTCAGGATCTATGTCCAATCATCTTTATAATACTCTAAAGTAGTCAGCGACACCACGTCCCTTCTGCCCCTTAGTTGGGACTTCGATTTTATTTTGACATTTTCCTTAGCAACCACTTCTGCGATGTCCTGATTTCGCGGCCCGAATAACTTGGTCGAGAAAGAAGCACAAATATTTGGTCTCCAGGGCTCAATGTAACGTCATCGTGACTCTTGACTCTATGGGGTTCTCACTACATCGTTATAGCAGAAGTATGAGGAAATCTACTAATAGTATGTGTGGTGTTTGTCGCAACAGGAAAAAGCTAGTTGGTTCTACTAATGGAGATTTTGATTAATCACCGTAAGATTGTCAGTCGATGATTAATTTATTGGGACACCTTAGAAGTCCAACGAAACTAACCAGTGTAGTTCCGTTGTTTTTTTTTTAATTTGATGGGTAATTTTAATTCATCCTCGCTCTACCATTCATTACACATTATCGTCGGTCGGCACGGGAGGATTTTTGATGGTACATTTTTTGTTTGCCTTTTTGTGCAAGTCATTCCAATGCCCAACCAAATATGGGTCAGGTCAAGTTGCTAGTGACAGTTACCAAAATGTCATTCTTCGAAACAAGGAGCTAAAATCTATTAAAAACCTATCGATGTTGTCAACAGCCGGGGTCCGACGTTTTTATACTCAACAGCAAGGGTCCGATAGAAACGTACATGGAACATATGTTTTCAATTAATGAATAGTTATAAATATCATATTTATTTATATTATTACCAACATTTACATTTACAAATTAGATTATATTGAATCTTTTTAGATTAAACAGTAAACTAAACTACATATAAAATTAAAACCTTAAAAACTTATTCAATTAACTCGCTCCTAATTGTTCCAGGTGCAAAGGTGCCTATAACGCTAGTAGCAAGCAATCTCTGCACTCGTGCTCACTCACTCCGAATACCTACTAAATTCAGGGAGACAATCAACCTTTCTATAACAGGCCATCATTAATGTTTAATAGAGTATAATAGTCATTAGCTCGTTGATAGGCCGTTGTCATTACGATGCCCATCATCGATCTAGATTGGTATCCCTACAAATATCCTCATTATATCGATGATATCGCAGAGCTATTTGTTATTTTCGACTCCATTGGATTTCACTTATTGACCAGAAAGTTGATGCTTGGATTGTATAATTTGCCGACGGTCAAGGTCTTGTTTTTTTTTTGCATTTTAGGCAGAAAATGTTTGAGTGTTATATAAAATAGATTTGGAGTAAATCTTTTTATATTTTTATTTTTCTTTTTATATTTATTTATGATTAAAATGAATAATCATAGATAGATATACCTAGATATTGACGCATTGGAAATAAGTCAGGCTGAAATATTTTTTTCGAAAGTTTTCAGGTCTCAATAAAAAATCAACAGAATTTCTATAGACTAGCTGCGCTCTACGGTTTCACCTCCTTAAGTCTCTATCCCGCGGGAATATCGGGACCAAAAGTAGGCTATGTCCGTCTCCACGAGGTCCAACCAATCTCTATACTGAATTTCATGGAGATCGGTTGAGCGGTGTTGGCTTGAAAACGTACTGACACGAGCGACAGACTTACTTTTGCATTTATAAAATTAGTAAAGATACGGATTTTCGAACAGGACTTTCTTCAAGTTGTAGGACAAAAGTAACTTGTTATAGGACTTATAGGGAGACAACATTGAATGAAAATAATCGTAAGACTATATTACTTATTTAAAAAAACCCTTTATTAAGCTTAACCCCATAGAACTGCAAGACTACCGCGGTTCTTCCGTCGCCGTCGGAATCGGATTCATTTGACAGTTGACAGCCGAATTTCGCACCGCGAAAATTAATAATCGACGCGTCGATTACTCATATGATTCCGACGACAAATTGAATGAATGAATGAATGAATAAATTCTTTATTGTACACACCAAATAAATTACATTACAAAGAAAACATACACAACTTAAAACTAGGTGGCACAATGGGCGGCCTTATCGCTTATAGCGATCTCTTCCAGGCAACCTTTGGATGAACAAGAAGTTAAGACAGGTGAAAGGTAGGGTGTTTACAAAGGAAAAAGGTGAATAAAATATAAATACAGACAAACATAGCTAAATACAATAAGTCATACATATATGATATACCTATACCTAAACTATATATACCAAAAATAAAAAATAAAAAAAAAATAAAAAATATATATATATATATATAAATATAAATTGAATGAATGAAAATGGGATTTTTGACAGAAAATCTTACAACCGACGGCTGACTGTCATCGATTTGAAGTCGACGAGTAACTGTCAAATAAAAACAAGGGTTATTATTTTCGCGCGTTTAATTTTCCATTGTACTGTAGTATAGTGTTACAGTGAAAAATGGCTTGGGTTGCTCTCATGGTTGCTGCGGAGGAGGAACGGCTTAACCCTTTACCGCATCTCGTGCCAGATATGGCACGCTAAAGAAATTTAAGTATAATTTGAATGATACACAGTCTAGGTTTGTATAAAATAAACAATCTAATAGCACGTGAGTGATGAAATGTATTAACATCAATTGCAGCTTGTTGTTATTTTCTGTTGCGGGTAGATTGATGTACAAAGGTGAAGTTTCGGCATTTTGTACGCCGCTCTCATTTGCAACGATTGCATTGCATATATTTTGTGTTCTATCGAAAAAATAAATTGGTTGTTATTTTGCGGTGTAAATATAATGGATCCACTACGATTCTACGGCAAGAAACGTAAGAAAAATTAATTACAACTTACTGATAATAGCTATGAAACCTTGTGCCTAATATGGCACTCCATGCAATAAAGGAAAAATATACTAGCCATATATGGCACACCATTCAGTTAGTTACTCAGACATATTATATGGAACAAAATGCAGTAGTGAAATAATATTTAGCGTAGCATTTTTTTTATTTTTCAATTAACAAATTACACTTTTGGATGTGTGTGCTATTATTTAAAGTTTAAATAGGTACTTATAACTGACCGAGTGAGTGAAGCTTATCGTTTTTTAGGGTTTCCGTACTTAGGTGACCATTTGAGCACTATCTCCAAGATCGTCAGAAATGATGTGATCTAAGATGTAGCAAGCCCAACTAGATGATAGACAGAGGGAAGTTCAAGATCCGACCCGTCTTTTTAGTGGCTGCACCGGCCCATATATAAAAACACGAACAATTCCGCTTGTGCTAAGAATTAGGCTGGCGAGTGAATGGACTGGAGATCGGCAGCGTTGCAAATATTGCGATCATAAGTCATTTGTTCGTTGCGAAAAATGTATGATGCATTTTTGTCTAAATAAAGATCGTAATTGTTTTAAATCTTTCTATGAACTTTGGTTTAATTAAAAATTATTATTTTTTCTTCATAAAAACTTGTTTTGTTATATATTTCTATTAAAAAATTATGTCATCGCATCAACTGCATGGCGTTAACAATATGGCACAACCTATTTTATTACCACTAACGCATACAATTCTGGAACAAATAGTTTTTTCTAAATATACTCTTTGGAAACATGTATATATTTTTTTGATATTTTTCCTAGGCTATAAATAGGCTTAAATATCCACTGTATTTTTTTAAACAAAAACAAAAATTCCATGCGGTAAAGGATTAAAAAAGTGAATAACGAACGCCGAGGGATTACGTTCCGTTACCTACACACGCATTATTTATGAATATAATGAAATAATTATATTTACGTTCAAATGTAAGTAATTTACAATTTTTTAAGAAAACTATATTAACTTTTATCATGTCTAAATCTTTTAATATACAAATTGTAATAAATTATAACAACTTTTTTGTCCCGTAATGTTTAACATTGTAATGTTTGTTGCGTAAATCGGACCGGATTCCGACGCTCTTTTTCCATTCATTCATGTTCATTCGGTATTGTGACGGCTGTCAAATGGATGTCAAACACGCTTACGCGATGTCAAAATTGAAGACCCCGCTGTCTAATATGTCAAACTACCGCGTCGGAATCGAGTTGCTGTCATCGGAAGAACCGCGGTAGCTTTCCTGGACTGCGAGGCTACCGCGGATGTATCGTCGCTTTCAACTGACAGTCGACTCGCTGTCAAAATGACAGTTGACAGCAAACAGCTGGTCAAAAGCGTTCCGTTTCTCACTTAGTTTCGAGACACTTATTTAATGAATAGAATGAAATATATTCTAAATACTTTTAAATGGAAGTAATTTACATTTTTTAACAAATTAAAACAATAATTGTCTTTTCTATACCTACCTTTTAATATATAAATTTGTGATATATTATATTTAAAATATATTTCATTCTATTCATTAAATATCAGTAAATAAGTGTTTCGAAAATAAGTGTGAAACGGAACGCTTTTGACAAGCTGTTTGCTGTCAACTGTCATTTTGACAGCGAGTCGACTGTCGAGTTGAAAGATCCGCGGTAACCTCCCAGGAAAGCTACCGCGGTTCTTCCGTCGGAATCGGCATCGGATTCATTTGACAGTTGACAGCCGAATTTCGAACCGCGAAAATTTCAAATCGGCGCGTTGATTACTCATATCGATGCCGAAGCCAAATTGAATGAATGCAACACAGACTTAATTGAATTGAATTGAAGATTTTGACAGAAAATCTTCAAATCGACGGCTGACGGCCATGGATGCGCGGTTTTAAAATTGAAAACTCCGCTGTCAGAGATGTCAAACTACCGCGTCGGCATCGATTGCTGTCAACGATAAAACCGCGGTAGCCTTCCTGGTCTCTTAGAGACTAGAAGGAGAAGGGTCGCCTGATCCATTTCAAACTCGTCTCTGACGAGCTTCACCAGTTCCAAAGTCAAAACGGAAAATTATTCACACACTTTTACAAATGATGGATAAAAATTTGAACGTCGATGTTAGAATACCCACCATTTAGCTAGGTTGTCTAAGTTTAATTCCGGGTTCCCGCGTGGCGCAGGGGATAGCGCGCTCGTCCGGCAAGCAAGAGGCACAGGTTCGAATCCTGTCACGGAAGAATTTTTGATGATTTTAATTTTTAAAGTAGTCTATTTAAACAAAGAATTTCTTTTAAATAGGCTATCTGTACCTACTGTGAGATAAAAACAAATATATTTCGGTAAAACCCTAACCAATATTCATAGATAAGGAACAAAATTGTCTCTAAAACCAAATTCGAACATCGCAAAGGTCCCTCCACCAGACAAATGCTCATTTGTATTCTGATCAGTGTAAAACGTAGTATTTTAGGTCACCTGCTCCTCTACCATGGGTTCTCACGAGTTTGATGCAGAACTTTCACTTTTGTTTTATAAAAAGGTTAACTGTGATGAATGAATCGGATTACCGTAGTAATTTTCACACGATAATGTAATATGACGGAAATACGGATATGTAAACATTGTAATTGTTAAGTTTTTATTGTTCTATGAACAGGGGTGCTGGTTTGCTTGTTTAAAAAGGTAATTATTTTAGTGCTTAGTTTTTGATACGGTAGGAATTTTGAGAAAACTTTAGCCGATTTATTTGAAGAAATGTTTTACAAAAATGAAAAACATTGTTGTTGTTTGTTTTTTTTTAAACATTTCTTCAAATAAATCAATTATCCAAGTATAGGAAACACTTTAAAATAAAAATCAAGGTAAATAGAAGTCACATCTCAATGTTGTGTTTATTTCCATGTAAATGGAAAAACGCAAGCCGGTAAACTGCAAAGTGACCGGTAGATGTCGCTACGTGCCTTAGTCGTAAGAAAAATGAAGAGATGTGGTTCATAATTTCATCACGACAGAACAAGCACCTGTAGCGCAATTGGTAAGCGCGCGACACGGAATGTCGAGGTTGCAGGTTCAAGTCCTGTCGGGTGCAATTTTTGAAAAACATTTTGTTCAAATACTTACTTACTTAAATCAATTATCCAAGTGTAGGAAACACTTTAAAATAAAAATCAAAACTTTAGCCTACAACATCCATTTTATTTTTAGCTTACACCATTCCACTGCAGGGCAAAGGCCACCCTCCTTTCTTTCCAATAGTTCCTATCTAGCCAACTTCTAATTTTTCAATACTCTCTCCTAACATTGTCGATATTCATATCTTCACCATGACGTCTAGCGAGCTTAGTGGTAACTCACCTGGCCACGAATTCTATGACTCAAGATCGCTTCAGAATTGTTAGATTTGATTGAAAACGGTTCAACAATGTTAGGATAGGAATAATCCAGCTAACAATATTTCCTACTAGTTGGAATTATAGAACGAACTATGCAGTACCTACTTATAAGTATTCACGCTTCATGATTTCGGCTTGATATATAGACTAAGATGAAGCACGATGATCTGGAAGACATCTGTTCTATTAGGCAAAAAAATAAAAAAGTCAATAAAAACAACAACTTCCAATTCCCTACACAAAACAAAGAAAAGCTACACTGGCTCTCTCCCAATCTCAATAGAAGAAATTCAGAAGCCAGCTGGTCAATAAATAGAGCTATACCTTCGACCTTCTAGCTGCGCCCCGCGGTTTCACCCGTGTAAGTCCCGATCCCGCGGGAATATCGAGATTAAAAGTAGCCTACGTGTTATCCAGATCTCCAGCAATCTGTGTACCAAGTTTCATCACAATCGGTTAAGTAGATTTAGCGTAAAGAAGTAACAAACATAGGTACTTAAACTTACGCGCCAAAATTAATACGCGCTAAAATGAATAGTATGTATCGATCAAAAGTCGGTTGGAAGTTTGAAAGGATTTTTTATTTCAAATTCAACGGTTTTATTATTCATCGTTATTCGTTAAACATGCTCTTTGAAACTCGTTCTAACAAAAAAAATGTAGGTATAGGTAAAACCACTTGCAAATTTTTTATTTCTTCTTTTCCTTATACAAAATCTCTACTTATTTTATTTTATACAACCAACAACTTGGATTCTAAAACTGGAATTTAAATCTATTATTACATTTTTTTGCATAATTTGCATTTTATTAAGCAGTTTCGAAAGGCGCTTAAGTTTTACTCTACTGCAAAAACATAGGAATTGTTCAATGCTACCAATTAAGTTAGTCAAGTTCACTGAGTCACGAAAAGAAATGTAAGAAAGTAAAAGCATACGCCTCTCTACTGATTGGTCGATGGTCAGTTTCGATTTCTACAATTCCAAATTTAAAAACACGTTTGTGAGCTCATCCATGCACCACGCACCGGTAGTAAGACCCCCACTCCCGATTTTACCTCCACCACAACAATGTCAACATTTCATTACGCAATGAGGCCTCGCCAAAGAAAAATGCGAGCTGCGTTTCTAAAGCTGGTGTAAAACTTAGAACATACTTTATCACGAAGTACGAAAGTCCGGATTCGTTAAACCGGTATTGAACTGTTAATGATAGGTAGGTTATTACGACATTAAGCACCGATACCGGTTATGTGTAGGTGTCTTGTATCTGTGCTTGGCTTGCTATTTGCTTGAAAGACGGTTTGTAGACAATTTTTTGTCGGTTTAACGTGTTTTTAGGGCGTGAAAAATGGAACACTATTTCTGCTGAGACGGTTTTCGGCTCTACCTAACAGAAATAAGTTAACATTTTGGTTTGGTTAGTAGTAGGCCTCTTTTCCATTCTTTGCCTGGCAGAATTCGCTTTGAGCTATAAGGCCGCCTATTAGGTGTATGTACAAATAGGTACATTATACAAATATGAACCCGCACACGCATATTTGTTCAATATTTATTAAGTTTGGCTTTTTTTAAGTACCTACCTACCTAATGTATTATTGTAGAGCAGTCTAAAGCGTAGCACGGTCATTTAGACCTCTTCAAGAAGGAAGACAGCAGTATGGAATAAATGAGGGTCCGATCTGTCTAACTTAGTTGTTGCACAGACCTACGTTTCGGAACATAGACGAGTACGCGTGTCAATACGACTTATTCCGATAGGTGGTGACAAGTCAGGGCCGAAATCTACCACCAAATCAGAGTCACTTAATCAAATTAAGTACTTAAATGATAAAATAAACAACTAATAAAATGGTCTTCATAAAATATTGTTTACTACAAAAATAGAGGTGACGCGATGAGGTCATCAAAAAAGCAATATCGACTTGACCAAATATTTCATAAAAAGTAGTAGGTAGGTAGATATGTATGTGCTAAGCAGTGAGCAGGTATGTAAAGTAACAAAAACTCGAGATGAAACCTAAACAACCTCTAAATGTTATTGCTAGGTAACTAATTTAATTAGTTAACTAACTATTCACTTTAGTCTATCCACCCACTTCAATTTTAATAACAGGCTTTATGAAGAAAAAATATCATGACTTCCCCATCCGGATGCTGTAGAGAAAGCCAGGTTAAACTAACGTTTTTTACCTGATTAAAGTAAAAAAGTCGAAAAATGATAGCTAAGTAAATGTAAGAAAAAAGGTAGAAAATATTAATAATGTATAGTATAACAAACATAAAAGATTTGCTGAAATAATCAAAGAAAAATCTTACCTCACAAAGAAAATGTTCGTTACCAACAAATCACTGACGCTCCCTCAAAACTATTCATCATCGAACGCAACCCTCAACTTTCGCAATTCCAAATCTTCACTCAAACACTGGCACTCAAGAAAAAAAAAACAAAACACTGCGTTGAAAAAAAAAACACTGCGAATGTCAAAAACTCGGTTTAAATTTTCGAATTTCGAAATTCGAACGCACTTCACGGCGGCACGGGGCGCACTACGTAAATGTCAGAGCGATCGGCACATGTGCGGGCTGCGGTAAGGCTGATTGCAGATTGAAGGTAATTTTCCGAACGTCATTGTTAGCCAGTATTAAAACCGATAGAGCACGATGCACGTTGAAAATACTTTGTTGTTTTTGCTATGATTGATATTGTTATTTAAATAGGAAGTAAATTAATGATAATTTATAAAAATTGATAGAGTACGTTTAAACTGTTATAACACGATTTTTACTAATGTTTTAATTTTTTCCGTGTCTTATTCGCGTATTGTTATTTTTAAATACTCTTACCTCGACGTTTCGACTATATTACCTACAATAGCTTTGGTTGCCAGGAGAGTTAGGCGACCAGTCAGTCTCCTCGCGACCATGCAGTACTATTGTAACATAGTGGATACTGTGGTGGAAATGCATAATATAATTATAAAAGCAACGCAATTAAAAAAAAAAACAATTTAAAACATTTTTAAGTTTATTTATACAACTCAGTATGTTAGCGCTTATTTTCGAATAAAAATGATAAAAATAATGAGAGTTTTTAATCTTTCTGTTACGAATTGATAAACTCTAGCACACACAAGAAAAAAATATTACCCAATTAGAAAACATAGACTTTCACTCAACACAATACATCAAAGACATTTTTTTTAAATCGAATTGCGACCACCGAAAATACGCAAAGAAAATTGATTCAATTATGAACAAGGGTTTACAGTGCGAGCGAGAGAGTTTCCCGGGCACATCCGCTTTTCTCGTTATGTAAGCTCTGGCCGGAGCCTGGCGACAGCCTCCCCTCTTCCACCCCGGCCTTACCTCTCCACACCCCAATCCCCGGTCCCTAGTAGCCACAGAATATCTACCAGTCACTACGCAAGTTGCAGCTTACGGTGTGAGTGTGAGTGCTACAACTACAGAATAAGAAATAGTCGCTACGGTATTACATGAATGAACTCTGTCACTGTGTGAGTGCGCAGTACCAACTATGACTTAATCTGTTCTATCGGCCTAGCACACTATGATACCGCTCCGACAGCTGTAACCGCAGTTTAGGCAGTAGTTAGTATGTAAGTTGGAACGTGATTGTAGTGAACTTTAATACGTGTACGATCAGTGTGTATGTGTGCTTATTTTAGACGGGCTGTCACGCACTCTGCAATAAATACTCACACAAATACAGTTTTCTCGTATTTTGTCTGACGTCCCAGGCGCACTAGATTCGAGAAAACAATCACAACGCATTCACACCCTCGTTATAATAACTGTTGTATAATCAATGGCTATCAATAAAGTCATACGATTGTAGAATAGTTTTTAGAGTAATCTATCTATTGGTATATGATAGGTATCTATAAAATGCTTCGGCCTGATTGATCAACATGCAGCCTCAACGGCTAATAGTATAGAGCTGAAATTTAAAGAGTGTGTTCTTTAAAAAGCAAATAATTTAGGCATAAAATGTAAACAATCCCCACGGGATCGAGTATGTTGATAAAACCGCGGGTTTGAACTTTGAAATAGAGTCACTGGAAAAGACCCCAAGACCAAAATGTACCTATGGAAGAACTCTGGGACAATGTGAGGTAAAAATCGACAGTAAGTATATAGAATAGTAATTAAGGTTATTAATTAATAACTTATGATGAGTTATGAGTTATGAGGCATTGAAATAGTGGCACTGGAAACGACCCCAAGATCAAAGTGTACCTACCTGTGGCTGGAAGCACTGGGTCAATGTGAAGTAGAAAGAAAGGCACACATTCGTTACATTAAGTATAGAATAGTTAATAAGGTAAAAAGTAATATAATAAGTTAATAAATAACTAACTTATAACTATAACTAATAAAACTATTATAACTAATAAATAACTTATGAGACGTCGAAATAGATACACTGGAAAAGACCCCAAGATCAAAAGGTTTGGAAGAGCACTGGATTAATATGAGAAAGAAACTCACAGATTATAGAATAATTATGAAGGCACATGATACCTAAATTATGAGATGTCGAAATAGATACACTGGAAAAGACCCCAAAATGAAAATGTTTGTAAGAGCACTGTATCAATATGAAGTAGAAAGTCACAGATTATAGAATAATTATGAAGGCACATAATAGGTACTTACCTAAATTATGAGATGTTGAAATAGAGACACTGAAAAAGACTCCCAAGATCATGTAAATGAAGATGTGAGTTAACATAAAGAAAAGCTATGTAACCTGAAGTTTTTCCATCATTCGCTTTACGATGTATTCATTCCACGGTTCATCCCCTAACCGTAACCACCCTTAGCTCACCTGTTTTTCAGCATGAACCGTCCAGAATTCATTACGTCAATAATTTGTCTGTTAAATTTCAAGGGACACATCGTCCTTTGTGTCTGTACCCTGTCATGTTCAATAATTTTGTTCATGTTTATGCGGCAATTTGTCGCCATATCGGAAACATTTAGTTAAACATGGCGTTTGGGAATTGAAAGTCTAATTTTATGCTCCTTTTTATGGCTAATTTGAACCGAATTCAAAATTGAAGAGTTAGTGGGGTTGCATTTTTATGAGCAGTTTTTTAGGGTTTCGCAGTCGACAAGAAACCCTTAAAGTTTTGTTATGTCTGCGTCTGTCTGTCCGCGGCTTAGCTCAGGGACGCTTAGTACCAACAAAGAAGTTGTAACTTTGCATGACTACCCATTTGATCAGAATGCGACTACAAAATGATAATTTAAAAAATATTTTTAGGGTTAGGGGGCGTCCATAAATTACGTGAGATGTTTAAAGGGGGAAGGGGGTCGAGTCAAATTTCATCTAATCTTACGTTGGTGAGAGGGAGGGTCTCGTAAAATATTACGCAATTTTTTTTCTGATTGAAAAAAAAAAAATATTACACACTGAAAAAAAATCCTGCTACCGGAGCTGTATTTTACTGATCCAGTAACTGAACACGCTCTACCTACACGAAGCATTTTTTTTTTCTTTTTACAATAACAATCCAACGCGTTTACGTAAGAAACCCACATTTTGAAAAATCTCACGTGAGATTGGAGGATGGGGGAGGGGGTTGAATAAAATCTCTCGACATCTCACCAGGTGGGGAAGGAGGGACAGAAAATTTCAAAAAACACCTCACGTAATTTATGGACGCCCCCTTACCTGTACATACATTTATTTACGTACATCATGCCGGTGATACCCTATTATCACTTTGATTTGATAACTGACTACCTTCCTTTAAAAACATCCTAAAGCTAAGCTAAAATTGTGCTCCTAAAATCAGACCAGAAAATGGTACAAATCATTATACCACGACCACGATTAACAATGCTAAGTAGTAGTAGGTACCTACACTTTTTTAACCTACACGATTTCCGCCCAGCATTATTATTAGAAACACGGGTCTAGATGGCGGCGCTGTAGATAATCAAATTTATTAATCAGTACCTATACATTGCGATCTTGAGGGTTCTCACGACCACGACCGGTGTGACCCGTTTTCCGAAACTTTGATGTACCTAGCTAATAATAACAATGATTGTCTACAACGCGATCTAGACCCGTGTTTCCAATAACTTTACCTAATAATAACAATGATTGTCTACAACGCGATCTAGACCCGTGTTTCCAATAATAATAATGATGAATGGTAGTAGTAACCCAGAAGTTCCGATAGGTAATTAAATTACAATTTCAGCTTACAACTTTAGTAATTGCACGTATGTTTCTGCGTATTTAACTTTGGGTCCCACCCACCTTTACCTACCTGGAGACATATTCTATAACTAAAACATCTCAACATCACCTCAGCATTGTTAGATTTTTCTCGTAAACAGTTCAGCGATTTGTACGAAGGTATAATTTTGCAAGAAATTACTTTTACACTTCAAGCTCTGCAAAATTGCATTCTAAAACAATTTTGGGATTTTTTAACACGTCAACAATTTACCGAACCGAAATTTACCGAATCTAAAGAACCGTTACCGAGATTTTTTTTAACACACGATAGACGAGCGTTTGACCACTATCTCACCTGATGGTAAGTGATGGTATGGTCTAAGAAGTAACACGCTCATGTAGAAAAAGAAAGACGGAAGCGGAACCAGATCCGACCCGTTTTCCTTAGTGGCTGCACTTAAACGGGTGGGCGACTTAGATCTAACTTAGACCGGTGGGTGACTTAGATTTAACGATTTTTAAGTGATGTTGAGGCGTTTGTTGTATACAATACATGCCCCTTGTTGAACGAAAATTACCGAATCTAAAGAACCGTTACCGAGATTTTTTTTAACACACGATAGACGAGCGTTTGACCACTATCTCACCTGATGGTAAGTGATAGTATGGTCTAAGAAGTAACACGCTCATGTAGAAAAAGAAAGACGGAAGCGGAACCAGATCCGACCCGTTTTCCTTAGTGGCTGCACTTAAACGGGTGGGCGACTTAGATCTAACTTAGACCGGTGGGTGACTTAGATTTAACGATTTTTAAGTGATGTTGAGGCGTTTGTTGTATAGAATACATGCCCCTTGTTGAACGACGATTCTTAGGCTTGCAATTAATTTCAACTTTGTAATACAAGGTAGGTTAGCGAATTAATGTTAATTACAAAGCGTAAAGCATTTTATTACAATTAAGTAAGTACTTACTTTTCTAATTTGAATAAGGTTTTGTTTGTTATATTTTTTATTTTACTTGTAGGTAATAAAAGGTAAGTGAGTTTTAAATCTACCTATGTACCTATCTATAGTGTTTTGAAAACGAGTCCTTGCTTACGATGACTTATTTTACTTTATCCAAACTAATATTAATGAAGTCGGTTAAAACGAGGTAAAAAAAATACTATGAGTTATAATCGTATAGTTTAAAAAGTTTAAAAGAGGTAAAGTTTAAAAAAAGAGGCCTTACTCGCAAGAACACTAAGAGGTGCTTTCTTAATTTCGGCCTAGCAGGAGAGTTATCCGTGGTTAAGCGGCCAAACGCGTTGGTTCGGATTATCAATAGTCGCGGGTTCGAATCCCGCCGGGTACTAAAACTAAACTAAAAAACTAAAGTTTTGAAAGCATTTTTTCAAAAAAGCACTACAGTCTTAGTTATCTTCGTGTTTATCTCATAACAAAGTAATTAAAGAAAGAGTAATCGAGTAGGGGAAAAGAAAGCTAACAATAACTTAATTGGCAGCTTTGAAAACCGTTTAGCCACCCCGTTTACTGATGAAAGATATGTTTGACGTCAAATGGGTCACAAATGTTTGACTTTCTGCTATCTAATAATTGCTCCTAGACAACATTTAACAAACTATTTATTTAACCGAGCGAAGCGTCTCTGCTTTAAGTCTGGCAAAATTTGATTTCAGTATGTACCTATGTTTGTTCTTTCTCCTCCTACAGGTCGTATTTTTAATCGATTTTGATGAAACTTGGTATACAAGTCGTATGAGGATATGGGTTTTTTGTCGTGGATGGCTTTTGATTGTTAGGGTATTTCTTCCACTCAGTAACAATCACAGTGTATGTGTTCGTAGAACAAAGTTGTTCGCCTCGACGTCTAGTATAGTCTTTTTTTTTGGCTTATACTAATTCACACTGTATTAAAATGATAAATAAAATCAAACATTAACAAGAAAAACTTTCTCGATTTAGCCTGCAAATTTTGCACAAGGGAAATAGCGCTGACAGAATTTTTTGATGGCCCCGTGGGATTGAGAGTAAAACTGAAATTGGAAATTTAAACGATAAAATAGTATAAGCACATAGTAAGAGGAAAAGTTTGGATGTATGTAGGTATGTATTTGTATATTGTATGTTATTTTTGGATGAAGCAGGAGCTGCGTGTCACGGAGATGAAGATGCTGCGCTGGATGTGTGGAGTGACGCGAAAAGACCGCGTCAGAAACTCCCGCATCAGGGGCAGCCTTCATGTCCGAGACATTGCAGACAAACTGCAAGAATGCCCCTTACGGTGGTACGGCCACGTTCTGCGAAAACCGGCTAGTTACGTGGGAAACAAATGTCTTGCTATGGCGCCTCCGCCCGGCCGCGGCAGATTGGGAAGACCCAAGAAGTGCTGGCTTGACGTTGTAAGATCGGATATGCGTGCTAATGGCCTCACTACACGGGATGCCGAAGATCGTGCGAAGTGGAGACGTAAAAGTAGGAAAGCGGACCCCGGGCTCTCGAGAGAGATGCAACCGGGAACAACGCTCGGATGATGATGATTTTTGGATGAATGTATAAAACATAATGAAAAGTCAGAATCAAATTACACACATATTTAGGTATGTCAATAAAATAAACCTAATTATGAAACAATATTGATTTTTATATCGATATATCCACGGGATTGGGACTAATCCAGGTGAAACAGCAGGAAGATTCTGGTATTTTGGTTCAGCCACACCACACACGAAAAGAAGAAGAAGCATCCACTTGGGGCCGTCTTACGCCCGCGTGCGCATGCGTGTCGCCCGCTAACTACCGTATCATACGCATCTTTATTATCATGCGCGCCACATGCACGCGCGGGAGTCGCGGGCGAGACGAGGCTCGCCTCGCGCGCATGGATGCGTGCAGCCCGTGCGCATTCTCCTTGCGGTCCTGGGCCACACGTGGGCGCAAACACACATGACAATAAAGGCCCTTATGCATATGAAAACACACTACTCTACTCTATACTAACTCTAACTACCTACTAGTTAGTCTAGTAGTAGTAGTATAGTACCTAATAGCTAAAACAATAAAATTAACAAACCGTAGAATAATAACTTTCTAGCGACAAATGAACCTCGTTATTTTATTTCAGTTATAAATAAACAAAACGAGATGGGAGTAACAAGTTTTAATTAAACCGGGCTTCCTTGATTTGTAGGTAACCAGTGCCGGCATGTTTCACGAACTGTTTCAACAGGGAACTGTAGATGTTGCTTCTTGGTATCTGAGTACTACCTATCTACCTAAAGAAAGGAAGTAAATAATTATTATATTATGTGACTACTTAATACATGACAATATTAATTACCTATTACATACATACCTTCTAAATGTACACTTGTAGAAGTACTTAATCTATCAGTAGTATACTTAATATTACAAAGAGGAAAGATTTCTTTACTTGTTTTTAACGATTATAGGTTTAGAAACTAAGTACTTAAACCTTTTATAACAGTTTTGTCACCAATAGAAAGCTACATTATCGAGGAGTACTTTTAATTCCGAGATTCCCACGGGATCGGGACTTTTCTGTTTTCTGTTTGACGAGTTTTCTGGGTGATTTGAAACAAAAAACCTCCGATAACATTATTGATCGCTACGTTAAGCAGTTGGTCCCGTTTGTTATCTCTGATAGCAGTCGTTGGGTCAAGTTAGAGGCCTTAGGGCCCTGAAATCTCTAACACTAGGTCAGTCACACATACCACTAAGAATGTCCTACGATAAGAAGAAGACAATGCGTCAATGAAGACAAAACAGTAACCTTGCTATTATAAAATGAGTTTTAAGTACCAGACCTGGTTAAAATCATAATTTACTATGCCAAAACCATGGCTTAAACCAGGTCTCGCCTTAAAACTCATTTTTTAATAGCTAGGTTAGACTTTATTTCCATAAGAAACTTAAATACCTATGTAGGTAAGAAGAAACTGAACACAAATCCTTCGCAAACCGTACAACATTTACAATCTTTAAATTGTAACCTGTTATTTGTACGAACAACTTGAATAATATATTTCTGTTCGAATCAGGTCAGGAGTTAGAAGTCCAATTGTACTTTTCACTGATGTCAAGAACATAAAGTGTTCCGAAGTTGCGCTTAAAAGTTTTTATTTCTGTGCAATTTTACCCGCAATTCTACATTACTTTATGTCCCAGTGTCAAGTAAATCTAAGATACCATAGATCCCAGTATACGCATAGGTTTTTTATATGCTCATCTATACTTAATATTATAAAGCTGAAGAGTTTGTTTGTTTGTTTGAACGCGCTAATATCAGGAACCATTGGTCCGATTTGAAAAAAAAAATTCAATGTTGGATAGTCCATTTATTGTCACGATTTCCGTCCATTATTATTATTACACACGGGTCTAGATCGCGTTATAGATACATCATATATCATTGTTATTATTTACCTCGACGTTTCGGCAAACGGGTTATACCGGCCGTGGTCCCGAGAAAACTCGGGACCACGGCCGGTATAACCCGTTTGCCGATTAACAATGATTATCTATAACGCGACCTAGACCCGTGTCTAATAATATTAAAACTCTACAATAAATTTCACCTAACAAAAGACAGCCATCGAGTCATCCACATTCTTATTCGAATACATCGGGCGCGCTTCTTCACCTTTGCCCCTGTTAATTGGCCCAGCCCGGTCTGTAATAAGATTACAAGAGGAAGGAAGACCAGTTTAAGCCCTATTAACGGTTAATAATCACGTGGATAGCTACATTTATTTTAACTTTTTAATGGAACGTTATGGCTACGCGAACAAAGTTTTAATTTCTGTTTTATTTGATTACAATAACGGCCGAATATGCCACTTAAAACTTGAGGGCTAGTTAAGTAATTGAGTAGCTTCTAAATTCGAAATTAGTACCTACGTAGTGAGATTTTTTGAGTTTTACAGTTGCTTTTCTTTGACTGCTGAAAACACAACGTGTGTGTTTTTCTATCATGTTCACCATTGCGGTAGGCACACAACCGGTGTGTTTTTCCCTGTCATGCGAATACCTACCGCACACGAGACTATTTTTTGTTTCGGGCCCAGCAGTCAAAATGTTGATTCTGTATCTGGTATTCAAATTTTGAGCTTTCATTATTCATAAGCACTGTGCAGTGCGTTGCTGCTTTCAAGTAATCCCTACTGATTACCATGTTACGTCAAACAGCAATGTACTGCATTAGTGCTTATCAAACTAAGATATTAGGCTTAGAACGGACTGCGATTAAACGCAAGCGGTTTAAGTATAGCTGAAAACGCAGAACCGCGTATCAACACGCAAAATCAGTCACTTAAAAAAACGCTAATGGGTGGGTTTGTATAGAAAGCTGGCAAGCAGCATAAGCAGGCCTAAGGGAAAACGCAGGCGTTTAATTGCAGTGCGTTCTAAGCCTTAGTTAGAATTATTTTAATAGTTATCTGTTACCTATTCCTGTATTGAAATCTTTCAAAATTTCATTTCAATATCATTGTAATCTTTAATTACTTTGACATTCTGGATAAAATGCTTGTCGCTGAAGAATACCGTTTTAGATTTTTCTTCTGTTTTCGCGATGTTTTGCGATGCGATGTCGCGATACCGTTTTACATAGATTTTTGAGTCGATCAAGTTTTGATTGCAATCCAATTGTAAGTTATACTTGTACTATTTATGTATTCTGTGGTTATACGTAGCATATAGTATAGAGAAAGAGCGCCGCGAGACGCATCCATTAATAGGCAACTGTGGTTATTGTTTCATTTTGAGTGAATTGTTTGCCACTGCAATGACGTTGAAATTAAATTTTGGACAATTCTGATACAGAAATAGTCCCCCCGGTGTTCCGTACACAAAGGTGTTACATAAGTAAAACAGCCGGAAGCCAGTGCGCAGTGAACTGAAACCATAACAATTTCACAGGAACTTGCAAATCTAGTTAGGTAGCCAGAAGCCCCGCTTGTGCGATCCGAATATCTATTGCTCGACACAGCTTAGTTGAAACAATCCTACTGATATTATAAACGCGAAACTTTGTATATAACTTTGTTACTTTTTCACGCAAAAAATACTGAATCGATTGCGATGAAACTTGGAATATAGATAGCTGGGGATCTAGATTAACACATAGGCTTCTTTTTATCCCGATATTCCCGCGGGATCGGGACCTACTCAGGTGAAACCGCGGGGCGATGCTAGTAGTACATTATAAACGCGATATAACTTTGTTACGCTTTCATGCAAAACGTACTAAACCGATTGCGATGAAACTTCGTACTTATGCAGATAGCTGGAGATCTGGATTATTACATAGGCTTTTTTTTATCCCGATATTCCCGTGGGATCAGGAAATACGCGAGTGAAACCGCGGGACGCAGCTAGTATAAATAATCGCGAAAGTTTGCACGTCCCTACCTAACTTTGTTGTTACTATTTCATACAAAAAGTACTAAACGGATTGCGACGAAACTTGGTACGCAGATAGCTGGAGATATGAATTAACGCACATAGGCTACTTTTTATCCCGACATTCCCACGGGATCGAGACTTACGTGAGTAAAACAGCGGTGCGTTGCTCGTAAACCAATTAAATCTAAGCAGAGTCTATGGAGTTTTAGTGCTAAACTCTGAAACACAAGCTCACGCTTAGTTCAACAACGGATGCCAAACAATTTCCGGAGAATACTTGACTATTTTGTGGTGCCATTAGATTACTGTAGGTCGGTTAGTTGTTTTTGGCAAATCAAACTATTTATTAATACTAAAGACACAGTTTTTCACAATTAAATTAAGTATACTGTATTTTTATAACTAGCTGTGTCCTGCAGTTTCAGCCGCAGAAATCTCGACCGCGACGAAATTTTGATAAACCCTTTATTAATAGGTGCCAACCTGAAAACCCTCTCTTTGTAGCTAGACTCGAACACATCAGCGGTCAGACGATGTCTTCTAAATTGTAGAATTTTAACTGTAAATTGTTAAACCACAGATTACGTCAGGGGTTCCCAAACTTATTTTGTCTACCACCCACTTTAAAAATAAATTATTTTCCAGCCCCCTCCTCTTTTCACCTATTTAAAAACCACTATACCTTCAAATGAAATTAATTATTGTAAGCTATATAAGCGGAGATTAAACTACTTTCATTTCGAAACGGAGCGACTTATTGACATTTTTTTTTTCAATAAAACTGGACAGATATGAGAACTATACAGAAAGAAATATCGAACCGAGTTAGTTTGAGAAATTTTGAATTAATATTAGTTGATGTTCACATGTTGTAGTCGAAAGTCGAGAGCTCAATCGGTGTATATGAGTCCTAGCTAGATGAAATTACAAATCACCCCCTAAGCCTCTTCACAACGCCCCCATTTTTTTTCTGGGTCTCTTACCGCCCCCCTTTAGGCCTGCAGCGCCCACAAGGGGGAGTTGAGAACCCCTGGTTTACGTAGTAGTTGTACGCCTCGGCGCTTGTAAGTTAAACAGTTTTAAAGAAACTACTTTTCTAAACGCAATCATGAATCAACAAGGTATCCTGTCTGTTCTAATTGGTGGTCGTATTGATGCGATTGTAGCGATGTCCGGTCAGTGAGTCACACACGTCACTTGGCGTCAGACAGGTCGCTAGGTCACTCGGACGCACCGGGTTATGGCTTCCGAGAGATGTATGCGATGTATTCAATTAGTATCAGTCATAGGTATACTGCGTTAGTTGTGGCGATTTGACACTTCTGTTTGAAGAAAAAGTGACAAATACGAAGAACTCAATTGTCAAATCGTATTATGGAATGAAACACTATACCTAAGGGCTATATTTCACCGGGACACCATGGCGGCGCAACCAGTCGCCGCTACCAACAAAATGTATACAGCTCTGCGCCACCAAACAGACACCAAGTGAGTAACTCTCTATAGAGCTGTAATACATTTTGTTGGTAGCGGCGACTGGTTGCGCCGCCATGGTGTCCCTGTGAAATATTTTCCTAAGGGTTTCTTGTTGACTACGGAACCTTTAAAAACGAAGTAGGTATAGGTTCACTTTTGATACGCCAATTTTTATGTTTAAACACGTGGTTTGTGCAACTGCATGGCCAAAATCTTATATCGGACTAGATTGATCCTCAATATGGATGAAAGAAGCCAATATTATATCATGTTTTGAAAAAAAGCTTGTCATCGCCTGTCGCATCAGTCGTCGTCAATCAGTCGCACAGGCCTCAACAGGCGTCGGGGAAGTCTGGCCTGAACTGTGATAAAACGGACTGTGGGGACATTGTAATTGTGTATGTTTGTTGCTCTTTCACGAAAAAACCTAGATCTGGAATAACGTCTTACTTTTATCCCGCTATTAAAACGTGATCGGGATTTATGCGAGTAAAACCGCGGGACATTTCTAGTCTAGTGAAAAGGGTACCTATCCCAAAAACTTTAACAACTGTCCCAAACTTGTCGGCGCGGGCATGGCGGCGATTCGTGGTAAATCGCTTTTGCCCTCTTTACGTCAGTTCAAGAAAAAAAAACTGTATTTGTGAGGCTTCGTCTGCGTCGGGGTAAATAGGTTTAATTTTGTAACGAGATATTGGCGGGGAAACGTAAGTAAAACGTTGTCGTAGCAATGGCTTCGGTACTTCCTGTGTAAGTATTTATTCAGTAGGTATATTTACTTTGTCAAAATGAGCGTAACGAAGGTATTTGCTTGAATTGGTAGGAAATGGGTAGGAATGACGATGTGGGTATCGGATTTGTGTTTAAAACACCTTTTAAAGAGCTAAG
Source organism: Idaea biselata (assembly GCA_958496205.1). Lineage (NCBI taxonomy): Eukaryota > Metazoa > Arthropoda > Insecta > Lepidoptera > Geometridae > Idaea > Idaea biselata. The sequence goes on along the minus strand of OY292400.1, from coordinate 12,484,492 downwards.
TATAAAATCTTTATAATATGATAGATCAGATAGATATAATTTATTATATGCTTACCAAAAATAACAGATAACACCCTTACCTACTTATAAACGATGATTAACAGCTGCATAAACTATGTATCGTTTGTCTTTTACTGTCATATGACGTTTCAAGGTTGATAGACAGAAACAAACATTACATACGACTTAGTCTTCTGTTAGTCATCGTTTATTATAAGGGGGTAAAATTAATAAAAATAGAGAAACTTAAATCTAAAATGACGCAATAGGCGGCCTTACCGCTAAGAGCAGTCTCTTCCAGGCAACCTTTGGATGGAATTCTTTGTTTACCTTTTTGATCTAAGTTTCTGAAATAGGGTTATAGTCTGTAGGTAAGTCGTTCTAATAGTCGTTTTTCTATTTACTTTAATAGGTTTCGTAGCTACGAAATTCCTCCTGCAAAACGATCGCCCTTCAGGGAAGTGTCGAAATGTCAAGCGAATACCTTTTTCCCTGTGCTTTTTCCCAAAATGTTTTCTACTACACTGTAGGTATTGAATTTTGCAATTTGTTATTTCTTTGAAAACCTGAACAGTAGTCATCAAAAAGCGTAAATAGAAGTCGGTAAATAGGGAAGATAAATTACACTCATTCAGCGACAATTTCGCTTCTATTCAAGATTCGCAGTTTTACTGAAAAATGTAAATATCTTTTGAGAGTTGCAAACAATTTAGTGACAAACTTTGGTGGTTTCGACATGCCAAGGCAGATTATGCTTGTCTCTAAATGTAACGTTATCTAGATTATCTTTTTATAGTTAAACCGACGCTAAGGGAGTTTCAGTATAAAATAAGATCTTCGTCTTATTTTGAAGTCGTTAAAAAGATTAAAAGTCGGCCAATGCGAGTCGGACTCGCGCACGAACGGATCCGTTCAATTTTATAACAAAAAAAATACCTAAATATTTTACTTTGTTTGTAGTGTTTGTTGTTTTAATGGCTAGCTATATAACTTACTAGCTATCACGGTTCATGAGGTATACAGCTTGGTGTCAGAAAGACGGACGGATCTTAGTAAAATGGTCCCTAAAACTCTAAAAAAAGGAATTTCGAAGATGTTTTTCAATCTTTCAGCTGCAGTTTGTTTTGTTACCACTAAATTGCAGAGTTAGTCAACTCTGGAGGGACATGATTAGGAGAGCCGACCCCAATTAAAAATGGGAATAAGGCCAGGCAAAAAGAGAGAAATTGCAGAGTTAGAGGCTTTAGGGCGAAAAAACTAACATTAGGTGAGCCACACCACTATACGAAAAGATGAAGAAGATTTGGAACTCTCAACACGATAGGTAAATGTTGCTGAACAAACATATTTGCGGAGTGGAATATTGGTACAACTAGGTAGATACATGACATAACGTTTCAAATAATTAAATTCATAGGTACGGTTAAAGTGTAACGTCAGTTTAACTACTCATATGTTAGAGGAAATCAAACTGAACACAACTAAAACTGTATTTAGTTAGAAACGTTTAAACTTTCATGACCGGACTGAAGTGAAGGCTGTTTGGAACTTCACTCACTGGTAGGGCATGCAATATCGGAAGGTTTTCAATCTCGGGACGATATCGATATTAAGAGCTCAATCCCGGGATCCCGGGATTGATACTGAGATTTTAGATATTGTTAAAAAGGCGAATTTAATACAATAAAAATGTCTTAAATTTAAAATATTTAATATACACACATCAACACCGTCTAGGGATATTCAGAATTTCTCAATTTACTCAAAAATTGTGTTTACTAACAAACAACATGTTTATATTTTTGTAAAGCCTACTTATCAGACTATGATTTAGAATACAACAAATATTGTTTTATGCTTAAATATTTTTTTATTTAAAAAAACGCAAAAAGTGAAATAATGTTAAATTTAAGATAAAATGTCTATCTAAGGAAAAAAATAAAGTAAAACGAAATTATTAGGTTTTTTTATTTGAAGTTAAAATTAGTAGTCAGTGAAACCACCCATGACGTTAATCACGACCCTGCAACGGTTTTTCATGCTTTGAGTCAGGTTGTCAATATCTTGCTGCGGAATATTGTCCCAGGTCCTGCTAAGATGCAAAAAAAGTTGCTCTTCAGTCGCAACATTTGGAGGCAAATTCCTCAAAGCCCTTCTTTGAAGCATATCCCACGCGTGCTCTATGGGGTTTAGGTCTGGTGACTGCACGGGCCAGTCTAAGACCGACACGTCGTGCTCCTCTAGCCAGCTGGTCACCACTCGCGCAGTGTGCGGACGGGTGTTGTCGTGCATGAGCGTGAAAACTTGGCCCATTTGCAGTCGATGGGGATAGATTATTGGTAGCACCTGATAGCACCTGCTAGCACCTGATTACGGTATTTTTCGGCAGTCATAGTGTTTCTGATCCAAACGTGGTCTGTGTGGTGGCCTTCTCGCGGCCACTTGCAAAAATCGGTCTTGTCTTTGGGTAGTTATCCGCTTTCCGCCTGGATGCCTTTCAGCCACTTCACCAGTAGCACGATAACGTGATCACAATCTTGATATCACGTTTTGTCTTGTTCCAATCTCCTCGGCAATACTCCGTTGAGTAGCCCCAGCTTGGAGCATTCCTACTGCCCTTAACATTTCGTTTCTTGTTAAATGACGCCGCTGCATGATGCATACAGTTGTATTAAATTGTAATTAATCAAAAATAAAAAATTAAAACTTCAATTTGTTTAAACAAAATGCTTAAAACTGCGTTAAGTAAATTTAAACCTTCGAACTCGCTACAATAATTGCCGCGCTAATTTTATGTTTTTAATTAATTTTTTAAAATTCAAATTTGGAATCATACAATAAGGCCTACACAATAAGGTCCCATTAAAATATTTTTAAATCGGCCAGTATTTTTTAAGTTTAAGAACTTTATATAAAATATCCCTAGACGATGTTGATGTGTGTATTTAAGACTCTAGTGGTTTCATTACGTAAATAAGTTACCCCGAGGGCCGTCCACCCCATCATTTTGGAAATATGGCGGACAAATACCCTAAACCCGAAAGTGTCTAAACTTTCGCGCCAAATTCTAGGCGCACCACTAAAATGATGTTAGCAGAAAAAAATTGCATGCGAGCTTGTATAAAAAATAATTGTCTTAAAAATTGCAATGAATCACGTTACTTTTATTGTTTTAAACATTTAACCAATTCCCTACGCTTCTAAATATTTACAGATCTCTTCCTCAGGGGTAGACTAATTTGGGTTTAATTTTAATAGTTCTATTCAATCATTCCATGAGGAAAAATATAGCTAAAAACCTTAATTTATACCTAAATAGTAAATTGCTCAAATCTCGATATCGGATCACTCAATCCCGGGATTATAATATCGAACTTTTGCGTCCGAGATCCCGGGATTACGATATCCCGGGATCCCGGGATTCATGCCCTACTCACTGGCTTTGATACCTACTCGTACAACCTGCAACCTACTTCTAGGAAACTTCAGATGGGTAGGTATACTTAGCCAAAACTTTACCGCGAACTAAATGTATTAATTTGGTATTAGTTATGATTATTTTAGTTTGTTTGTACTAATTTTTGATGGGTTAATTAGATTGTGATGTAGATTTTTTTTTTCTAATTAGTTGTCAATTTTAAGGTTCAGCTTCGTGTCTCTAGGCTGGCAAAAAATAGTGGTCTACTTTTGTAATCTGGAAATCCACCGCATTGAAAATATTTGACATTTTGGACAAACTTTATGTAAACCCATAGACTTACTCGAGACTAAGAGATGGACCAAGTTGATTGAACAGTTTCTATGTAAATTAAAGATCATGTCGTGGTGGAAGTATCTCTGAATTTACAAGTTCACATAAAGGTGGAGGGGGCGGTTTTCATCTTCCATGCACTTTGTATATAGGTACATAATCTTGCTTGAGGTAGTTGCTTGATTATCCGTTAAACCATGAGGATTGCAAGGTTTCCGGTTTTCAATTATTACTAGAATTGTATCCGCACGAACATGACAACAGCATGGCAGGATTGCGCAATCCTATGAAGATCTGAATCAGGCCCCTGAAGAAGGGACCTGAAAATATCTCGAAACAAATGAGCATTGAAACAGTGCCATTCCTCGGTGTGAAGGTGAAAGTACTTACAGTTGCCGGCAGATTAGTTGAAAAAAATGGCGGATACGCAGAAGTCGATTTTTCATAGAAGTAGCATGTAAAATGTACTGCGCGAACTTTCCCCTTCCACGTCAAAATTTTTCAACTTATCTGCTGGCCACTGTACGAGGTTTAAAGTCGGGCAGGAAAAGAAATGTGGTCTAAAATGAGGTAAGGTAGAAAGGGCCAAATTTTGATTAACGAGCAGGCAAGCAGGTACCTTCTACTTTCTATGGAAACGACGTGGGTCGCTTTGGACAGTTCCCTAATAGAGATGATGAAAAATATTATTCCATCAAAGAAAATTATCTAATTAATTTTAGGGGAAGGTAGTGTTTGTTTAGGGTTCCTTACCTCAAAAGGTAAAAAAGGGAACCTTCATAAGATTACCGACTTTCTCAGGAATTAATGGACCCACCAAGTTGAAATTTATACAGGATACTGAGGTTTAAGGTCCCAATAATGAACATAAAAATCGAGCTTCTTAGTCAATACGATAAAAAAACATGGAAGTTTAGATTTTCGCGAAAACTTGCAGGTACCAAAATGTACCTAAATTTTCACCTTTTTCAGAATTCGGAATTTTTCCTTACTTTGCTGTAAAACTTTGCTTTTTACAAAAATCTACAAATCTAGTTTATTAATACTCCGGTTTGATAGATATCCGAGTCTTAAGGTATACCTGGTAAAAAAAGAGGATAAAAAAACATACCTATATACATAGAACGAAATCAGTTTTTGCAACCTAATGAAAAACATTGCGCAAAAAATTCGTTCTCAAGTGAAAATGTGACAAATAAATGTTGTATGCACTGGCAACACAATTCGGGGCACGAGGTCGGACGAGTTCCCTAGATGTTTCCAACTTACACGTTAATTACATCCTTGCAAATGTTCAGTTTACATTGGAATTTTCGTGTTACAGAACTTGGTATCGCTTTGGAACTAAATAAATGAACTGATGTGTTAAAATGTAAAATAAAATGATGTTTGTTCTTATAGGAATGCAAAGGAATAGAGTTCTTATTGAGTCGATTTATCAAATACTAGCTTCGTCCCGCACGCGCGGTCCGCGTAAGTCCCGACCCCGTGGGAATATCGGGATCAAAAGCCTATGTTACTCCTCGATAATGTAGCTTTCTTTTGGTGAAAGATTTCTCCAGTCCTTTCTAAAGTCCGGTAGTTTCGGAAGCTATTCGTTAATCTTTATAAGTTCGTAAAAATATCCCATTATTTATTAACTTTAATTATAACGACCAGGTACAAACAATTACAATAATTAAATACAAATTAAAATTAATGGCACTAATCATTTAAATCATGGATAATCATCACAATATCTCAAACATACCGATAATAGATCCCTCCATACGTCCGCAAACAGATCACATTTAGGATACTTGTCTAGTAGAGCGTTAAGGGACCAGTGGACACGAGGAACCGGAGACTGTCGATACAAGACTGTTCGATTTAACAGTAGGTATAGCTAATAATTTGTGCCTTCGGCCTCTCATGTATCAGAGTCTTGTCTCGTAAAAAAATCAAAATATCATGCTTATTTGGATTTTTTTACAACTTAATTTGAAGTGCAAGTAATTGCTTTTTCCAGCGGTCTCGTGTAAGAGAACTAATGTTGAATTCCACGGACGCAATAACCTCTAATAAACGAAGGTATTCAAATATCAAGTAAACAGGTAGCTTCTAACCCCTTTACTTATATACGATGATAACTTTATGTAACGTTTGTATTTTATTGTGGCATGAAGTTTCAAACAGACAACAGACAGAGAGAAACGTTACTTAGACCGTATCAATGCTTATCAGGTGTGGTAGTGGCCCAACGCTGGTTTATCTATTAAATACTTTTTCCCGACCGACTTATGTATTAAAACTTAGCCTTTAACCGCTGATAGTTGAAACCTAAAATTTGGACAGTGTTTTATTATTTGATGTAAGCATCTGATGAGAAAGGATTTATTAAATCCCGCGGGATCGGGACTTATGCGGGTGTAACCGCGGGCCACAACTAGTCTCCTATATTTTGTAACTTTTCCGGCTTCAGTTCTGCGCACATTGATTCAGACTTAATTTAGAAGGTCGAGCTACTTACAGCGTACTTAAATCAGCAGTATTAGCAGATAAGTCTATTAAGTTGCTATAAATAGTATACTAACTAATTAATATAGGTGAGTAGGTATGATTTTTGATAAGGGTTCTTTAGGGAAAATAAATGTAGGAAAGTGGTGAAATGGAGCAAGAATAGAGAAAAAATAGACCAATTATGTAATGAATATAGTTAGAGAATCCCTTTCCTAAACAGTACCCACCTATATCAGATTATCCACTAACTTAAAAAAGATGATTTATGTTAGACCGGGTCGTGTCCGGGCCGAGGCGGGGACGGGCTACTTTTGTATGTGGTATGGAGAAAAACTGTTTTTATTTGGCGGCTTCTGTAAACGAAAACGCGCCAGCAGGAGGTTGCGAATTCGGTTCCCGCCGGGAAACTATCATAAAAAAGTACGTCTAGTAGCCATAGTAGTAGCACAGATCTAAGGTAAATCAAGTTACAAATAATACACCACCACCAACAAATAAAATAAATTAAATGAAAAATCCAAAAATGAGTATGCCTATGTATGTACCCAAAAGGGAAGAGCAATATATACTTATATAGCCTAGTTTGGGGCTAAATTGCGCTTCTATAAACGTCCTGCAATATTTATATAAAGTATTTATTTACGACTGACTGCAGCTTGTGAATTCCCTTGTGAATGCTAAAATGCGCAAGTCACAGACTACGCGATGCATGGATATAAAATCTTACAGTATCGTTAGGTCTTAAATGGCAAATACTATTGAAAATCAGGGTCTCTCATTTTTATACAAACATTTTTTCGAGACGCAGCATAATCAGCTCATTCCTTAAGAGGGTTCATTCCATTCTCTTTCTCCATACAAACGTAGTTTACGTTTTCCTCCCTGGATAAAGACATTAGAGCAAATATGTTTATGCCATAAAACCTATATCTGTCATGTCTTGTCAATGTACGAACCTTTTTTTTTTCTAATTAAAATAATAATAAAAAATAAAAAATGAAAAAAATAATTCGGAAGATGAATAGTCATGCCAGATATAAGTTTTATGGCATAAACATATTTGCTCTAATGTCTTTATCCAGGGAGGAAAACGTAAACTACGTTTGTATGGAGAAAGAGAATGGAATAAACGCCCTTAAATAGAATGCAATAAGCCCCGAAGTGAGACGTAGCCCGATTCAGACTAATCTAGTTTGATGAGACTATACCACCCCTTATTTACGATGCCATGCATAAATGAGAGAGGGTTACCCACGCTTTGTTTTACAGAAATACCTATTCTTTATGAAAAGAGAGTAATGAGTTGGCAGGGACGGGGTGAAAAGTAACGTATAATTTACCTAAATCTTTGCATTTCAATTCTGCGTGTATTATAACTCGTCCGTATTATGTCAGCCTTCATGTCAGAGACATTGCAGACAAACTGCAAGAATGCCGCTTACGGTGGTACGGCCACGTTCTACGAAAACCGGCTAGTTACGTGGAAAACAAATGTCTTGCTATGGCGCCTCCGCCCGGCCGCGGCAGATTGGGAAGACCCAAGAAGTGCTGGCTTGACGTTGTAAGATCGGATATGCGTGCAAATGGCCTCACTACACGGGATGCCGAAGATCGTGCGAAGTGGAGACGTAAAAGTAGGAAAGCGGACCCCGGGCTCTCGAGAGAGATGCAACCGGGAACAACTCTCGGATGATGATATAACCCGTATTGCTTAGGTTATCAAAATGGTGGGTAATGTACCTACTAATCTAATTTTGCTCCATCTTTTTAAAAGGTACCTACGTGAGTAATTTCCCAAACAGTTTGACTTTGGAACTGGTAAAGCTCGTCCTTCAGAGACTAGTTTGAAATGGATCACTATCAGGCGACCTTTCTCCTTCTAGTCTTCAGTAGAGACCAGCGCAGCGGAGCGGCTCGAATGTGTTTTTCTAAACATAACTTTTTCTTAATCTTTTTAACATTAAGAAAAAGTTATGTGAGCTAATAACATCGCTTTTACGGTGAAGGAAAACATCGTGAGGAAACCGACATATCTAAGGACCCACTATTGTCCGAAGGCATGGGCATAGGACCTGCCTCTAAGAGGAGGCCCTTGCCCTGCAGTGGGACAAATTAACGGACTAATTATTTATTTCATCTATCTTTTACGAATTACTCTTGTTTTGTTCAATGGTGAATAACACTTCCATCAAAACTGAAGTATCAAAGTACCACGTCATCGATTGCCCAACATCTTTGTAGAACTACATAATCTTAACAGGTCTGTTAAAGTTTGTTTGAGGTATTAAATCATTAGAAATTACGCATTCTTCCGGTGCTCTCTTAAACTCGATATTTTCAACAGTGTATGATCGATTCAATTATATTTAGTTTTTGTACAATCGTACGCAAAAGTGTTTTACTTTTTGCTGACAAAGGATGGGATATATTTCTTGATCCGACTTATCCCACTTCCTAGCAGCCCCACTATCCTACTGATCCTTTATTGCAATAGTCTCACTATCCAAGTAATCCCGATCTATACTATAAAATTATAAGGAAGAAAGATTTGTTTGTCTGTAACGAATGGACTCTGAAACTACTGGACCGATTTAAAAACTTCTTTCACTAATTGAAAGCTACACTTTCAAGGAGTAATATAGGCTACTTTTAAACCCCATATTCACACAGAATCAGGATTTACGCGGGTGAAACCACGCAGCTAGTAATTTTATACATGTTGAAGTTTAGGATTGGATTGTGTGTAAAAGGTAGAATGGATTTGGCTGAAATTTAGTACGCAGGCAGTTTATAATCTGCATAACGCATAGGATAATTTTCTATCCTGTATTCCCACGGGAACAAGGACACCTAGTTTAATGATAAGTTACCTACATACCTACATAATAATATACATACATACCCTCTCTTAATTAAGTTAACAAATCTGAATATTCATTTAAAACAACGATCGAACGACCCTTTGTAATAGAATCGAATATATAAGGGTGTTTATTTTACCCCTCACCAATTGAATTTCAGACATATAGTGTGGTTCCGGTAACAAACTGTCTATAGTTACAATTTCCCCTATTATTATGGCTTCGTTGGTTTCCTGTTCAATACAATGTACTCAAAATGTATATGGTATATCTACTAGCTGCGGTTTCACCCGCGTAAGTCTCGATCCCTTGGAAATATCGGGATCAAAAGTAACCTATGTTAGGTACTACTCGATAATGTAGCTTTCTATCGGTGAAAGATTTTTTGAAATCGGTCTAGTGGTTTCGGAGCCTATTATTTACAAACAAACAAACAAAACATTTCATCTTAAGATATTAGTATAGATGTGTTACTTACTTCAAAGCAACACAACAAAGTTTGTTTCTTCAAAATGTAATGAGTCGAAAACGGCTCAAACGTTTTTTATGATATTTGATTTGTCATATTCCGGTCTAAGGAAAAAGTAATGAAAAAGAAGTTGCTATTCATTTCATTTACTCTTATTAGCGTTCCGTACCTCAAAAGATAGAATAAGGAACTCTCTTGCTTGTCCGTCTGTCTGTGTGTCATTTCTAAGAAACGAGTAAACGTATTTTGTCCTGTTAAATAATTTACTAGCTGCGTCCCGCGATTTCACTCGCGTAGGTCCAGATCCCGTGGGAATATCGGGATCAAAAGTAGCCGATGTTACTCAGGGTGAATGTAGCTTTCTAATGGTGAAAGAATTTTAGAAATCGATCCCGTAGTTTTTAAGTTTATTCATTACAAACATACGGCACACATACACAAAAATACAAATCTTTCCTCTTTATAATATTTTTAGTATTACTATATTAGTATAGAAGTAAAGGTATAGATATTATAGGGGAAACCGCTTGACTAAAAACAATTAACTACACAAAGATTTGAAGTTTTATAAATATTTCTTAAAGCAATAATTAAATTACTCATAACTGTACGGCTTTTCAACAAAACAGTACCGAACAGCGAACAATACTGGGAAATGTTTACAGCCGTGTTTACCTCAGAGGCCACGTGCGTTAATTATCCCGGATAAAGTAACGCTATGTGCCAGGTTTAATCCATTATTACTCAATCATATGTAGCGCTTGCGGCTATATTCGAGTTGTTTGGACAATTCGGTTATTGGGTCATCCTGTTTGGTCCGTTCGTTCGATACGAAACATGACTAATTTGCATTGTGTTCTCGATAGTACCTACATATTTAAAATTTTGGTGCATTATTAATAAAATGGAGTATAGTCAGGTTAGGTCGGAAACAGGGATAGGCCGTATAACTCAAATATCTCCTACAACAGGTTTTTGTGTTAGCCACGGTGTTTACAAGAGCAATTACAAGGCCAGGGCACGTATTCTGAAACAAAATCGTGTCAACATCGCTTTGGCATCGTTGAACTTGTTAATGCACACGATGTAGATAGCTGCGGAGTTCTGGATTAACAAATAGGCAACTTTTTATTCCGATATTCCCGCGGGATCGAGACTTTCGCGGGTGAAGCAGCGGGTGTCCATAATAAAAAAATCACGATACGATATTAACAATTCACTTCTTATTTCTTACTATCCTTATCTGGTTTTAAATTAGTTTTCAAAAAACCAGAATAAGTTTCAAAGGCATTTAATAAACCGGCCAAGTGCGAACTCGCGCACGCAGGGTTCCGTGCGATTATCACAAAAAAAAATCACGTTCCTTGTATGGAAGCTTTTAGGAGCGCTATGATAACAGACTTTAATATTTTGTTGTCATAGCGGCAACTGAAATGCATCATCAGTGAAAATTTAAACTGTCTAGCTATCACGGTTCATGGGCTACAGCTGGGTGACAGACAGATAGTGGAATCATAGAAAAAGATCCCGTTTTTACCCTTTGAGTATAAAATTAACTGATTTTTCGGTTGTAATCGCGTGGTGTTTCTTACTTTTAGCATTGTTTCAACGCTTCTAAACCTTTACAGATTTCTTTTTCAGAGTATATGAGTTTAATATCAATCCAACATCGCGGAATCAGAAGAAAAAACCTTTAAGTATACTTAAACGGAACCCTAAAAATTACTTAAGATTTCCCAAGACAGTTATAATAACAACTGATTCTGTGCAATAATCGATTTAATTTAAAGTCAATACAAAGTTTATTAGCGTGTCAGATCAAACGATATTGTGTTCACAGTAGCGGCATCTATTTATTTATGTAAGTCTTTCTTCTAGTTAAATGGATATTCCATTCCCATTGATCTTGTGATTTATATTTATTTAGTAAATGTACATGCCTATTTGGTTTGTGTATGTGAGGAAAGTAGGGTAGGAAAGTAGTTAAACGTTATCGGTCGTAAGTTCTAGCCGTTTAACTGAATGGCTGTGTCAAACGGCGCCGTTTGGTAAAGATAATTTAAATTTGTTGTGACATGTGCATTGTATTAGCGATTTTGAACGTATTTTGTGCAAAAGTGCAATGATGATGAAATTAAATTTGGGAAAAATCTAATACAGGAATAACCCCACTGAAATAAATATCGCCGTATGCCCACTGCGCAGTAATCTTGATTACCTATGGTATTTTTGACCAAATATTACTAAGTGTTATTTGATTTTCAATAGGTAAGTTACAGAAAAAATACTTTTTACAAATACTATAACATGTATTTAGCTAAACAGAATATCACAAATAGATAAGTTACGTATTATAATATAATCGAAATCTATTTCTAGGTACTAACTACACACTAAAGATATATCTACATACAAATATTATAAAATGATATTTATATTTAAACAATTGTTGGTACATGTACAAGAAATCACTCACACTTCTAAAGCTTAAACGTAATTTTGCATAAGAACCAGCAATTGTTAAACCGATTTAATAAAAAAACAGAGTTAAGGCACAGTTGACATATTGAAATTGTAGAATACAGGAACTAGTATTATGCGAGTGAAACCACGGGCGTTGTTAGTATCACATAAATAAAAGGCACTACATCACTACATAAAATATTTCGAACGACAGGTTGTGATTCTAAAACACTAAACTGCAATTTAATTCTACAAATTGATAGCTAGATGGCACTGTTTTAAATATACAGAGAAAGATTTTTAGAGTGCACAAATTTTTTTTAGTCATATTTAATATCTGTAAGTAACTTCGTTTTTTTATTTATAGACTATGATTTGACACATTTTCCTGAAGAAAAAACGTCAAATACAAAGAACAAAAACGTTAGATCGTTATAGGCCGAAACAAAGGGTTGTATGATCATGGCAGATATAGATTTTATAGCATATGCTCTACTATCTTTATCCAGGAAGGAAACAGTCGACTACGTTTGTACGGAGAAAGAGTAGGTTTCCTTTCCTTTCAAGTTTCATTTGTAAGTAATAAATAAGTACCGAACTGCATTCACAAAAATCATCAAACTTTGTGCACTCTAAAAATACTAAGACTTCATTTACTTTTACAAACTATTACAACAAAGTGCACTCTAAGAAAACGATGACTTCAAATTCACTTACATTTAAAAAGTATCACGCAAGGTGCACGGTGGCGATCACAACGCGATACAACTCACAGCTCGCGTTCAATACTTTTCCCAGTGAAGGACCGAGCACGCCACCGCGACCGCCACCGCCATTGCAAATGTACCTAAAAAGGCAATTTCTTCTGCAGTCTGTTACTGAGGTAGGTGTATTTAGTGATATGGTACTTCAGTTCTTCCCCGTAAGTCGTCACTTCGGCTACTTCTTCCGTTTGAGGTTCTAAAATAAATAAATAAATATGGCAACACGTTACACACAGCGCAATCTAAGCACTAGGCTTATACTATGTGTACTAGACAACGGATATACTACATTTTATACTTTTTTGTAAATAAATACATATGACCCAGACCAGAAACAAATATTTATGTTTTAAGTATAAATACTTGCACTCAGCGGGAATCGAACCTGCGACCTTCTGCATTGCAGTCGGACCTAAATCGCCTAACATACATGGGGGTGATTCGGGTGTCCCACAAGGTCCTCTACCTCTAGACTTTCGCTTGACACTCGTTTCTGGGACATCCTGTATACTGGCAAACTAGGTTGCAGGTTCGATTCCCGCCGGGTGTAAGTATTTATGCTTAAAAATGCATATTCGTTTATTTTAGCGTTCCGTACCCAATTGTGACAATGGTACGGTAAGCTTTGTGCACAAGTCCGACTCGCACTTGGCCGGTGTTTTAACTTACCTAAGTGTTGCCAGACTAGCGGCGGGAATACAGATTGCTGTGACAACACGTACACCATTTTAGACTCCCGTCTCACACCTTTGTCTAAAGCCGGGTCTTTCCTTGATAATTCTACTCGGTACCAAAACGCAGGTTTCCTAGAACCAAAATTACGTCACTAATATAAATATTGATTGATTAATTCTTCATTGCAACACCAAAAACAAAAAAAAAATACAATAAAAAGCAAAACATAAACAACTTAAAACTAGGTGGCTCAATGGCACAATATAAATATTATGAACTTTTAGGACCTCTGCTTGCAAAGCACAAAGATGCGGGTTCGATTCTCGGCTTGAAATTGGACTTTGCCTTGCGGGTGGAGTGACTTGTTAAAAATCATCACGTAACAAATTCAGTGCGCAAGTATCTAGTTGACTACAAAACAAATTTAAAATTCTACTGTAAATTCGCACTTCCTTGAACAGACTGTTTTGAAAATGTACTATAATACAGTTTTTACTTACTGCACATGCGTAAAGAGCAAAGATGTCGTAAAGAGCAATGCAGAGAGTATTCCGCTCTCTATCCCACTCATGGAGTCTTATGACCGGTGTGCAGCGAATGAAAAAATGTACTATAGTATTTGTAAGGACTTACTTCAAATGGTCTTGTACGACTATATTGGCTATGGGCATGACTACTTTCTGCACGGGGTCACATAGTAGTTGCCCCACGGTTTTGATCGGGGATCTCTCTGAGACATAATGTTCTAATAGTCGAGTCGATATCGGTTTAAGACTTGCTAAAATAAATAAAATAAGTCTATTTAGAAGACTGGAGATAAATTGGAAGCTACATCTTGACGTTGCGTTGTATTTATTTTTGTGTAATACACAAGCTGGTAATATGCAAAGACACCGGTAGATGTCGCTTCGTGCCTCAATCGCAAGCGCTAAGAGATGCAGTCCATAATTTCATCACGACAGAACGCAATTGGCTAGTGCAGTATTCGGAAAGTAAAGGTTGCAAGTTCAAGTCCTGTTGGGTGTCGGTAAGTGATGATATTATTATGATCTAACTCGCTCATCTAGAAGAAGGAAGACGGCAGTGGTATTATGTATCTTCTATTATTATAAAGCGGAAGAGTTTGTTTGAACGCGCTATCTCAGGAACCGCTGGTCCGGTTTGAAAAATTCTTTCAGTGTTGGATAGTCCGATATTCCCACGGGATCAGGACTTACGCGGGTGAAACCGCGGGACACAGCTATGTATAAATAAACGTACTTATCCCTTACTTTAAGAATTTTTTAAAAGTCTAGTTTCAAATACATACCAAAATCAGTTCTCAAACCAGTTTCAGCGCGGTATAGATGTTCTAAGCAAACGTGTACTTGTGCGAATTTCATCAACATATTCTTCCACGGGCTTATGTCTATCTCATCTGTTATTAGAGGCACCTGGAAAACAATTCTGGATTTATTTATCAGGAAAAATGCCCTACGCATCTCAGTTGATTTTGAATAAGAAAATAACAGGCGTTTTTAATTTCGGGTGGTATAGTATTGGCGAATCGGTCTAAAGTGCTGGTTCGGATTACCAGTAGTCGCGGGTTCGAATCCCACATAAAACGAAACATCTCGATCTGCGTTGCAGTCGGGTGGTCCGTAGATAGACGGACAGACTGACGGACAATCAAGTGAATCTTATAAGGGTTCAAAAGGTAAAAATGGGACTGAGACTATTAGTGAGACTTTGCTGTCTGTCTGTTTGTTCTTCTGTCACCAAGCTGTATCTCATAAATCGCGATAGCTGGACAGTTGAAATTTTCACAGATAATGTAACGTATTTCTGTTACCGTTCTATCAACAAATACCAAAAACAGAATAAAATAAGTAGGTATTTAAGTGGAGTTCCCATACAACAAACGTGACAATGGTATGGCACCCTTCGTACGTGAGTCTGACTCGCACTTGACCGGTCTCTTACATTTTGAGGTACGGAATATATCTCTACTAATATTATAAAGAGTTAATGTTGGTAACATTTATATATGCACTATCGAGAGTTAACATGGCTACTTTTGATCCCGATATTCCCACGGGATCGGGGCTTACTTACTCAAATATATTAATAAAATATTACCTCATTGACATCTTTCTTCTCCGCAACCAGGCCATGTTTCTTCAAGGAAGCGAAGTCATCCACAGTCAATTCATTAGCATCATCATCGTAGAACGACTCGCTATCCAGTCGTATGGAGTTCTCGGCACCCGAGAGACTTTCGAACGGGTTGAGTGTGAAGTCTCCCGTCATTGTCATGTCTTGGATCGTTTGGTTGATGGTTTCTATTGATTCGTGGCTTCTGGAGGAAAGATACATATTTCAGAAACTCCAATCAAAAATGTAAACAAAGAACTGTCAATTTTAAAAGAAAAAATAAATTAAGAGGATAGTCTCCATTCTCTTTCTCCATACAAACGTAGTTTACATTTTCCTCCCTGGATAAAGACATAAGAGCAAATATGTATATGCCATAAAACTTATATCTGTCATGCATGACTATGCATCTACCTTTTTTTTTTATTATTATTATTTTAGTTAGAAAATAAAAAAGTAAATGCATAGTCATGACAGATATAAGTTTTATGGCATAAACATATTTGATCTAATGTCTTTATCCAGGGAGGAAAATGTAAACTACGTTTGTATGGAGAAAGAGAATGGAGACTATCCTCTTAAGAGCTGTCACTTTACTCGTATGTCAAATGTATAGGGTTTTTGTCAAAAAAATTTTATGTAAGTTTCTAAAATAGAGTATAGATATCTTTATTTGTACAACATATACATTGGAAACAACTAACAACTATACAAAAAGTAAATACTTATTAAAAAAAAGCTTAAGATTAAGTTGCACAAATGGGCGGCCTTATCGCTGAGAGCGATTTCGAGCGAAAGTGTTGAGGACAAAAACACCTTAACGTAGATTTCGATTAATTTAATTCATCCACTTATATTATAAGGACTCGGTGGACCGATGACATTGTAGCGGTCGCGGGGAGTCGTTGGATGGAGGTATTTGTGGCGTCGTATTTCAGCAGTGGACGGATAAAGGCTGAGATGATGAGATAATTGAAGAATTATGATAGAGCTAGTCAGTACATACCTAGCATCGGTATGCCGTCTCCCAGCAATGAAGAAGGAATGCTCCAGCAGAGACATGACCCGGGTATATTCCCACGTGGTCTTGTCACTGCAACCTGCGCTACAAGGAACCTTCACGGCTTGGGAGTGGCCTCGGGGTAGTCAGTACATACCTAGCATCAGTATGCCATATCCCAGCAATGAAGAAGGAATGCTCCAGCAGAGACATGACCCGGGTATATTCCCACGTGGTCTTGTCACTGCAACCTGCGCTACAAGGGACCTTCACGGCTTGGGAGTGGCCTCGGGATAGTCAGTACATACCTAGCATCAGTATGCCATATCCCAGCAATGAAGAAGGAATGCTCCAGCAGAGACATGACCCGGGTATATTCCCACGTGGTCTTGTCACTGCAACCTGCGCTACAAGGAACCTTCACGGCTTGGGAGTGGCCTCGGGGTAGTCAGTACATACCTAGCATCAGTATGCCATATCCCAGCAATGAAGAAGGAATGCTCCAGCAGAAACATGACCCGGGTATATTCCGACGTGGTCTTCTCCACTGCAACCTGCGCTACAAGGGACCTTCACGGCTTGGGAGTGGCCTCGGGATAGTTAGTACGTACCTAGCATCGGTATGCCATATCCCAGCAATGAAGAAGGAATGCTCCAGCAGAGACATGACCCGGGTATATTCCGACGTGGTCTTCTCCACTGCAACCTGCGCTACAAGGGACCTTCACGGCTTGGGAGTGGCCTCGGGATAGTTAGTACGTACCTAGCATCGGTATGCCATATCCCAGCAATGAAGAAGGAATGCTCCAGCAGAGACATGACCCGGGTATATTCCGACGTGGTCTTCTCCACTGCAACCTGCGCTACAAGGGACCTTCACGGCTTGGGAGTGGCCTCGGGATAGTTAGTACGTACCTAGCATCGGTATGCCATATCCCAGCAATGAAGAAGGAATGCTCCAGCAGAGACATGACCCGGGTATATTCCGACGTGGTCTTCTCCACTGCAACCTGCGCTACAAGGGACCTTCACGGCTTGGGAGTGGCCTCGGGATAGTTAGTACGTACCTAGCATCGGTATGCCATATCCCAGCAATGAAGAAGGAATGCTCCAGCAGAGACATGACCCGGGTATATTCCGACGTGGTCTTCTCCACTGCAACCTGCGCTACAAGGGACCTTCACGGCTTGGGAGTGGCCTCGGGATAGTTAGTACGTACCTAGCATCGGTATGCCATATCCCAGCAATGAAGAAGGAATGCTCCAGCAGAGACATGACCCGGGTATATTCCGACGTGGTCTTCTCCACTGCAACCTGCGCTACAAGGGACCTTCACGGCTTGGGAGTGGCCTCGGGATAGTTAGTACGTACCTAGCATCGGTATGCCATATCCCAGCAATGAAGAAGGAATGCTCCAGCAGAGACATGACCCTGGTATATTCCCACGTGGTCTTCTCCACTGCAACCTGCGCTACAAGGGACAGAGCCTGCGGCGGACTGCTGCGGAGGTTTTTGAGCACCTTCACGGCTTGGGAGTGACCTCGGGATAGTTTGAGGACCAGCTTTGATAAGTAGGTTTTGTTGTTTGCATCTATCTGTTAAATGTAATTAATGTTCATGTAAATTATGGCTTTTTTGGCTTTGCCCAAAGCGCCTTGCAGTATCAACCTAAGCAAATAGTGTGATATTCATAGTAACGTGTCTCGTGAACAAGCCAGTTGCAACTACTGGCAATATATCGAGCTCCGTTTCCGAGAACAAGTTTAAACATGGTTAATACCCCGTCATTTAATCATATTCATAGTAAAAGCTTTGAAACTAAACCCCGGCTTCAATAGCGTAGCTTATATAGCATTTTGTTTATATTTTGACCCGTGAACTGGACGTCTGGAATGACCTAGAAATGTCGGGCATTAAAAATGATTAAGTATAATAAAAAGCAACGCGATTAAAACCAAAAAAATAGTTTCACATCATATCAGCATCGCGAAAACCAAAGAAATATCTAAGCAAAGACTTTTTCGAAATAATGTCTGTTGTCTGTCAAAGCAGTTTAGTTCATGATGATAAGTAGGTACTTACAAAAGGACGTATTTTTCCTGACGAAATAAACTTGAGGGCTTCAATTAATAGAGTTATTACTTCTTCTGCAGTTTCGCAATCTGAAAGAACATCATAAATACTTTACTACTGACTGATTGATCATTACTATCCTTTCATCACCGTCATCATCATCATTACCATCACCGTCATCATCCTCACGATGTTCCCGGTCCCCTCTTGGGAGTCCGCTTTCCTGCTCTTACGTCTCCACTTCGCATGGTCTTCAGCATCCCGTGCAGTGAGGCCAACATCCATATGGGTATGAAAGAATATGGCAACGGTCCCCGTAAAAGGCGACCAAAAGGGTTTTCTTAGAAGAAAGCTTTGCACACGGCTTGTAAAGGCCTAAGTCAGAGCAACAAGCGGACTAAAGGCCGGTCTAAATAACTTATACATGAGCCACTACCGAAGCTACTTGGAAAGAAATAGCTGGTAGAACTTACCTCGCAAAACATCCCAGAGTTTATATGTGAAGTCATTGCTAGAGCCAATGGAGTTGAGGTCGGTGAGACATTGGTGGAGACTGGTTGTGTCTTCGTTGATATAGATGCAGCCTCCGGAGGGACATTCTGAAGTGTAGAACTTACCTCGCAAAACATCCCAGAGTTTATACGTGAAGTCATTGCTAGAGCCAATGGAGTTGAGGTCGGTGAGACATTGGTGAAGACTGGTTGTGTCTTCGGTGATGCAGATGCAGCCTCCGGAGGGACATTCTGAAGTGTAGAACTTACCTCGCAAAACATCCCAGAGTTTATACGTGAAGTCATTGCTAGAGCCAATGGAGTTGAGGTCGGTGAGACATTGGTGAAGACTGGTTGTGTCTTCGGTGATGCAGATGCAGCCTCCGGAGGGACGTTCTGAAGTGTAGAACTTACCTCGCAAAACATCCCAGAGTTTATACGTGAAGTCATTGCTAGAGCCAATGGAGTTGAGGTCGGTGAGACATTGGTGAAGACTGGTTGTGTCTTCGGTGATGCAGATGCAGCCTCCGGAGGGACATTCTGAAGTGTAGAACTTACCTCGCAAAACATCCCAGAGTTTATACATGAAGTCATTGCTAGAGCCAATGGAGTTGAGGTCGGTGAGACATTGGTGGAGACTGGTTGTGTCTTCAGTGATACAGATGCAGCCTCCGGAGGGACATTCTGAAGTGTAGAACTTACCTCGCAAAACATCCCAGAGTTTATACGTGAAGTCATTGCTAGAGCCAATGGAGTTGAGGTCGGTGAGACATTGGTGGAGACTGGTTGTGTCTTCGGTGATGCAGATGCAGCCTCCGGAGGGACATTCTGAAGTATACGCGTAGGTTTCTGTCTCGTTCAGCAGGTTCTTTAGGCGTTTCGCTGGGTTTATACGCTTTGAGCCTGGAGTTATGTTTCTGGAAGGAATACAATTGAACATTGTTGAAATTAAAGACAGTTTTCGGTTATAATCAAGTATTGTTTATTACTTTTAGCATTGTTTCAACGCTTAATGTTTCGAGACCATTACAGGTCAGGCCCCTTTTTTATGATTGACAATCAGACATCACAAAAACAAGAAGTAAATCTTGAAAACTGTTGTTATCTCTGATAGCAGTCGTCAGGTCAAGTTAGAGGCGTTAGGGTGACCTGACAACTCTAACACTAGGTGAGCTAACACCACTATACGAAAAAAAAAAGAAAATTAAATATATCCTACTTACTAACTATAAAGATAAAAGTTTGTGTGTATGTTTGTTACGCAATTACGCAAACCTTTTTTATTTTATTTTTATCCCAATATTCTTGCGGCTGAAACCGAAAGCGCAGTAAGTATAATATAACTTTGATAATTTAGCGAATAATTTGATAATTTTAATAAGCGTTAGATCTTCTCATATGTTCTTGCTACAGCTTTAATCTCCTGATCACTAACTTTTATAACCCTGGTAGTTAAACACCTATCAATCACAAAACAGAAAGACAGACAAGATAGTGATCTTATAAGGGTTCCTTTTATAACTTTCATGGTATGGAACCCTTAAAATGTATATTTACCTCACGACAGCAGTTTCCAAGTTAACAGACGCGAACCCAGCTGCCGTCATATCAACTAACAATTGATTGATATTGTGTAGTGCGGTCACAGATTTCCAAATGGCGGTGCAAGGGCTCGCTATGTGACCTATTATGACTTCTTGCCCCTGTGATGATGGAAATTAATATTTATTAGTTACTAGCTGCGCCCCGCGGTTTCACCCGCGTAAGAGTCGATCCGGCGGGAATTACGGGATAAAAAGTAGCTTATGTGTTATTCTAGGTGTCCAGCTATCTATATACCAAGATTCATCGCAAACGGTTCAGTAGTTTTTGCGTGAAAGAGTAACAAACATCCAAACATCCATACAAACTTTCACATTTATAATATTAGTAGGATAGGATTTTATTACTGCAACTCATTATCTTTTTTAACCCCCGACGGAAAAAGAGGGGTGTTATAAGTTTGACGAGTGTGTGTGTGTGTGTGTTTGTGTGTGTGTTCCGTTCCGTAATATAAATCTGTGTTGACTTACCAAGTGAACCTTACAGGTCATGAACGGAGTCTGCAAGGTGTGAGCGCTCCACTCGCAGTGCAGCTCGGTGGCGCCCGCGTGCGGCGCGTGCCGCAGCTCGAAGCAGTTGTGGCTGCCGTACGATATGCCCGATACTATGTACTTGCAGGATATTAACGGAGAAACCTGGTGAAAATTATTATATATATAATGCTTGAAAATAAATTACTTACTTACTATTAATTAACCTATAGTTAGTTAGTTTCGCTAAGCCTTTTCCGCACTTAGCCTCACAATTGGGCCATTGTACGTGATTTCTTAGAGGGCTTAAGACGCCACGGGAGCCTACCTTCGGACCGTGGTTTGTCCCAGGACATGTTGTTTTCCTTCACCGTAAGAGCGATGTTAATAGCGCACTTAAATTTTTCTTAAAGAAAAAGACATTGGTGCGCGGTCGGCCTGGATTCGTAACCTCGACCTTCGGAATGAAAGTCGCGGTATCTACCACTAGACCAACACCGCTCTTTATTAATTAACCTAATGTTAATGTGAAATCAAAGACATTTTTCGGTTTTAAACGCGTTGTTTATTACTTTTAGCATTTTAACTCTGTTTCAACTCTCAACGTTTCGAGACCTTTTCAGGTCCCTTCTTCAGGATTGACTTCTTTAGCCAATTTCAATATAACATCGCGAAAACAGGAGAAAAATCTAAAGTTAATGTTAGAAATCTATACATTAAAATTGCATTTATAAAAAAAAAAATTACAAAATAAATATTTTGTAGTTTCATTTTGTCTTTTATTTATGTAAGTATATGAGCTGTGTTTAAATTTCTGAAAATCCTTTTTAAGCAGATGGCTACATCATAATAATAATAAAGAGCACATTCAAAATTTGAGCTCTCTACTATCAGTAGTGAAGGCTGTGCGTTGATCTATCAGTCATGCATGACAAAGCATTTTATAAATATAGATAGCTGTCTAGCTGTTTTGTCTTGTTAGACAGACAGATGGACAGTGCTGCCTTAGTATAAGAGTCCCGTTTTTACCCTTTGGGCAGAGAACTCTAAAACTAAGAGTTCTTAATCAACTGCTTTTTAGTTGCTCCAAGACCAAATAATGTTATAATCATCATTAATACAAAATAAAAAGATTTTACATACCAAATCTGAATGAATTCCTTCCATTTCCCCATACTTTTGAATCAACATATCCAAATCTATATCATCCATTAACAATGCCTCTTCGTAGTTCACTATGCCTCGATTGAATCGATCTTGGTCCGAAGACGTTATCAATAACAAGGGCTTGCTTGTTGGCAGTGGGTTTGTGACGATGCATAGGGGGATTGATTCATTAGGTGGGATCGTGTCTCGAGATTTGTTGTAGAGGTTTGCAATTTCTCTGGAATATATATAAAACATTTTCTTTTCAAATTAATACTAATAAATATTGAATCAATCTTGGTCTGAATATGTTAGCAATAACAAGTATTTTTGTTGGCATTAGGTAGGATCGTGTCTAGAGATTTTTTGTAAACAACGAGAAAATGAGATAAAACATTTATGTTGAATTGAGATAATGTTTCTTGTGGTTGTATGCTAAGCCAACTGGTGGCAAGGGCTTGGTTCTCTCAATAACAAAAAGAACCTTCACTCAAAAAGGACCCAATTTGAGGAGGTCTATTTGTGGGAAAACAAGCCTGTAAACAACTACAAAGAACTACCATTTGGTGAGCTCTTTTTGATTAATATTAATTATTGTATGTACATTGTATATACCTTGCAGTTTCTATATTTAGTCATGGGGTCCCATCTCGAACAAAAGAAATTTAGTTCTAAAAAAATTCAACAGATGGACATACTAGTATTCCTGGTAATTTTTAATTCAAGAATGCAATATAATAACCTCTAAATTTTGATGTCATTATTATTTAAAAAAATCTGGCATTGGAAAATATTAAAAATCCCGTTAAAAATGGAACTATTTAGATTTTTGAGAAAATTAAAGGCAAAGTGACGACGACATCTAGTAATGGTAGGTGGAACTATCTGACCCATATCGACTGAACGTTATGCCATCTGTAAAAATAAAACGCAAATGCGAAAAACTTCGAAATAGGTACCTACCTCTACAAACTTTTTCGCTTTTGGATTCTGAGTCGAGTGCTGTTTTAATTTCGTGTTTTATTTTAAATTGGACAACTTGGTGTGAAATATACGGACTCCGATACTTCCTAGTGATTTGGCTTTTTGAAATGATACAACTTGGTGTGAAATACGGACTCTGAAACTTTTTATTGATTTGGCTTGTTGAACTGATACTAACTAACAACTTGGCGTGAATACGGACCCTGAAAGTTTCCTAAGATTTGGCTTGTTGAACTGATCTAACAACTTGGCGTGAATACGGACCCTGAAAGTTTCCTAAGATTTGGCTTGTTGAACTGATAACTAACAACTTGGCGTGAATACGGACCCTGAAAGTTTCCTAAGATTTGGCTTGTTGAACTGGTTTACTGGACGATTTTTCTGCGACCACTGGCTATCTTACCTCGGACAAACGATTTTAGTGTTTAATAAATAACCTACCTAATTCATTGTGCAAAATGCCGCCGCACAAATGCCACTATTTTATGTGTAAAAACACGTCTGACAAAAAGTCAGTGTTTACTTTCCCTTGGAACGACCCAGAACGCCTGAAAATATGGATAGAGAATTGCGGTAAGTAAAATCAATTACCTCCTTATTTTGTTACTATAGTATGTTTTGATCGGTTTTGACTTAAATAAAAGCTTGTAAACTAGTACATAGAGTTCTGTGAGACCTCGCCAGTACAAACTTTATGCAAGTATGATAAGATTGTAATAATAACAAACATAGACCTAATACATAAAACATACCTACTTACTTAGTAACAACATCAAACAGTGCACTAATCTGACCTTGCAATCAAATCTTATTTGAACTAAAAATAAGTTATAAACGAGGTATTTTAGTAACTATGAACAACATAACAAATAATAATATAATTAATTGTTTTAGGTAATATGACAATAACTCATTTACCCCCACATTGCTTGAGATCAAAACATCTATGTGTGGACCACTTTAAGAGAAAATATATAACTAATGAATCGGGTAAAAGAAAGAGATTGAGAAAAATTGCAGTTCCTGACCATTATAAATCAGAAGAAATCTCAAGCACTCCCTCCATTTCAGGTAAATTAATTATCTAATACTAATATTATAAAGAGGTAACGTTGGTAACATGTATGTATGTATGTATATTGTCTTCAAACTGAACAAATTTTACTGTGAAATGAACTGAAAAGTTCTGAAAAAGCAAACTATGTCTCAGCTGAACCGAGATTAAAATTGTTTACCTACTTAATTTAAGTTTTAAACCATACTATAAAATTAGGAGGTCAAGTCTACCATTACAAGAGGTTCAAAATTAATGGGGAATGACAATGGCTGGTTTTGACAATTTTATACTTTCCGGTCAAATCAAATCTGGCAAATTAATTTTGACCGACTTCTTTCTTTCCGATTATGTTGAGATTTTAAATTCCACTAAGTAAATTAGTATGTTTGTTACTTCTTTACACAAAAACTCTCTTATCCGAGCGATGTTCCCGGTTGCATCCTTCTCAGGAGCCCCGGGTGCACTATGCCCCCAATTGTTTTTTGTTATTTTGTTTTGGTGCAATAGGTAAGTTGTCCATAATTGACCATAACGTCTGCAAATAGATTTGGCAATATTTTGACGACCGGCCGCCTGCCTGACACCAACCCTCCTAGGGACCAAGTAGTTTTTCGACACCCACGGGGGGAAGAGATGAAGTAATCCTATTCTATGCCGGGGCTACAAGGCAGAACGTAAAATTCTACTAATATTATGGATGTGAAAGTTTGTGTAATGTAAGTCAGTAAGTAAACAATAATGTTTGTTACTTCTTCCCGCAAAAACTACTAAACCGATTACATTTAAACTTGGTATGCAGATAGCTGGAGATCTGGATTAACACATAGACTGGTTTTTTATCTCTATATTCCCGCGGGATCGTGACTTACGCGGCTGAAACCGCGGTTCTCAGCTATTAGTTTGATAAAATAAAGGTGTGGTAAATCACTATTACATTAATTTTTGGGTTCCGTACCTCATTAAGGTAAAAAGGAACCCATATAACATCACTCGCTTGTCTATCTGTCTGTCTGATATTGAAACACTAAACAGAAAGAAAAACAAAAGATGATGAAAACTAAAGACCTTTGTTTTTGTTGTACTTTGATTGTGTTTTGTTTATGTTTCGATCTTTTTAGGGTTCCATACCGAAAGGGTAAAAACGGGACCCTAATACTGAGACTTCGCTGTCTGTCATCAGGATATATATCATATCATAACCGTAATAGCTAGGCAGTTGAAATTTTTACAGATGTATTTCTGTAGCCGCTATAACAAGAAATACTAAAAACAAATATATAAGTGAAGCTCCCGTACAACCAACGTGATTTTTCACGGTAAAACGCAACGTATGCGTGATTTATTTTGACCACTGGTGTCATCTAGTGATGAACTGGCGTCAGTGGTAAAGATAAAATGCAAACGGGCGTCGTCGTTGCGTGATACCAGTGTTAATTTTAGGGTTCCGTACCCAATTGTGATAATGGTACGGAACCCTTCGTGCCGCACATGGCCGGTTTTATTCTTTCTTGTCTTGAGTGTTTTTTTCCTCTAATGTTTACTACTGTAATTCACCCGGACAAATAGGAACAAGGTATCATTTACTTTCACCCAAAAATATCAGACAGACACATGGACAAGCAAGTGAGTTTATAATAGTTTCTGTTTTACCTTTTGAGGTACTTACGGAACTCTAAAAACGGTAAATAATGGTATTTCCCTTTGACCTAGAACCACGAATTGGACAGAAAACCAAGTCTTACACCACAAGTCAGAATAATTATAAAATTTAAAAAAAGAGTAATAATAAGTAGGTATAATGTAATTCTGTGCGTGCACAATATTGAAGTCGATCGGTAAAGAACAATGGCCATAAATTACTTTCTCTGAAAATCTTGTTTTAATCCAGTCATTATAGTAAGTTCACCTCGGAATTCGAGATACCCCGCTGTAAAAACTAAATACTTGTATATTGACACCCTAAAAGTTGTCTCAAACCTATTATGGTAGGGTGTGCGCAACTATTAAATTTCAAGGTCAAAGGTCACAAAAATCGGGGTTTGCGCTTTTTTTGCAAACATCTCACTTCCTAGGGCCGGCGCAGACCTGACGGAGCGCAGCGCAGAGAATTTTTGATTGTCATAATATTATCGACCTTGTTCTCATTAAAATAATATTCAAAATCAGTTAACAAAACAAATAAATCCGCGCGCATGCTCGCGCCTCCGCGCGTATTGTGTGTTAACTGATTTTGAATATTATTTTAATGAGAACAAGGTCGATAATATTATGACAATCAAAAATTCTCTGCGCTGCGCTCCGTCAGGTCTGCGCCGGCCCCTATGAGTTTTTTGCTATTTGTATTTGTTATCAATATTGTAGAATACAAAATTATCTACAAATTTTGTTTAAAAAAAAAATTAGGTATTAAGGGGTATTAAGCTGAAAGGGGTTTGTTCTAGAGGTCTAGGCAAACAACTTTTGTTCTACGACTTTTGGAAATAAGAACTTTTTTTCGAAAATTTGAATTTGTATCACTGAAAAAAAAAACAGCTGTTTTTGTAAATAAAGGCAATTAATGTTAAGATTGTAGTGATCCAAACTAAACAAAAGGGCACTATAAGGTCTGTGTGAGATTATATATTGGGTGTAGCTAAGGTATGCTATCCTGCCTATTTCGAGAAACTCCTGATTTCAGCGATGATTAATTAAAAAATCTGGTTAACTTAGATGTTACTTTAATGGCGGTCTCTAGTACAGTGTTCGAGGAGAGGGGGAAAGGGTACAATATTTTGCGTAGCTTCCGTGCGGTACGTTTTCTATTACGAATCTAATAGTTTGAAGAAATTGTAGTTCGTTCTCGTATGCGTGAACATACCCCCGGCCTTGAAAGGTCTCTTCTTTCGAAACTGTCTTCATTGGTCGTAAAACAGTGGGCATATTTTTGAATATGCTCGCCTAACTGTGCCTGACGTTGTGTGGATATCAGCCACTCGTGCCACTCCATCCTTGCCAAGGATTGTATGTAGAACTCGACCCATCCTCCATTTAAGCGGCGGCAGATTGTCGTCTTTGATGATGACCATGGTATTCGGCTGCAGGACGTCCTTGTTCTTCCACCATTTGTTTCTGGTCTGCAGCTCTGAAACATATTCTTTGGCCCATCTGGTCCAAAAATGTTGCCTTAATTGTTCGACTCTTTGGAA
This sequence comes from Idaea biselata, assembly GCA_958496205.1. Classification (NCBI taxonomy): domain Eukaryota; kingdom Metazoa; phylum Arthropoda; class Insecta; order Lepidoptera; family Geometridae; genus Idaea; species Idaea biselata. The sequence goes on along the minus strand of OY292400.1, from coordinate 12,456,869 downwards.
TCGCTTCAGTCGACTGGAAGGTACGTGTGTGAAATCATCACAACAAGGCGCTGTGAGTGGTCGACCAACCAGGAAGTGAGCGGGAGTGAGAGGACAGAGGTCTTGCGGATTAGAGGAGAGAGGGGAGAGAGGTCTAGAGTTTAGGACAGCTTCAATTTGTGATAGCACTGTGCTAAACTCCTCGAAGGTGAGGTGCGCGTTTCCTATCACTCGACGAATATGAAATTTACAGGAACGTACTCCTGCCTCCCACAATCCTCCAAAATGACTAGCGTAAGGTGGAATGAATTTAAATTTAATTTGTTGGCTAGTAGCGTATTCTATAATAGTAGGACTACATTTGGTAAGAAAGTCTTTAAAGTTGTTCATTAGACCTATAAAATTGCGACCATTGTCTGAAAAGATTTCAGCGGGCTTGCCCCTGCGAGATATAAATCTCTTCAATGCTGCTAAGTATGCTTCGCTAGAGAGATCACTGACTAACTCTAAATGCACTGCGCGTGTCACGAAACATATAAAAAGACAAATGTAAGCCTTAGTGCATACAGCACCACGCCCTTTACGGTTCAATATGAGCATTGGTCCGCAGTAATCTACACCGCATCGAATAAAAGGAAAGCCTGGCGTGACGCGTTCCTTAGGTAGATTACCCATGATTGGTTCAAGCGTCTTGCCCTTGAGACGTGTACAGGTTACACATTTATGCACCACCTGCCTCGCAAGGGTCCTACCACCTAGCGGCCACCATGACTCGCGTATATGAAACAGCAGAGCTTGAGGTGCAGCATGAAACAATTGTTCATGCTCGTGGCGGAAAACTAAAATGGAAAAATAATGTTTGGAAGACATAAGGATCGGGTGTTTTTTGTCGTAGCTAAATTCGGAATTATCTAAACGACCACCCACGCGTATAGTCTTATTGTCGTCTAGGAATAAGTTTAATCGTAATAAATTACTTTTGGAAATTAGCGTTTTGTTTTTGGACAATAATTCGTATTCGTTTGGGAAAGACTCTAATTGAGACAACCTAGCTAGTGTTAATTTAGAATAATTTAGTTCATCCACAGTTATATTTCCAAATCGTTTGCTTTGATTGCGAATATTGTGTATAAATCGTAACACAAAAGCCATAGCGCGTAGAATACGGCGGTATTGTGAAAAGCGATGAAAGGGAAATAGCGGATCGGACGCATCTTGAACTACGAAGAAATTAGCAGTAGATCTAATTTCTGGTAGCTCTTCGTGTAACGTGTCCGACTCGTCTAGGCTGTCTAAGACTAAATTAGGGTCTTTCAATTAGGCTGGGCCGCTCCACCACAGATCAGAAGAAGAAAGATCTTCCAAAGTAGAACCGCGAGAAGCGAGATCCGCGGGGTTGTCCTTACCACTGACGTGACGCCATGGCAAGCCAGATGTAAGCTCATGTATCTCCGCGGTTCTATTCTGAACGAACGTTTTTAAACGACTCGGTGTCATGCGTAACCATCCGAGTACAATGGTGGAGTCAGTCCAAAATACTACGTTATCGAATTTATAGTGAAGCGAATTACGAATTTTATCATAAAGTCTAGCGCCCAATAAAGCGCCACACAGCTCGAGACGCGGTATACTAATAGTCTTCAAAGGAGCTACTTTAGCCTTCGAAAATAGTAAGCGAATAGAAATCGTTAAATCCTTATTAACTGTGCGAATATAAATACAGCTGGCGTACGATAGCATCGACGCATCCACGTATATATGCAGCTGTACGTTTATAGGCTCGGCGCCTATAACATGACGCGGTATTCGTATCGAATCAAGTGTACTTAGCGAAATAACAAACCGGTTCCAGGAGCGACCGACGTCATCGGGTACTGAATCGTCCCAGCCTAGTTTTAATAGCCATAATTGTTGGATTAATATTTTAATGCGAATTACAACCGGACTTAAAATACCGAGAGGGTCAAATATTTGCGATATATTTGACAAAATTGACCTTTTTGTAATAGGACAGCTATCTGAGGAATTAAATTTAAATTGCGAGTTAAAATAAAATTCATCCGTTGAACTATTCCATCCTATACCTAACGTTTTACAACTTTCATTTAAGCCTAAATCCTTGTTCGTGTCTAAAAATTGCGTTTGTAACGAGTCGGAAACTTTAAAATTGAACATCCATTTTCGAAGTGGAAAACATCCCGATTGCAATACCTCAGACGTCTTTTTACATAGCTCTAATAGTTTATGTTTATCGTCTAACCCGAAGAAAAAATCATCAACAAATACTCCCTCGTTAATAACCCTCTTTACGTCAGCATCCGACGTTTCTAAACCTAACTGTTTTATACACCTAACACTAAGAAAAGGCGCGGACGCGGTTCCGTAGGTAACTGTATTAAGTTGGTACATACCGATCGGTAAAGAGGGGTCGTCACGCCAGAGTATTAACTGCAAGCTACGTTGATTATGAACGACGCGACATTGACGAAACATACTCTGGACGTCTGCGCATGCGACATATTTGTATTCTCTGAAACGTAGAAGTATTGCAATGAGATCACCCTGTATAGCGGAGCCGATCATCTGTAAATCATTTAGTGATTTTCCGGAGGTGGTCTTAGCGCTTGAATCGAAAACTACTCGAAGCTTAGTAGTAATCCTGTTCTCACGATAAATACCAAAATGCGGCATAAAATAATACGGGGACTCGTATGAATAGACTCGTGACATATGATTCAAACTTAAATATTCATGCATAAATTGTGTATATAAAGTTTTGTACTCGGGTGAGATTTTAAAACGTTTTTCTAAGGTAAGAAAACGACGTTTAGCTTGTTCGTATGAATCACCTAAAGTGTCGGGTGACTGTTGTAAAGGAATCGTGACGCAGAACCTTCCCTCACTGTTGCGCGTAGTAGTGCGGATGAAGTGTTCCTCGCAGGCACGTTCCTCCTCAGTCTGCGCATCACCGACCTTAGGAAGTTCTTCTAGTTCCCAAAACATGCGAAGTTGGGAGTCTAAAGTAGTATTTGACATATTACATTGAATGCGATTTGTAGGCGTAGATTTTAAAATAGGTCCTGAAATGATGTACCCTAACTTAGTTTCTTGTAAATACGGACCGGTAGGTAAGCGTATCCTATCGTTTTGTAACAAGTCCCAGAACCTATCTGCACCTATTAATATGTCTATGGTTTTAGTGTTTAAAAATTGCGGATCGGCCAACCGTATGTTGTCTGGAATACAAAGATGCGTGTATAATTGACATACGGTCGGAATATAATCGCTTATCTGCGATAAAACATAACAATGAAGACGCGTAGAAAATGTTTTATCGCAGCACGATTTAATTTCGAGAGTGCAGGTTTGCGTACACTGTATTACAGAGTTACCAACACCTCTAATTTCGATTGTCGACTGTAATAAATTAGCGTTGATTGTTTTGCAAAATTGTTTTGTAACAAAACATCTTTCACTTCCGTTGTCTAGTAGTACACAGGCCTTACGGTAGGTACCTTGTGCATCGGCTACTTCGACAACAGCTGTGGATAAAAGAACGGAGTGCATACCTATAGCTGTACTAGGACTCTGATGCATGTGTGACTTGTTTACGCTGATTGAAGGAAGGCTTGCGGAGGCTGAGGGAGGCGAGGGGTCAGGTGCAGTGTGATCCGACTCCGAGCCTGTCATCACCTCAGTCGCAATCGACGCATGGAATGCAGATGATTGATTGCTATCTATTTTACTAGTATCGTTATGAATTAACGTGTTATGTTTCTGGTCGCATTTTCGGCACGGGCCGAGTGTGCAATCAGCCGGAGTATGCCCGGGACGTAAACAGTTCTCACACAGTTTTCTTTCGCGAATAAGTTTTAGTTTTGTTTGTAAACTGCTGTTAATAAATCGATTGCAAGAATATAGAGGATGGTTCCCATTGCACATAAAACAAACTCGTTTTACGCGTGAATTAAACTTACTGTTATCAGTGACGATATTACAATGAGAAGTGTAATTCGATTTATGCATAGACGTGTTGTGTTTTTTAAGTACATCTACTTGTTGAGTTTGTTTACTGTGCAACGACAACAACATATCCACCTTAGATCTTAGGAATTTAATCAAATCATCCAACTTGGTATTTGTGTTTTTAGATTGGGATTCAGTGAATAATAAACCCTTATGGGTTTCCCATTCGCGCTCAGTAGTTTTATCCAATTTAGAGACGATTAGATAAATAATTAGCGTATCCCACGAGTCTGTAGGTTCTCCTAGTATTTTTAGTGACCTTAAGTTTTTGTTAACGGTATCAATGAGTTTATTTAGCGACATATGCGACTCCTTAGTACAGGGACTTAGGGAAAATAAATTCTTAACGTGATTTTGTATTAAAATTCGGTGATTATTGAACCTACTAGTTAACGTCTCCCATGCTACGATATAATTTGTGGAAGATACATCAATCGCATCAATTATAGCTAGGGATTCGCCCAGTAGGGATGCTTTTAGGTAATGGAATTTTTGAATGTTGCTCATATCTTTAGAACGATGAACAAGTGAAATAAACTTATCCCTATACTCGAGCCAGTGCTCATATGAACCGTCAAAGTTTGGTAAAGTAATAATAGGCAATTGAACAGGCTGAACTTTAGGTGAATGTTCATGTTTACATTCTTTACTGTGGTTTAGGTCAGCGGTCTCTCCAGATACTAGCATGGCTTCTGCGCGAGCCAAGACAGGATAGAATACGTTCTGAAATTCCTCACGAGTATCGAGCTGCGAGTCCAACTGATTGTCTTCGACATTCATTTCGATTTTTGTTTGGATTTCATTGTACTCGGAACCTAGACTAGCCGCTGCCTGTATACGAAACTTTAAATCTAACCTATTTTGTAAGTCCAGTTCAAAGTCGCTGTTTTCTAAGGAATTTATATAATTACTGAACTTAGTAACACGGCCTTTGATAATGCCTCGTTTTTTAATTAAGTCTTTGACTATGCCAGAGAAACTAGATTTATCTGTAGTCACTAATATTTGAGGAGATTTAGAGCCATCAGAAATCATTTTGGTGAATTATGAGTGGAAGAGTACTTACGATTTGGATTTCGGTAGCCCTGAACATGCGTCCCTGATGCTAGCACGTCACCAGGTTGCCCAACTAACTACGTGTCTCCAAATATGTAGCACACTGCTTGCGGATATAACTGAAATCAGTTTAGCACAGGTTTCACAAAGAGAACAGGGGAGATGATTAAGGAAGAGGATGGTTGGTCCCACCAGAAGCGTGATTTGGTGGTCCAGTCCAGCTCGTTCCTTGAAGCGCTTGGTCTCCGTCTGATTTTCTTCTACCTTGCTTGCGGTATCGTTTCTTGAAACGCCAGAATTTAGATGCCACGTCGTGCACGTGCTTGGTCCATAGGTCGCTCGTCCGAATCCGGCTCGAAGGACCAAAATTATGTGTGAGATTATATATTGGGTGTAGCTAAGGTATGCTATCCTGCCTATTTCGAGAAACTCCTGATTTCAGCGATGATTAATTAAAAAATCTGGTTAACTTAGATGTTACTTTAATGGCGGTCTCTAGTACAGTGTTCGAGGAGAGGGGGAAAGGGTACAATATTTTGCGTGGAATGAATTTAAATTTAATTTGTTGGCTAGTAGCGTATTCTATAATAGTAGGTCAATGACCTCAAACTCTAAAAAACAACTGATTTTCATGCAAACTTTAAACTCAAAATTTTCGAAAACTACTTCGAATTTCCAAAAGTCGTAGAACAAAAGTTGTTCGCCTAGACCTCTAGAACAAACCCCTTTCGGCTTAATATCCCTTAATTCCTTAAAAAAAAATTAAACAAAATTTGTAGAGAATTTTGTATTCTACAATATTGATAATAAATACAAACAGCAAAAAACCCATGGGAAATGAGATATTTACAAAATAAACACAAAAAAACGATTTTTGTGACCTTCGACCTTGAAATTTCATAGTTGCGCACACCCTACCATATGTAGGTTTTGAAACAACTTTTAGGGTATCAATATACAAGTATTTCCAGACTTATAGCTGGGTATCTCGAATTCCGAGATTCTTACCTAATTCAAGCTTATATGACTGGATCATTATGTAGGTACCTAAGTAAATAGAAAATTTTGTAAAATATTAATTACTAACGCATAAATACATAATAGAAAATATAGGTACCTATTTAAAAATAATCTCTGCGGTTAAAAGATATGTAGACTTTCATTTTTAGCAGTATTCTGTACATTTTATATCATATAGGTACCTATTTTAACTTGATGTTAAGAGGGTGGGTACTGAGTACTGTTACTATTTCCATACAAACATAATACCAAAATAGAATTATGAAAATTTAGTTTTCTACCTGAATATCGGTATTATTCGGATTAAGATTTTACTTTTACAGGGCCCCCACCACAAGGTTTTCCAAAATATTCATTCGAAATGAAATAAAACGGAACTACATTTCGTTCATTTTTTCAGCGTAAATAATTACTAGTTTACATCTTATTTGTTTCATATTATTCCTAAAAAAACCTTATGATGGGAGCCCTGTAAAAGTAAAATCTTAATCCGAATAATACCGATATTCAGGTAGAAAACTAAATTTTCATAATTCAATTTTGGTATTATGTTTGTTTGGAAATGAAAATAACACTTATGTTTGAGTTTCATAAGTGTTATACTGTTTTACACAATTAATTAGGGGCAGTGTTGGGCAAAATTTCATTGCAAGGTACAATTTAAAATAACAATTTAATATTTGTTTATTAAAAGTTCACAATTAACAATTAATCAATGGTTAATTTATATTTTTCAATTAACGATTAATAAATTGTTAGTTTTAATTGTACCTTACAATTAAACTTTGCCCAACACTGACAGGCAGATACTTCCCGAATTAGATTTTTAGGGTTTCGCAGCTAAATATATTTAGCTGCGAAACGAAAAAAAGAACTACAGATAAACATCAATATTAATTGTTAGTTTTAATTGTTTCTAAAAACAATTAAAAATATTAGTTTTTTTTTAAGTTGTATCCTGCAGTTAATATGAGTTCATTTAAATAAATAAATTGTAACTAACAGATTAATTGCAATTAAATTAATTGTGAATTAATTAATTGCAATTATGCGATGATTAAAATGTTATTGATTAAAGACTACACTGATTAGGGGTATCTACATTTCTGGAATTTTATTATCAAATTGATTTAATTATTGTAACATGTAACTTTGAAACGATTATAAATCATTATTCCAATCTAATCCTATTATCCTATTATTAGAATTTATATGGGATTATGTCTTCTGAGTATGCTAATCTTTTTTAGGTCAAGAAGCACTGGCAGAAGAAGACACCCTAAAAGTGCTGACACCAAAGAAGGTGTATTCTAATAAAAGAGCGTCCCATGAGCTGCCCGATAATTCAGGAAGTGAAGAAGTGAAGGACTACACCATTTTCACATGTTCCACGCCGAAGAGAAGGAGAAGATGTGTAGAGGAAGACACCCCTAAATGTAAAATATTGAAAAATAGATTAGTTGATTGTAAGAAAAAAATGAAACGCGAAATAATAAAAAACAAATCAATTAAAGATCAGATTAATAATAAAAATATGATTGATATATCAAAGCACAAGTTTAGTAGTGAATCAAGTAAATTGTTAACGAAAATGCAATTAAGGAAATCAAAATCAAAAAAACAATGGACGGAAAAGGAAAAAAAATTTTGCATGACTTTGTATTATAAATCACCATCAGCTTATAAATTTATGGTTAATTCAGGAATCGTATTGGCCGCTCCATCAACAATCCAGCGCTGGCTACAAGAAACAAATTGTTTACCAGGAATCAATAATGAAATATTTAATAATATACAAATTAAATTTTCAGAAAAATCGATTAATGAAAGGGCATGTACGGTATGTTTTGACGAAATGAGTATTATGGTTGATTTAGAGTATACAACAAAATATGATTTAATAGAGGGGTTTGAAGATTTTGGTGGTGGAAATCGTATACAAACTGAGGCTAAGTCCGCATTAGTGTTTATTGTAAGAGGTATTTATTCCAATTGGAAAATACCGATAGCATACTTTTTATCATCAAAAACAGTTGATTCGAACAAATTGGCTACTATTGTTGATTCTGTGATTAATAAATTATTTGAGTGTGGCTTATTACCAAAGGTTACTGTTTGTGACCAAGCCACACCAAATGTAAAAATGATTAAAAAACTCGGAGCTACGGTTGATTCTCCTTTCTTTTTTATTAATGGACATAAAATATTTGCCATATTCGACGTTCCTCATTTAATCAAAAATGTCCGAAATAATTTGATAAGTGGTGATTTTGAATTAGAAGGGAATCTGATTTCATTTAATGATATAATCAATGTGTATAATTTAGATAAAAATAATAAAAGCAAATCTTTAAAAAAATTGACTCCAGTGCATATCAATCCAAATAATTTCCAGAAAATGAAAGTGAAACTGGCAACACAAATTCTGAGTAATTCTGTTGCTAGTTCTATTAAAACTGCAGCAGACAGCGGAGAGTTAATAAGTGATTCTGCAAAACATACAGCTGATTTTGTTCAATTGTGCAATGATTTGTTTGATTGTCTCAATTCTAGAAGTAAAGTTGATTCTAATCCTTACCGATGTGCAATTACAATCAATAAAAATTCCTTAGTCAATCAGACCTTAATCAAAAGCAAAGACATATTTAGTAGATTAAAGAAAATTAGTTATACAAAAAAAAATCAAAAACATTTAACACGCCCCCCCTGTTTTGATGGTATGATGCAAACAATTAATGCAGTACAACAACTCTCCGCTGAGGAATTTACAGCAGGCACTGGTGTCAAATTTATGATTACGTATCGATTAAATCAAGATGTAATTGAAAATCTGTTTGGAATTTATAGAATCAGAGGTGGCTGTAACAAAAATCCAACATCAAAATCATTAAGATCAGCATTTCGATCAAATTTATTAAATAACTTAATGAAATTTGATAAAACTAATTGTGAATCCGATCACGAATTGTTTGTAGCTACTCAGGAAAATACACAACACGCAAATCCTCGACCATCAACATCATCGTCTGTAACCCTACAAGGTGTTATAAGCGATGATGTTGACAATCAACCTTCATGTTCGAGTTCCAATGTAACACCAACTCAGGATGGATCAGGCAATCCATCCGAAGTGACAGTTACATTGGAAACCTGTTCTGTTGTGTATTTTGCTGGATGGCTAGGCAGATGTTGTGCAAATAAATTTGATTGTTCAGATTGCAGAAATATATTGTTAAAAAATCAAGTTGATTTAACTGATAAGAAGCAATTGTTGTTGATCAATAAAACATATTCCAATATAGCAACTCCCACTCTCAAATCCCCTAGTGATTTTTTATTCCAATTGGTGAACCAGTTATTAGATTTTTACAACAAAAATATTAACAAATTATACAAAAGTGATTTAGTGGCTGATTTAGTACAAAATTTTAAAAAGAATATCAATATCCCAGATGATTATCATGATTTCAATCATTTTGATTTTTTAATTAAAAAAATATTAGAAGTTAAGATTCATGATTATTGTAAAAGTCGTAAAAAATCATTACAATCTAGTTCAAAATTAAAAATTCTTCAAAATAGATAGGAATTTTGAATCGTTGATTTTAATTATCATTTTTTTGAAAGGCTTCATAAAAATTAAGCCTTCCAATTATGTTTATATAACTAAATTAAGTAAATTTCAAGAATACAGTGATGTCCTTCAGTTTAACTTGAGACACAAGGAAGATTTGACTGTGCCCTGTAGCTCCAGTATACTTTATTATAATAAATTACTTAAAGACGTGTGTGGCATGTCCATAAAAAGATTCGAGGAATATATTAAACTTTAATTGTGTATTAGATACACAATTTAAGGTACTATTACCTAATTTAAGTACAATTTAATATTAGGTACTATTTTAATGTCATATTTTAAAGAAAATATTAATTCACGGACAGGATTATTGGTAACTCCTGTTGAAGTTATAGAATTAATATACAATTTTAAATTTACAAGGTTGTTTTCACTACAAATATTATTAAATAACGGGATATTTACCATGTTTTAATTTGTTTTTGACGAGACTCGATATTTCGCCAGTAATTTCAACTGGCTTGTTCACGAGACTCGTAAAATATCGAATTCCGTCAAAAACAAGTTAAAACATGGTAAATGTCCCGTTTAGTAATATTTAAAGAAATAATTTGTATTAAGAAGGTACAGCGTAATTTACTAGTTTATTTCCAATAAAAAGTAATTTACGCTGTAAAAATGAACGAAATGTAGCTCCGTTTTATTTAATTTCGAATGAATATTTTGGAAAACCTTGTGGTGGGGGCACTATTATAAATAAAATCTTAATCCGAATAATACCGATATTAAAGTAGAAAACTAAATTTTTCATAATTCTATTTTGGTATTATGTTTGTATGGAAATGGTAAAAGTACCCACCTTCTTAAGTTATGTGTGACGATTGTAATTTAACACTTGATCACAAAAAAGTAAACCCCTATGATGGTTAACTTTTTTACGATTCTTGTGGGTTCTTCTCATCGGAGGGCGCGTGTCGAAATCATAATTTTAAGCCTCGACGTTTTTAATTTGTACATAAATATTCTTCTTAAATAAATGATTTAGACTTTTTGTCTTTTTTTATAAATTTTATTACACTTAACCGGTTTTTTTACTTGACTGACTTAAACACGTACCTAAAACTCTAATAACTAACATCAGAATTTCAGTATCAGACCACCAGAATCGAACACAGAATTTAAGTGGAGTAACGTATTAACGTCAAGTAAAAAAAGGTAAATGATGGAAAAATGGCCATACCTTGGAAAATAAGTCTCCATATCTTTTAACCACCAAAGTTTTTTTTAATAAATTTGTGTTTATGTGTAAATGATTAATATTTTACTATATTTTTTTATTAATGTAACAAGAATGTTAGCGCAAATAATATATGGCCATTGTTCTTTCATGACTGATATCTGTTTAAGAGGATAGTCTCCATTTTCTTTCTCCATACAAACGTAGTTTAAATTTTCCTCCCTGGATAAAGACATTAGAGCAAATATGTTTATGCCATAAAACCTGTATCTGTCATGCATGACTCATGACATCTACCTTTTTATTTATTTTTATTTTCTAATTAAAATTAAAATAAAAAAATAATAAAATGAAAAAAATAAAAATGGCATAAACATATTTGCTCTAATGTCTTTATACAGGGAGGAAAATTTAATCTACGTTTGTATGGAGAAAGAGAATGGAGACTATCCTCTTAAGAAATCCTGTGTTGGAGTGGAGCGAAACCTGAAGTAGGTAGGTAAATATAGTCACAAAAGAATGTAGGCACGGAGGAGCTCAGTGACACAAATTAACCGGCTTATAAAAACAAAAATGCGTGTAAGTAGGTAACGCCTAGTTACCTACCTACGTGTCTTTGTTGTTGGCCGTTGAAGAATTTCCTCGTCTGGAGTCAAGCCTGCATCAGGTCATGCTTATCTTATCAATATCACAGAATGCATTTTGTTATCGAAACCACAGATCACAATATTACCTACTACGTCGGAACTGAATAGTATGAAGAAGTTAGTATATAAGTAGATACTACTTTATAAAACTTTGTATACCTACCCAATAGGTAGGTAGAGATAGGTACCTATACAAAATTGTGGGGTCCTAAATTCAGAGGAAGTGGTTCAAGCATACTTACTTAATATTAATTTATTAAATAAAAGACTCAAAACATTATTTATTATTGATGATGAATTGATGGATTATAAAATAAATATAAATTTGACATAATACCTACATACTTACCTCTAACTACCTATCAAAGCAGCAAAGCAAACTTTAGTTAGATACCTACCTATCGAATCAGTCCGTTCGCGCGTTTGTACAATGTCCAGATAGGTACTTACTTGAGTCGCGGGCGTACGCTACGCCATCTATATTATTTTAGCTTTAAACGCTTAGTAACAAGTCTCTCTTGTCATATTTGGAAGTGGCCCTAGATGTCGCTAGTTTCCCTACATTCAGACAGTAGGACCTAGTCCAGCCTAGCCCAGCCTTAGCGACACCTAGTGACCACAACAGCAGTTACAAATTATGCGTACGAATTATTTAGTTACGACGGTTCAGAATTGATGTACGGTATGAGGTATCTGTACGTTAGTATTATGTGATCTGTGATTTAGTGGAGCATGTGTTGCCTCTTCCTTTGTCCAAAGTTGAGGCTCATCATTAACAAATGTGTCATCCAGGATTGTGTGCAGACTCAAATCCAATTTCAAAGGTGATCCCGTGAGTTCCAGCTCATCTATAAAGTTTTAAGTATGGAGATAAGCGAAGTAACTTATATGAAAAATAGACAAGTTGTACACAATTATCTAGCACAAAATATGGCTGGCAGAATGCATACCAATAATTAGCAGTGTCCCATTATTTTACCCACATAAGTCCCGACCTTGCAGGAACATCAGGCGATTTATTCCTGTTCAGTTTGCAGTATGTCGACACATGTGTTTTGACTTTCTAATATAAAATTAAAATACAGTAGGTAGGTATTAGCTGACAGGTTTATGTGTGTTTAACCAGAGAACGGGGTGTTTTATACCTATGCGTTGTAGGTGGATACTCAGTCTGCACCTACTTTAATTATTAAAACTGGTTGTTTTGTCTTGTTTTAGGAGCTACCTACTTTAAAGGTCTAAACTGAGACGACTGTATATATCAACTCCTGTTGTTGCAACCATGCAGCCCAATTCCAGTCAGATGGAACTGGATCATGGAACTGAACACCTACAATTGGGGTGCACTGTTGGTTAGCAGTATTTTTGCAGTCATATTAACTGCATTGAAACATAGTACTTAACAGCGACCTAGCAGTCTAACTGGAAAGCAGTTGAAAGAAATGCCGTGTCTTTCTGTCTGAACTCTTAACCTCAAGTGCAAGTTGCAAGTGCAATTATTGTGAACGAAATACAGTAAACGAAAACTGATAGTCGCCAAGAAAACCTTATTTTCAAACTTTTTCTTACCGATTTCATTTCTCACATTTTCAGTAGTAGTGACACTGCTGATTACGTTTTGTTTAATCTATAACAATATTAAATTTTTGTTACACTTTTATCGCGAGAAATACACTAATTTACGGAATATTTAGCTTGGAATTGCAAAACTTTACCTTGGCATGGACCAAAATCACTTCACTGTTGCTTTTCGTGAATATTCTGACATAACTTGGGCTGTTTTGTCTTTCTACAATAAACTTGGGATATTCATCTGAAATTTGACGATAAAGAGAATCCATTTGGAATATAAAATAAAATATTATAATAGCGATAGTTTTTCAAAACTCGTTACAAAAATAATTCAAATGAATGACGTATTCAGTCAGTGCTGCCAACAACAATTTAGAAATTTCGTCAGATGAGCAGTAAACTGTAAAACACAATCAGAAATGGCGCCTCACCTATGTCAGAAAACTTTTTTTATTTTATGTATACAGTATTCAAGTGGAGAGGAGAGGATTTAATCAATTTATTGTAGGATAATTATTTATGAACTTTTATATCAAAGTTTGAGTTGTTCTGCTTAATTTTTAAAACAAGTTTTAATTTTAAGAAATATATGCAAATTATTGCACTCTTTTATTCTGCTGAATCAATTCTCCAAATTCTCCAATGAAGAGGAACACTAACTTTTTATCTCGGCAGAGGGCGTTGGTCGACTGATCTTATGTTTGAATTACGAACTGTCAAACAGGTGTTTTTAGGGTTCCGTACCTAAAGGTAAACACGGGACCCTATTACTGAGACTTCGCTGTCTGTCTGTCCGTCCGTCCGTCCGTCCGTCTGTCCGTCTGTCACCAGGCTGTATCTCAAGTACCGTAATAGCTTGAAGGTTGAAATTTTCACAGAAGATGTATTTCGGTTGCCGCTACAACAACAAATACTAAAAACAAAATAAAACAATTATTTAAAAGGGGCTCCCATGCAACAAACGTGTTTCAAAAATAACAAGGAGTCAGGACAGGAACAAGGACAGGACTTGGTCAGGACAAATCGAGTTGGTCATGGAATTCAAAATGGCTGCCCTATCTGTCAAATATACCAGTCTGCCTTACTTACCAAAGAGTTTCTTTTGTTTCAGATTTTCTTTGTGCCAAGGTTTTTTTTTTGAGTGATTCGGTCGTTTGATGGGAGTAAGAATCGAAGATAAATATTTCATATTTTCCTATAAAATTTAAAAATTGGTTGTTGTAAACCATTTTAGGGTTCCGTATCCAATTGTGATAGTGGTACGGAACCCTTTATGCGCGAGTGTCGCACTTGCCCCGTTTTTTTACAAATCTCGGCGCCAAATTGGCCATATCGGTCTCAGACCGAAAGAAAAAAAAACTCGGCGTTTTCAGTTTTGGGGGACCATCATCAAAAAAAAAAAGATCATCCGACCCCAGCGCCATCTGCTCACAGCTTTGCGTGTGCCACCCCATTCTCCAAAATAATCCGCTAGTCACTAGATTTTTTTAGAAGCTTCTTATTTACACGAATTCACAGGATTTGGCGAGAACTCCGCTAACTTGACAACACTGAACGAGAAAAAAAACCGTTCAACAAATTTAGTGCTTAAAATTATAGTAGATGGCACTGCTCTAAGTAATGGGAAAATTTGATAACAGATGGCGCAGTTTAAATTAATGTCTAAATTGATATAAGATGGCGCTGTTCCAAATAGTGTCGGAAAATGACAGTGACAATGGCAGTGTTCTAAGTAGTATTCAGAAATGAAAACAGATGGCGCTATTCTTTTCGCCCAGCCATTCTCAAAGTGTCTTTGTCAGGGCCCCGCGAAAGAGCGAGGAAAAAATAATAATAAAAATAGAAAAAAAAATGTGGATACAAACCTAGGTACAGAATGTAAAGGGATAGTTTCTGCGAATTTTCTAATAAGTATAACAGTAATAAGTAATAAATAAGTATTATAACAGTAAACTGGTTCCCTATTCGAGATTAGGTACGTCATTTTACGTATATTACCTACCTACTAAAAAGTACCTATATATTTCGAAAAAAACGGCGCCGTTGATTGTTTTTTAGGGTTCCGTACCCAAAAGATAAAAACGGGACCCTTTGGGTACGGAACCCAAGCCGGTAACCTGCAAAGTGACCGGTAGATGTCGCTACGTGCGAACGCAAAAACGAAGAGATGTGGTTCATAATTTAATCACGGCAGAACAAGCACCTGTAGCGCGATTGGAAAGCGCGCGACACGGAATGTCGAGGTTGCAGGTTCAAGTCCAGTCGGGTGCAATTTTTGAAAAACATTTCTAGTTAGTAGGTACCTACTATAGCTGGAACGGAAATACCTCATCTGTGAAAACAACTTTACTGTCTAGCTATCATGGTTTATGAGATACAAGACGTATAGACGGACAGGCACGGGAGTCTCAGAAATTGGCGGTACCTACCTACGGAAACTTAAATAGGACGTTGTTCTGTCTCGCACTGAAAAGTTGCGTCGGAGTGTCGCAAATTCTTTTGTGACTATCCAGTCAACTTTTCTAAAACTACGTTGAAATCTGTGAAGTTAACTCGCTTTTCTGCAAGTCAATGACGTCACACAAATATTACCAAGTTTTGTCGTAAAAACGGGGTCAAAGGAAAACGAAAAAAACCGCGAACCGTGTAGTGTAGAAGCTAGCCGGCGCGGGCGGGCGGCGTCTACACGGTTTTTTCTTAGAGAATACCTCAGAGGAAGCCCTTGCCCTACAGTGGGACAACTTAGCTAGTTAACAAAAAAAACTTGCATATTAGATAGGTAGACTTACATTATAGGGCGCTCATAAGCACTAGGTATAAGGAAGACAATGAAAACACAATTTGGGCGAAATTCTATTGGGTAACTATAATTGCCAAATTGTGTATCGTATACCCTTTCTCAATGATTGATTGACAAAAACAATAAAACGTTGTATGTCGAGATAGGTACCTACAAAGAATTTCTAAGTTCTTTAGTCATTTTTTAAAGGCAAAATCGTTTAAAAATAAGGAAGACCAAGTTCCCCCATGGGTAGATCCAAACCTTTCAAAAGAATTATGCTAATTTTACTGTATTTCATAAATAATTAACGAAGCATTTTCAATAGGTTCTTCTTGTACCTACTTAATATTTGTGAAGGTAGAAATTATTACTAAATTTATTTAGATAAATATTATAAAAGAAATGGTCTTATGCAATCCACCCTTAGTATGGAATCGTCTAAAACTCAGTCTTAAGTAGCAACTCGTCTTATCAGCTGAAGGTAAAATGCTCATAAATTATGATGCTGACTGATAAAACTTGGCTATAGCAAGGCGAGAATGAGTGAATCATGGAAGAAAAAATTACCCTGTATCACTGACCTCCATAGTAGAAGTCGCTGGATCCATATGAAGCATACATACAGGACATAGCGCACTGAGATTTGTCCCCATTTGATCTGCGCCATGTTGCGCTGTTTACTATTGAAAGTGATGGGACTATTAGTTCCATGGACAGTCACCATCACTTTCAATAAAAAAAGGCGACAACAGCGCAACATGGCGCAAATCAAATCGGCACAAAGACCTAATGTCATTTTGTATGGTATAGCAATTCCAGCGTACTAAGTTTGTATAGTTTCAGTTCAGTGCCTTGTATCTACAATCTTGTTTAAAAATAGAATAAATCATTTTTGTACGAATTTGTATGACGCGGGCTAATACGTGGACCTGTTTATTTCTGTGTTACAATTAATTAAAAGTAGGTATATCCGATTAAGTGGGATTCATTGGAAAGAGTATCTAGCCATGACTATCGGTTTGAATATCAATGTTGATAGAGAAAAGGGGTTAGGTTGGTACTTTATAGCTGATCGATAGCAAGTGCGGTATGTAGGTACTTTCAATAACAAAAGTGGGTATCCAGTTAGCCAAAAGATTCGTTTGAACCGAGCGCCGAACGCGGAATATGCATATTATACACACATTGATATAGGTATATTATAAAAATAAATAAAAAATAAAATAAATTCTGCGAACAACACACAGCGCCATCTAGCCCCGTGGTAAGCGACTAAGCTTGTGTTATAAATATCAAATGTGTGACAATTGTTGTGAATACACAACAATTGATTAGATTAGATTAGAGGGGAATAGATCGGGGGGGGGGATTAGATTAGATTAGGTTTTGGTTTGAGATTATTGATTGATTAGATTGTTTTTGCTTAGATTTAGATTAATAAATCTAAATCTAAATTTTAACTCCATGCGTTAGTGTCTGGTTAGCACAGCGGTCTTATTACATTGATTTTAATATAAAAAGCAATCCGTACCAAGGTCCAAGGTCGGTCGATCCTTGCAAGCGAAATTAGACCTTGCGGTGTATACCCACTTTTGTTGTTGATAGTATTTACATAGATTCTGATGTGCTAGTTACGCACAAAATCAAGTTTCAAGTTGTTATTGCATAAGTCTTCTTCTTCTTTTAGTGTAGTGGTGTGGCTAACCTAGTCAGTATTCAGATCGTCCTAAGGCCTCTAACTTGACCTAACTACTGCTATCAGAGATAACAACCGGAATCAGCAGCTTTTAATGTGCCTTCCGAAGCTCGATTTGTTCCCATACAAATTATTGGTCACCCATGACCTCATTGGTCTAGCTAGCTGCACCTGCCGATGACGTGACGTGATTTTAATTATTAGTTATACTAAGATGTAAGTAAATCGAACGTAGGATCGGAAAGCGCAGCGTTGGACGTCCACCAACGAGATGGACGGACGACTTGGTTAAGGCCGCGGGTTCACGGTGGATGCAGGCCGCTTACGACCGAAGCATCTGGAGATCTATGAGGGGGAGGCTTATGTCCAGCAGTGGACTTCTTATAGCTGAAATGATGAGACGTAAGTAAGTACCTAAGCTAGGTTAAATATTAAATAGCACCTAACGTCAATGATGATAAAATAATATCAGGGTTAAATAATCTTCGATAAAATTGATTACTTTATCCCAGTCATAATTCAAATTTACTATCCATGTATTTTAATTTGGGTATAAAAGGTAGGTACCTAGTAGGTATAATTATTGCTGCAACTCCTGGGTTTCGTTAGGTTTACAGGTTGTAGAGGCTGGAGACTGTAGATTCTACAGAGGTAAAGTAAGTTGGTACGCACGCAGTAGGTAGGTATCTACTCAACAACAGTAAAATAAATAAATAAATAAATAAATTCTGTGAACAACACACAGCGCCATCTAGCCCCGTGGTAAGCGACTAAGCTTGTGTTACGGTGACTAGACAACGGATATAATACTTATATTTATTTTTCTTTTGTAAATACATACATATTATACATAGAGGGACACCCAGACCAGACACAAATATTTATTTTTTAAGCATAAATACTTGCACCCGGCGGGAATCGAACCCGCAACCTTCTGCATTGAAGTCTTACGTTCGCACGACGCGCCACAGAGGTCGTCAAAAATACGACTGAAGTGAATCAAAGTTCATTTCGCTTCGATTCAGTGTGGTTCGCTTGTTAATCTGCTATTAGAATACCATCTTACTTATAAACGTTTGTTTCTGTCTGTTAACTTTGAAACATAGTAAAAGACAAACGTTACATAATGTTAGTCATCGTTTATAAGTAAGAGGGATAAGTTACCTATGTCAATAAGTGAATACCAGGTACTACCTACTTTTACAACTATAGGTAATTCCCTATACCAAAATTAATAAAAAATATGATCTAACAAAACAGACAGATGTATAATTTGAGTTTTATGTGAGTCAACCACACATTTTATTAGTCTGACTTAACTACTTAAGTACCTACATTTATTATCAGATGTGAAAAGAATTCGTTTTTAGTGTTGCTATCGACGACTCGCGGAACGAAAATGATCATATTGGGAATTGTTTTGCTATATCTTTCTATGTAAGCATTACCTACCTACTTACCTATATTTATTTATTTCTACGATTCGCCTGCGTGCACATATTAGGCCGCGGGGTAGACCACCAATGATCTGGAAGGACGACATCATAAGACACGCAGGATGAGATTGGATGTCGAGGACTCAAGACCCTTGGGAGTGAAAGAGGATGGAGGAGGCCTACGTCCAAGATTGGACATAAAAGTGCTGTAATGGATGGATGGATCTACAATTCATTCATTCTTCTTTTTTCGTAAAAATGCTTACAATGGTACTTTATTCCAACCATTAAAACAGCTTACGCCTTTTTTTAGATTTCCAAAAGCCAAATCGTCAAATTTGGTTCTAGTAGACGTAGAAGATGGGACTCTGGAAGGCGAAGTTATGCTGTCTTTTAAAAACAACCCGTTCTACAGCTTCAAAGGAATTCCTTATGCAGCACCTCCAATAGGCGAATTGAGATTTAAGGTATGCACAATGTCGTAGGAAAGTGTGTTCAAGGGCAAGGGATCTGTGCAGGAGTGTGGAAGTTATCGTGGTATAAAGGTCATGTCCCACACCATGAAGCTCTACGAGCGTATAGTTGACTCTCGGATCCGGCAGGACTGCACTGTCTCGGAGGGCCAGTATGGTTTCCGCCCCGGTCATGGTACCATGGACCCTGTTTTCGCCCTAAGGATCGTTATGGAGAAATACAGAACGAAGAATACGCCTCTGCATTTTCTGTTCCTGGACTTGCAGAAGGCCTTTGACTGTGTTCCTCGCGTGATGATCTGGTGGGCGCTGCGGTCCAAAGGGGTGCCAGAAACTTATATTGAAACCATCAGGGACATGTACCGAAATTCCGATTCTGTGGCGCGAACTGCTGTTGGTGACACTAAATATTTCCCCATTACAGTCGGAGTCCACCAAGGATCCGTCCTAAGTCCGTTTCTGTTTAGCGTAATATTGGACGCACTGTCCGTAGTCATCCGAGACGCACACGAGCAGCCCCCGTGGATGCTCATGTATGCTGATGATATTGCGCTAGCGGACTCGGATAAGGGACAGCTTGGAAGGCGTGTACCTAAATGCGTGGAAAGAGTTACTTGAGAACGGCGGTTTGCAACTCAACGTAGCGAAGACCGAATACTTGGCTAGCAACACCAAAGATCCCACACCTGTCTGCGTAGACGGTCACATGGTCGAGCGGACAGACCAGTTTAGGTACTTGGGATCTGTGTTTCACGAGTCCGGCGACATCGATTGTGACGTCAAGTCCCGCATTTCGGCAGCTTGGGCCAAGTGGCGAGAGGTAACTGGTGTCATCTGTGACCCAAAAATGCCGGTTAAACTGAAGGGACAGGTTTATAAAACGATCATTAAACCTGTCCTTTTGTGTGGTAGTGAGGCGTGGCCATTGCTTGAGCGACATAAGCAGGAGCTGCGTGTCACGGAGATGAAGATGCTGCGCTGGATGTGTGGAGTGACGCGAAAAGACCGCGTCAGAAACTCCCGCATCAGGGGCAGCCTTCATGTCCGAGACATTGCAGACAAACTGCAAGAATGCCGCTTACAGTGGTACGGCCACGTTCTACGAAAACCGGCTAGTTACGTGGGAAACAAATGTCTTGCTATGGCACCTCCGCCCGGCCGCGGCAGATTGGGAAGACCCAAGAAGTGCTGGCTTGACGTTGTAAGATCAGATATGCGTGCAAATGGCATCACAACGCGGGATGCCGAAGATCGTGCGAAGTGGAGACGTAAAAGTAGGAAAGCGGACCCCGGGCTCTCGAGAGAGATGCAACTGGGAACAACGCTCGGATGATGATGATAATGTCGTAGAAAAACGATAAAGATGATGGAGATTCTCGCCAGATCTTCACTAAATTTTTATAAACTAGGTACTTGAAGAGAAAACCGTCATTGAAAATTAATTTAAATGTCGGAGATATCAAATAGTCTACTTTTTGAATAGGTACCCCACCAATCAAACAACTTTCGAAATAAAATATTTTATAATTTTATAGAACCGCCATATCACATGATTTGAAGCAGAGACGGTTCACTTGCGTCGTCAATTATATGCGTCTCTTATTTTATAAAACAGTAATGTTAAATAGAACCTATCCAAACATTTATTAATAATAATAAATATTTTTTATTAATTCTTTACATACATATTTTAATGTATATTTCAGGCTCCACAGCCCCTTCTGCCATGGACAGGAATTCGCAGTGCAAAAGCACATGGCTCCAAATGTCCGCAAAAAGACATAGTCACTGGCGAAGATATACCGGGTGACGAGGATTGCTTATTCCTAAACGTGTACAGTCCCAAGATTAACCCTAAAGTACCTCTACCTGTCATGGTGTTCATCCATGGAGGAGGTTTCAAAAGCGGCTCCGGGAACGATGATTCATATGGGCCTCGCATTTTAATGGACTACGGTATCGTTCTTGTTACTTTAAACTATAGGCTGGAGATTTTGGGATTCCTATCTTTAGAAAACGATGAGGTCCCTGGAAACGCGGGAATGAAAGACCAAGTGGCAGCTCTGAAATGGGTTCAAAAGAATATTAAGAAGTTCGGTGGCGATCCTGATAACGTGACTATATTTGGCCAAAGTGCTGGTGGAGCTTCCGTAGCCTATCATTTACTATCACCGATGTCCAAAGGTTTATACCATAGAGCTATTTCTATGAGCGGTGTGCCGTTCTGTGATTGGGTTATGCCGTTCAGACCTCGAGAGAGAGCATTTATTCTTGGGAGACAACTGGGCATCGTTACCAATGATACGAACGTTCTTGTTCAATACCTCCGAAACCTTTCAAGTGACAAATTATACAACATAATACCTTTTATGCTTATATCAGAAACATTAACAAGCAATATAATGAAAATGTATCCTTTTGTGCCCGTTGTTGAAAATATTGATAGAAAAGGAAGTTTTTTGAGTCGAGATCCCATCGACATTATTAAAGATAAAGCAATAAATAAAGTCGATTTAATGATTGGTTACACTGACAAAGAAGCTTTACCTTTTTCTGATAGATTTGTAAGTGAAAATATGATGCCAATTTACGATAGAAATAATGAAATGGTAGTACCAACCAAAATTCTGAGGACCTTAGACCCATCGACAATCTTAGACGTATCTCATATAATTCGCGATCACTACTTCAGCAATAGAAGCATAGATATAAATGTTATGAAAGAAATCGTCTCTTTAATAAGTGATTCCTCTTTTGCATATGATATCATTAGATTCACAAAGACGTTGCCTGAAATTCGAAGCAAATCGAGATATATGTATAGATTTTCGACAATATCGGGTAGAAATTATTACGGTAATGTCGGTTTAAAGTATGGTATCAGCGGAGCAGGTCATTTGGACGATCTACAATATCTATTTGATGCAAAGGCTTTAAATTTGACTCTAAAGTTTGGCAGCGACGAATATAAGCTGGTCGACAGACATTGCAATTTTTTTACGAACTTTGCCAAATATGGGTAAGTTCTTATACTACTGTTTTATCCACTTTACTTCCTAGATATACAATTTTCATGTGCTTGTGTCTAAATTAGATATAATATATTATTTTTTAACTTCATGTTGCTATTGAGTTGGTTGAAATACACATTCATGAAATACATATATTTTTACATCGCGCCGCAGCGCAACATTGAAGTTTTAACTCATAGGTTCTACAGTAATAAACAATGAGGTATGAGGTACGCCAACGGGTACAAGTTTTCACCCAGTATGTTTTTTAAAATTAAATATTTTTTTTCCTTCTCAGAAACCCAACGCCTGACGATTCTCTCCTCCACTGGCCACAGTACGACAGCGAACATGAAAACTACATGGATATCGGAAACATTCTTCAGATAGGAACCCATCTTGACAAAGAAATGATACATTTCTGGAAGAGCGTTTTCGATTATGCACGTATACCATTTTATCCATAACTAGCTGCGCCCGCGACTACGTCCACGTTGCTCGAACACCTACCTACCGCTGTGCAAAAAAACCACACTTAAACGGTCGCCCATCGAAGTACAGATATTGCTTCGCTGGTCGTCCGTTTAAGTGTGTTTTTTTGCACAGCAGTAGGTAAGGTGTCCCGTTCACTACTTATCGTATAGAATATAAATATCTATATCTATTAATTAATCCATAATAGTTATGTGCTGGCTCGATTAATCGATAGACGCATTGATCGCTCAAATCCTTTCGCCCTAATTAGTTTCCAATCGGTGTACGTAAATAACTTACAAATTCTGAAGGTACCACTTAAATTCACTGGTGAAAGCAAATTACGCAATTATCATTCAGTCCTGAATATCATACTAATTGGTATAAGACAATCCCTGTTTGCACCCTGTTTGTAAGCTTTGAAAATCGGAACTACCTACTCAATAAATTTTGGTTTCAATTAGAGGTGAGTAGGTAAATTAGAACCTGAGACAATTTGGACCAAAGGACTTAAGACAAATGCATCCGAATTATAGCTAATATACTTAATACATATAAACCACATTTTATTATAGAATAAAGTAGGTACCACTAACCCTATACCTATAGTACTTTGTTTTGTAATTGTAGACTAAGATGTGGCACATCTTCCTGAAGAAAAAATTAAAAATAAAGAACCAAAACGTCAGGTCGTAGTCTGAAATTAATAAAATGAAGTAGGTATACGTGACATTTTCACCCTTTGTCAAGAATAATACAGCATTATTAAACCAATCTAAAGACCATTTACTATTCCCGGTAACTTAAGATATAGCCCCTTGCTTAAACGATGCTTAACAGATGACTAAATTAACGATGCTTAACAGATGACTAAGTTATGTAACGTTTGTTTCTGTCCTTGAAACCTTATGTTACAGTAAAAGACAAACGATGCATAGTTTATGCAGCTGTTAATCATCGATTAGTAAGGAGGTGAATCTTCTAAAGGGTAGGTTATTCTATGCCGGAGCAACACGGCTTGCTGGGTAAGAAAATCAAAGTAGGTACTTAACTGTGTTGTACAACAGTTGTGCAACATGTGGCGTGTCGTGTTGCCTAGTGGAAACTTCAAATAAATTCTAACTTATCAACTAGCTACTTAACTACTACGGTAAGTAATTTGTGAGGAAAACGTACTATTTAGGTAGGTACCAAGTTAATTTTGGCAACCTTTTAAGAACAATAGGTAGAAAATAGATACACCTACCCACCTACGTATAAATACCTCATAAACTGTATGAGTTTCTCTAATCAAAGTAAAAGGATGTAACAACATTACTTTTGATTGTATTTTTATTTGTATTGTATTAAGGATAATATGAAATACTGGATACACGGGAAATTTCACAGGGGTTTTATTTGTTAAATACGTCACAGACTACATTAAAATATATAAAAAAACGTTTTTTTTTTCTTTATTTTATTTTTGTATTATGGAATGAATAGTTCAAATTTATTTGTAAAAAACTAGTGATGCGCCGAGTACCAGTTTTACCGAGTAACCGAGTACCGAGTATTACTCGTTTCAAAATTTACCGAGTCGAGTACTCTGCCGAGTTACTCGGTTCATTTAAATAACCGCGAAAACAAGTTTGCAACGCGCTCCAGATGACGCGTGACAGGCGAGGCGACTCGAAGCAAGCAGGTTTTCTTCTTTACTAGCTACGCCCGCGGTTCATCATCATCATCATCCGAGCGATGTTCCTGATGGGAACATCTCATCATCAACACTCTCGGGAGCTCGGAGTCCGCTATCCTACTTTTACGTCTCTACTTCGCACGATCTTTGGCATCCCGTGTAGTGAGGCCGTTTGCACCCATATCTGTTCTCTCGCCGTCAAGCCAGCCTTTCTTCCCAATCTGCTGCGGTCGGGCGGAGGCGCCATACCAAAACATTTGTTCCCTACGTAACTAGCCGGACCATCGTAAACGCCATTCTTGCATGGTCATTGGTCATTCTTCTCGGGCATGAAGGCTGCCCCTGATGCCGGAGTTTCTGACGCGGTCTTTTCACGTCACTCCACACATCCAGCGCAGCATTTTCATCTTCGTGAAACGCAGCTCCTGCTTATGTCGTTCAAGCACTGGCCACTATCACTATCGTACAATAGGACAGGTCTAGTGATCGTTTTATACACTTGTTTCTCTTAGATTAACCGGTATTTTGGGGTCGCAGACGATACCAGTTACCTCTCGAAGTCGTCGGACGCCGGAAGCACAAATACCAAGTACTTAAACTAGTTTATCCGTTTAACCATACGACTGTCTACACAGGTGTGCTATCTACATGCACAAAGAAGGGTGAGCCGCCGCCGGGAAGAAGGGTGGGTGCAGTCGGAAGACCAGCGCTGCTGCTATGTTATTTTACACTAGCAGCAGCATTATGCCGAGGCTGCGCCTATTCGGGCAGCGCACTACTCTCTACGTATATTTTGTTATTATCTTTATTGTGTCCATAATGTTATTTACTTTTTCTTGTTATGTAGTTGTGTGCTTGTCTGAATAAATCTATTTTCTTTCTTCTTCTTTCTTCTTTCAAAGTGGCCATAGCCACTTTGGACGTGTAGATAGCGGGTCCTTTAAGAAGACCGCACTAGCGTTTGAGGACACGATCTGTCCAAACCAGATCCCTGACGATTGCTCTTGGGAGTTACCTGACGGTACAGCAACCCCTTATCAGGCGTAATCATTGGCAGAAGTCCTTGATTCGGAAGGAGTTCCGATGTCTGCACCTCTTTATACTCCTTATTTAGCAGCTCGTGGAAATATGAGCGCCATCTCTCCTTCACCACGAGGTCCTCGTATAGCAGGTTGCCATCGGGATTTTTTACATTGCGGCACATGGATATCCTGCGCCGCTTTGATCCCAGAACATGCCTACTTATAAATAAACTTCTGCCCCTCAGACGTTTACAACTTATCGTACAATGGCTGCCAATGGTGCTGTCTGTCTCTGGCTACTGCTCTTTTAGTGGCACGTTTGGCACGTCGGACCTGTACGCGTCGCGATCTTCAGGAGAGTTAGACGCTTGCCACTTTACCAGCTTATGTGTCGATATAAAGTTCTTTAGCTCTGTACCTTTGTGTTAAATTTCATCTAAATTGGTCGACCCGTTTGAGCGTGAAGGAGGAACAAATACACAAACTTTCACACTAAGTTAAGAAGCCAAAGCAGTACACAGATGAAATCCTACACAGATATATATTTCTTTATATATCCGAGTTACTCGGCTCATGAACCGAGTACCGAGCCGAGTACGAGTAGTAAAAAACTGCCGAGTACCCGAGTAACGAGTACTCGGCAGAGTACTCGGCGCATCTCTATAAAAAACGATATTTTCTTTGGAAAACAAAAGTAAGAGAATTTATTTTCTCAAACAAACATTATATTTGTTCTTCTATAAGTAACGAAGGCGTTTTTTTTTCAACATGGCGATAGTGCCGCACTTCGTATCGTCATGTCGAAAAAAATGCTCAGCTAGTAGATAAAAAATAAGTGTTTACCACACTTATCAATGCAAGCAACGAGGCTTACTCGCACGAAGCGATTAAATGCGCTAGAAATATTATCTATCGAACAAGTGGATCGTGGTCGAAGTTAGATCTGTCGAATGATTGATCTTCGAAGGTTTGTGTTGTCGAAGTATGCTTTGTTGAACTAAACCTGTCGAAATGTGTAAAATCGAAACAACGTCGTGATGATTTTTTAAGTTTTTGAACGAAGGCAGGAGTACACTCTCTGATTACCAGTCGTCACGGGTTCGAATCCCGCCGGGTAATATATTTTTTGGAAAAACTTTTTCACTGCTTTTACACTTTTGCGAAATTTCGCGCGTACTCGGTATTATAATTCCTTTGATACCTCTTAACTAATTTTAATCAAATATTTACCTACCTAGTGCTAATTTAGTTCATACCTACAATCTCCTGTAAGTGAGATCAAGTAGGACATACATAGCTATAGATAGTATGTAGCTTATTTTACATAGGTAGATTTTAGTTCGAGCAAAAATAAACTCGTACATTAACATTTATTAATTACATTTACCTATATAATTTTCCCACATTATTACGAACGTTATTCTGATTTAGAGATCCGAAATCCGATATTATGTAGGTCCCTAATATTAATTAATAATGTTATTAGCGCACAAAACTTTTTCTTAAACAAAAAGACATCTTTACGCGGTCGGCCGGGATTCGAACCCACGACCCTCGGAATGAAAGTCAACTTATCTACGACTAAACCAACACCGCTCTCCAAAAATAATTATTTATACTTACCATAACAATAATTTCATTAAAAAATATAGTTAAAAGTAACTGCATGACATCCGGCAGCGATAACGAAGTGACGTCACAAGATGTTCACCGCTGGCTGCGGACGCGTGCGTGACTCCGCCCACATTCCGCCCTACGCCTGAAAGCTCCTATATATTCAGTCCGAAGCATCGGACCTTACCATTTTGCTAGTGCATCTAGTACCTACTACTAACTTTTGTACTTTGAAAAGTTCGCTGTGCAAGAGTCGCTAAAAAGGTAAGTTCAGTTTTATTGATGACGTCGTAGTTGTTTAGGAGTTTTATGCAGTTTATAATTTTAGTTTTAAATTACAAAATTAGTGGTTTTTATTAGTCATTTTTATAGAACATTAGGTAGGTTTAAATTAACACAATATTTTGCTTAAGACGTATAAACTACTAGCAGCGTTCTGCGTTTTTACCCGCGTAAGTCCCGATTCCGTCGGATCATTAAAAATGTCTTATTAGATATCTACACATGACAAAGAACATACTTCCCAAATTTCATGTCCCTATGACCAGCGGTTTGGGCTGTGGGTTCAGTAATTTGATCTATCAGTCAGGACTTTTAATTTTTTATCTTAAGATAAATATAGTGGTTTTATTTTAATTATAGATAAAAAATAGATAGGTACGTTACATGTCAACTAAAAATATCCACAATTTTTTGATACGTTATCAAAATACGTTATTAAACAAATACAGTATTTAACATGTCCTTAGCACGTCCTAGATAGAGAATTTAACTTTTGTCTTGTCAGCTAGGTAAGGCACCCAAAACGCTGGCTGCAAGCCTATTTGGAGGTAATTGATAGTTCTTATTAATTCCTTTCTTCCTATTCTTGATAAAAGTTGATTTAAACAATATTTTTCAATACTAAAATCTTTCCTCTTCAATATTTATTATATTATAGGTCGGTAAATCAACTTATTAATTTTTATTTAAAACAACTTAACTAAACAAAACAAAGAAAACCAAAATAACCCGTCCCCAAGCGTTCCCGATGCAAAACTGCCCAAATAAAAAAATATTACATGGGCTTCAAGTAAAATACTTGTTAAAAATGTAATTATTTTTTTAAACAACCCTTATACCAGTATTTGGTTACGTTTTCGCTACGTAAATAGTAAAAAATTATAATTTTTATTCCACTTACAGATGTTAGTAACTGTTCTGAAATGAACGAATTTAATTAAGTAACCTGCGTTTATGTCCATGAAGAATTTTTACAACAGGATTGATATTTTTATCAAAGATCTGTTAATTAACACAACGTTTTTACTCCGATATCAGCTCCCTGTATGTACATTGTACGTATACATGAACTACCGTGGCTCAAAAGGTATAGCTTAAACTAGTTAGAATACTATATTTTATTCGAAATCTGAATGTTTCATCTGAATAAGCTGTCGAGATATTTGAATATTAAATAACCTTTATTAAAAAGGATATTTAATATTCAAATAGAAAAGTTCCTACAATTGACTACTTTGATCGTCTTTTGTGTCTTTTTTGATCGTCTTTTTTTTCAGTTTCGATAATCTTTGCCATTATTATAGTGACAATGTCGCATACGTTACCTATTACAATATAGACAACCTATCTGATAATGGCGGTGGTCGATGTGACCAAATGGATTAAATTAGAAATAAGTTCCGATGGCCACCATGGCAAACAGCCGACCGTTGGAAATATAATATGAAATAAATCATTATTTTATATGAAAATAGTTATCTTCTAAGTCCTCTTTCTTGGGAAATGGCAAAAAACGTCACAATTTAAATCTCCATAAAAGAACAGCTCAAAGTTTTAAATAACCTCATGTTAAAGCACATTACATGAAAAAGTTGCATAATTATTTTTCTGCGTGGGTGAACCTGCACATCAGTTGTCTTCTTTTCTTTTCATTTCGTTGTAACAAACCCGAAAAGCGAAAGCAACGGCCATCCTAACTAATAGAAACAAACGGGAAGTTAATTTGTTTCCTGATTTATTTATGAGTGTGAATGTATGGTCTCATTTTGCGTGTGTTCTGGGACGTTAATAAGTGTGGTACCCAAGTCATTTTGCGCACTTAACTGGGTCGGAGAGCGACAATTTGTTTCTGTAGGCTGTTTGCGCCGTAAATCGTGTGGAGGCTTCAATACTCACACGTCGGTTCTCCTGTCCGTTCTCCTTGTTAAAATACTTGGCCTTTTCAGCTATTTTTTAGATGATTTCTACAGCACAACCAACTTTTTAATCCATGCTATTTATGACGCTGTAGTGCCCGGGTCATTGTTAGGTGAAGTAGGCTTGCCCAGCACCTATACCACCCTCCCAGCCTAGTCAGTCATGCCCAGAGGAAAGAACGGGCCAATACGTCTGGAGCTAACTAAGCCGTGGGTTTCCTCACGATGTTTTCCTTCACCGTAAGAGCGATGTTTATAACGCACATAACTTTTTCTTAAAAAAAATACATTGGTGTGTGGTTGACCAGGATTCGAACGCATGAGAGTCGAGGTATCTACCACTAGACCAGGGGTTCCCTAACTTATTTGAGGCGCGCCCCCTTTTCGACCATAAAAAAAATCCGCGCCCCCCCCCGTCTAGTCCAGATTATCAGCCCAGAATAAAAAGTGTTCGAAATAAGTATTTTTATTGCTCATTATAGTTTTCAAAGTCATACAAAAGGTATTTGGCAAGTTGTACCAAATACCTTTGATAGCGCCTGTGAGGAGGAGGTAGAGGCTGATAAGTTCTTTACATGATTAAGATAACATTGGCCGACTAAGGAAACAATTTTTAAATCAGGTTTTAATTTGTTAACTACACAGGTGACCCGCGCCCCCCTGGGGGGCGCCCCCCAGTTTGGAAACCCCTGCACTAGACCAACACCGCTCTGGACATATTATTTACAAATTCATACAAACTCTACGTCGTCAACAAGTCTGTCGCGACGCGAATGGTACAAGTCGTTGGTTTTCAGAGTTTATTAGTGGCAGTTTATTAGTGGCATGACTTTTTCTTTAAGAAAAAGGTATGTGCGCTAATAACATCGCTCTTACGGTGAAGGAAAAACATCGTGAGGAAACCAACATGTCCTAGGACTCCCACGGTCCGAAGACATGGGATATTCAGTGTTTTCTATGTATCAATGTATGTATTTACAAAAAAAAAAAAGAAGTATAATATGTAGTATATCCGTTGTCTAATACCCATAGTACAAGTCTAGTGCTTAGTTTGGGGCTAGATTGCGCTGTGTGTAACGTCGTGCAATATAATGATAATTTTATATTCACCTACGAACTTATGGCACCGTTTATCTAGTAGTTGGCACCTCGTGGTGGCTATGCCTATGGCCTCAATTCTTCTCACACTTTCGCTGATTCCATTTTTTTGGGATTCTAAGATATTAAGAGGTTCGTTTTTGAATCAACTATTTAGTCTCTGCCCCTTACAGCACTAGTATAGTTTAACCGATGTCATGCGTTGTAACAATTTCGAAAACTAAACTTACTAGATAAACAGTAACTTATAAACACATAACCCTTCTTTGCGTCAAGCAGACTGGTGAAAAGTTGGAAAGGTTCTGATATTGTATGTATCACCTACCTACCTATATGAAACCTACCTAACCTACCAATGTTTTGAATACACACAAATTGCCGAATTGAAACTGGAAACGGTTAATCCAGAAGGAAAAAAATATTTTCTACGAAATATGTGTGTTCGAAATGAAACAAATAAAATATACCTACCTAGGTGTTATTGAGTCTCGCTTCCAATTTTCAGTAGGAATAAAATTTAATGTTTTATATTATAAGGTTCAAAGTGAGCCCAAAGGCTGCGTTTCCAAAAGAGCTAAGCGAGGATGTGTTACTAAGGTTTGCTAGAGAAGCAAGTACTCTGACTATCACATTAAAATCACTAAACATATAATTTGGTGTTAGAGATCGTTAACCTGGAATATTTAATATTTTATGTTTGCCTACTTTTCTAAACATTAATAGATTTTAGGTACCCACTACCAAAACAACTGTTTTTTTGGTAGTAATAAATAACCTCAAAATTTCGAATCAAAATATACATAGGTAGGTACCTATCTTACTTTTTTCCAATAACCCTGATTATCAGTAACAACAATATTTTAAAGGTATCCATCAGTAGGATATAAGGGTCATTCTTGTAATAGAAGATTTCTTGGAAATCTCCAAAAATCTTTTAAGCCCACTGTAATATTCGATACATTACGAAACCTGCTTGCAAAAACTCTAGTTTGCGTTCTTTCCCATCCAGCTATTTCGGCTTTTCGTTGTCCCTGGAAGTTAATACAGCTTAAATTCGTAAAAAAATCTTAACAATATGTATCTACTTAGTAAATTTAAATATAATAAGTATCATGTATCATAGGGTGTAATAAGCACTATGGCATGGCCTCTGTCAAAGGAAGCTTTGGCGTTTTACAAACTTGTATTTTTGGGGTTGCTCACTTTGCTCAGGCGTTGAGTTGAAGGCCTAACAGAGCGACATTACCATTTATTTGGTAAAATTCTTTAATTCATTATATTAAAAAAAAACGAAAAAACCTAATGTTAAAGCTTGTGTGTGAAACCGCGGGGAGCCGCTAGTAATTTTATATTGATGATTAAGTAGGAAAAGGTATAATAATTGTGCCCACTAAGTAATATTTTAACGAACTGTTGAGTACAGGATTCTGATGTTATTAAGACGAAAGGGTACTTACTCGTTCCCTATAGAAACGTAGTCGACTATTTCCTCCCTGGATAAAGACATGAGCGCAAATCTAGGTATACTAATATTATAAAGCTAAAGAGTTTATGTTTGTTTGTTTGAACGCGCTAATTTCAGGAACCGCTGCCGCTGGTCCGATTTGAAAAATTCTTTCAGTCTTAGATAGTCCATTTATTGAGGAAGGCTATAGGCTAAAAATATAGTCTAAAAAAATGTTAAAGCTTGTGTGTGAAACCGCGGGGAGCAGCTAGTAATTTTATATTGATGATTAAAAGGTATAATAATTGTGCCCACTAATTAATATTTTAACGAACTGTTGAGTACAGGATTCTGATGTTATTAAGACGAAAGGGTACCTACTCGTTCCCCATAGAAACGTAGTCGACTGTTTCCTCCCTGGATAAAGACGTGAGCGCAAATCTAGGTATACTAATATTATAAAGCTAAAGAGTTTATGTTTGTTTGTTTGAACGCGCTAATTTCAGGAACCGCTGCCGCTGGTCCGATTTGAAAAATTCTTTCAGTCTTAGATAGTCCATTTATTGAGGAAGGCTATAGGCTAAAAATATTATATTTTCAAAAAAATTAGGCATACAAAGTCGCGGGCACTGCTAGTATGTTTATAAATCTACCACGACCATGCCCCTACGTTTCGTTTTTAGGGTTCCGTACCCAAAGGGTAAAAACGGGACCCTATTACTGAGACTTCGCTGTCTGTCTGTCTGTCTGTCTGTCTGTCTGTCTGTCCGTCCGTCCGTCCGTCCGTCCGTCCGTCTGTCACCAGGCTGTATCTCATGACCCGTAATAGCTAGAAGGTTGAAATTTTCACAGAAGATGTATTTCGGTTGCCGCTACAACAACAAATACTAAAAACAAAATAAAACAATTATTTAAAAGGGGCTCCCATACAACAAACGTGTTTCAAAAACTACAAGGCAATGTGAGGTCGCTTCTGATTGGTCGCGTCAAATCGAGTTGGTCATGGAATTCAAAATGGCTGCCCTATCTGTCAAATATACTAGTCTGCCTTCACTGACCAAAGAGTTTCTTATAAGTTTCAGATTTTCTTTGAATCAAAGTTGTTGTAAACCATTTTAGGGTTCCGTACCCAATTGTGATAGTGGTACGGAACCCTTCGTGCGCGAGTTTCGCACTTGGCCGGGTTTTTTATTTATAGATTAGAATAGAAATAAAATTTAGAAAAAATAGAAAATGAAAAGAAAACGTAGGCGCATGCATGGCTGATAAGTATAGGTTTTATGGCATAAACATATTTTCTCTAATATCTCTATCCAGGGAGGAAATAGTCAACTACGTTTGTAAAGTCTGTGTGGAGAAAAGAGTCGGTATCCTTTCCCGTTAAGTGCTTGTATACGATCATTGTTTGTAAATTTCTGTCTCTCCTTGATAACGTTTTCGGATTGATTGAACATGATATTTGTAAATCAAAAGCTCGGTTAAAGTAAATAGAATCTATATTTATTGGACGTTTGATGGGATTCTGATTCAAAAATATGTTTACATACTTTTAGGTAGGTACTTACTTTTTTTAGATGTAAACCTCGAAGTTATAATAAAAATTAATTGGATTTTCCACGTAAATTGACATGCAGTGAAGGAAAAGAAATATTAAGTAGGTTTGAAAAAAAAAACCGGCCAAGTGCAAGTTGGATTTGCGCGCGAAGGGTTCCGTTCCATTATCACAATTTGGTACGAAACCCTAAAATTAGCACTGGATCAAGCGAAATCCGTGAACGCAATGACGACGCATGTTTGCATTTATCTTTACCATTGACGCCAGTTTATCACTAGAACGCCAGTGGTAATAATAAACTGCGCTTAGTTGCCTCTAACTTCAAAAAACCACGATTGTTGTACGGGAGGCCCTCTTAAAAATATTTATTTTATTATTTTATTTTACGGTTCATGAGATACAGCCTCATAAATTCATTAAGAAAATTTTGAAGCTATGTTTGCTTAATAATCTGTTGTTTTTCGCCGGGTGCAAGTATTTATGCTTATAAAATAAATATTTGTGTCTGGTCTGGGTGTCCCCCTATGTATAATATGTATGTATTTACAAAAGAAAAATAAACATAAGTATTATATCCGTTGTCAAGTCACAGTAACACAAGCTTAGTCGCTTACCACGGGGCTTGATGGCGCTGTGTGTTGTTCACAGAATTTACTTTATTTATTTAAGTAAAAACCAAAAATATTAAGCTGCAGCGTTGACCATATTGTTAAGTCTATCGTCAAAATGAAATAATCGCTGCCGGCGCTAAGATAAAGTCGATTAATGACGATTAAAACATCAAAAGCTTTATTGAGTTTACCGCGGTGGCTGTTTATACCCGTCTCCCTTCTAATGTCATATCTATTGTTAAACCAGGTTAAACCTCTGTAACTCTGTAACCTTTGATGCAACTTTGTAGATTAGTTCAATGCATCTAAGATTTGAAATTCAAAATTGATGTTTAAGGGCCCTATACTGAAAAACTGAAAATCCATGTCGGGCGCATCGAAAATTGTTGATTATTTCATGACGGAATGTCGTAGAACTTTTTTTTGTGTACAGATTGTAGGCGACATTGTTTCCGATATTTTAGTGCAGTTTCCATACAAATATGTCGAAACGTATTGAAGCCTATCGACATTTTAGCCAAATCAGACATTTTTTGTCTAAAATTTGGATAGGCTTTGCACCAATAGGAGGTTATTGTCTTAAAACTACACCAAAATGTAGAAAACAATGTCACCTACAATCTGTACACAAAAAAAAGTTCTACGACATTCCGTCATGAAATAATCAACAATTTTCGATGAGCCCGACAGGGATTTTCAGTTTCAAGGTCGTTGGCGTTGATAGTCCTCTTAAATATCTACACGATTACCAATTGTTTGATTTTAAAACTTTTTAAAATTTTGCGTACTAGCATCTTACGTCCTTCATTGACACATCTGAAATTCGCTAGAGCTTCCCTGTCACGCAATGGGGTTATAAACTTAAAGATCAAAGCCGGCGCTACTTTGGCATGATCCTAAGTTTCTGTCAACTTCGTAGTTTTTATGTAAACAAACTAAGTAATTTTTAGATAAATTTACAAAATGACGCTTTTTGACGATGACAAAATGATGTTTTTTTTCATGTAGCATCTTTGGGGAATACATAATTTCTTACGTCTTTGCAATCCACAGTTAGACAAAGCTTCATTTTGTAAAATTATCTCAAAATAACTTATTTTGTTTACGAAATAACTATGAAGTTTGACAAATAGTAGGAATCGTGGAACAGTAGCGCCATCTGAAGTGAGTAAATGGCAGTTTTCAACCTGATTGGGGTTATATGGGCCCTTAAGATTGAGATCACTGTTGTGTTCTTAAGTAATTGCAAGATGGTTAGTTAAATTTGAATAGGACTTAATTTCTAATAATAAATTTACCATTATTTTCTAGTGGATATTCAAAAAACAGGTACAATGGAGAAATATCAATTCATCAATAATTTGTTATATTGTTTTCTGAAGTTTAATTTGACGTAAGGACAGACCCTTCTTTAGATGGTACCTATTTGTGTTTATTAATATCAATAATTTTATGAGTTTTCCAATTAAAATGTAGGTTTAATATTCAACGAGGTAATTCAAATTTCGCTTTTGTTATTATTGCGTTTGGTTCACGATATTTTGTAAGGAAAATAATAATATTTTTCTAGTTTGTACCTTTCAGATTAGAGGAAAGTGTAACGGAAAATGCGGTGAAGGTCAGATTCTTGTTTTGGTTTTATAAAAACAACTTTTTTCACCTCCGTCTAAAATACAGTATTGCTGTATTATTAAAAATAATTATAATTATGAAACGAACTTGAAAGCAAGAATTAGAGAAATAATATGTGGTTTTCTAATTT
Source organism: Idaea biselata (assembly GCA_958496205.1). NCBI lineage: Eukaryota > Metazoa > Arthropoda > Insecta > Lepidoptera > Geometridae > Idaea > Idaea biselata. Next base: position 12,420,901 of record OY292400.1, on the reverse strand, counting down.
TCTCAGAATATTAATTCGTACCTATATTATAGATCAAGGTACAATAATAGAAAACATAATTTTACATTACGTTTTTTAACCAAATTAAATTTAAAACTAAATTTAATTTGAACTAAATCGATTAAAATTAAACACATTTCTAGTTGTTGTGTGTAGGTGAGAAATGCAAGATCTCGACAACGGCTAAGCGTTCCAGTGGATTATAAAATCACAGACTTGAAATTACAAATATAACATTTTTTTGGCATAGATTTTTCTTCTGTGTTCGCGGTGTTGGATTGAAATTAAACTCACTTTTCGGTTTTAATCGCGTGGTATTTATTACTTTTAGCATTGTTTCAATGCTCAACGTTTCGAGACCTCTAAAGATCTTCTTCAGGATTGGTCAATCCGATTCAATCTTCAGGCTCGGTCAAGAAGAGACCTGTAAAGGTCTCGAAACGTTGAGCATTCAAACAATGCTAAAAGTAATAAACACCACCAAATTGTAAATTTAGTTTAATTCGGAATTTGAAATAAAAAAAGGTATTTTAAAGATCCAGTAAGAACAAGCAGGAGACATTATTGCCTTTATTTGCATATTCTATTAATAAAATACTGTCTAATATTATTATCAATAAAAAAATCGACTTATTGGAAATTGTTTGGAGTAAATTCTAAAGTTAAACTGACCGAAGCCGCAACTCAAACAAAGTGGACAATGCGTCGGCGGTTGTCTGCCCAACTACTTAAAGCCTTTGCCATGATAATGGTAAAACGAATTTATGTCTTCAGTAAAAAATGGACATAACAATCTTTTTAAAATTGCCTACCTACCTATAGTTTTACTAACATACCTAAATAAAATTAATAAATAAAATCTCGACATTTCTAAACGTTCATGTAACTTATACATCGTTCTAAATGAATAAATATATTTGACCAATTTACCTAATAATTTTGATGACCATGTGTTTTCACGATCTCGATCGATTTTATTGATCGAGATCTTTACGAAAACTATAGAAATTTGAAACCACTATCTTTAAAATTAAAGTATCATTGAGATTGATCTCCCCACCAATCAAAAAATCCCCAGCAGATATGTCGTTGAAATAAATAAATAAATAAATATTGCACGACGTTACACACAGCGCAATCTAGCCCCAAACTAAGCACTAGGCTTGTACTATGGGTACTAGACAACGGATATACTACATATTATACTTTTTTTTTGTAAATACATACATATGATACATAGAAAACACTGAATATCCCATGTCTTCGGACCGTGGTGAGTCCTAGGACATGTTGGTTTCCTCACGATGTTTTTCCTTCACCTGTGACCTGTGAAATGACTGAGCCTCTGACACTATCAAAACAAGAAACTTCCCCTTACATCTAAGTATATCACTTTATTTTCGCTTTTTTACTTTAGCCCATATATGCCCAAGGGCCCAAGTTAATTTTCTGTAAATCGACCCAGACTCAACAACTAAAATTAAATCCCAAATTTCGCATATAAAAGGCAAAAACAAATAAGGGCATTATATGGGTTAGACAGATACCTCGATCAAGCGGTAAGGTACCACTTAAAAACACTTCAATTCGACAAATGGCAATTGATACTTGCTACACATTATTACAACTTTTCCGAACAAATTTTGGTTGTCAAGTGTCGACAGAACTCGTTCATCTCCCGTTGTGCGCAAATACTTAGTGTCAAATGACATGAGAGTCAATTTCACGGACAAATATTTAGACTCACCCACGTTTATCCGCGTTAGTAAAACAACGGCGTGTTGATAAGGGTCAGCATTTTACATGTAACACTATACTGTACTACACTATACTATACTATATATATATACTTAAAATGGCCTATTTTTTATGAAAACCAATTTTTCTATTTGTGCTTTTTACGGTGACCACGGAGGGCGGGAAGTTGGGCTTCGGAAGTAAGTCGGTATTTCAACCGACTTTTCAAAAACCGAAGGAGGTTCTAGTTTGACGCTAAAATCATATTTAATTAAATGTATTATATGATTTTGATCACCGATTTTTCAAAGACGACATTTTTTATTTATTTAGAAGGTAACAAACAGTTCAAAGTTGGTCCCATATAAATGTTGAGATAATGATGATGTGCTTGAGGATCTTCGGAATGATACACATAATATGACCTAAGTAATGCAGTACCTACCTATATTGCTTATTTATGGCTTAGGTAGGTACTTCTGATTTATGGTATAAGAGATTCTTTTTACCGGGTAGGATATTAGAGGTGTGATGATTGGGTTGATTTGAATTGAATTGAATTCGTTTCATAGACACTTTTTATGAATAATCATACATATCTTACAGGCTATTTTGTCGCCTAAATCCCGGTGGTCACCTATCAAATACAAAAACTTCGACAAATGCTCTAACAATATGTCACAACGAGATTAAAACAAGAGTCCTAGATAAGTATATCTTTTATGCCTAAGAATGGTCAAATAATTAAAAGAAAGTCTTACAAAAGATCAGGAAATTATATTATCCCCAGGTATTCCGGGTGAATGATGAAAGAGCACCGTTTCCTCTTAAGTCAAGCAAAATGGAAATCTTTAGGAAAAATAGCTAAGTGATTCTTTTAAGATGTTTTTAAAAGAACAAAAAAAAAAGCTGAAGGATACAAAACCTGTTTTCTATCTCAATATTGAATATATTTTTTTACGAAGCTTCATGCATGCGTTAAAAATCTATAGGTAGGTATTTACTGGGGGACCTAGCTGTGTTATAGTATAAAGTGGTACAAATAACCTACTGAACAAATCCATTTATCCAAATATTATCAGATACCTACAGGATAGGCTACAAAAAGGTACGGTAAGTAGGATATGTGGTGCTATATCAAATGTTCATTCACTAAGTAGAGCGAGCATAACCGTTTCAAGCGTGGGTTTAGAAAAACGATTCGTAGTACTCACGAAGACGACACATCAGGAAAATGTGGACAGTAGTAATTGTATGTCAAAACTGTGATTACTCTCGAGACTGCGAACGCTACTCGCAGATTCCATACACGCTTCCTATTAGTACGTTAGTAGGTAGGTATATTCTAAGAATAAATTGTTCAGAACATATTTAGAAGAAATAATTTATTTGAAAGATAATAAATAGTTTTAAATATTAATTAAAACAAAAACTCATCTAAACAAAACAAAGAAAAACAAAATCACCTAAACTAAAATAACTCATCCCCAAGCGTTTCCGATGCAAAGCTGCCCAAAATGCTAGCAGCATTCCCGCGTTGAACTGCAATGGACAAACTTTGCAGCAGGAACGCCCCATATTTTGAAATCTATCCTATAAATTTAAAGTCCTGACTGATTGATTGGATTCAATAAATGGCTGAACTATAATAAAATTATTATACTCGTATATATCGTCGCAGTTCTAGAAAATTGTGAAGTCAGAGTTTACTTGATAAAAAAAACAGATTTAGACGTTTTGAACTCCGTTGTCCGTTCATATACTTTAGGCTGCTGCTACTATCTTAACTTCTATTCGAATTAACTTTTAAATTCAAACGATTTTTCAACATAATTACATTTTCACCTCACAACCTCGGAAAGGATCGTTTTGCACGCTGATTTCTGCGTGCAAAATCGCATTTTGCGCCCTAGCGTGGAAAGAGATTTTAAAATTCGAATCTGTCTTCTCGATACTTTTATATAGAGCAAGTCCTTTGAAAATGCGCTAACCGGAACCTCATTTCTTTTTTTTTTGTTCATGGCATCGAACCACGAAGTATTGTTGCACATTGCCAATGTAGTATTTATTGTTTATTATCATTAGTATCAAGCAGGTTTTTTCATGAATTATTCAATTTAGAGATTGTTTGCTTATTTTTATTATTTACGGTAAGCGGTATATAATGCCGAATTGAGTTTTCAACCGGAAAAATGCACCTAGCGTTTTCCTCGCTGTAGTGAGGTGAAAAATTGTGTGTTTTACTCGGCAGCAAAGTTTTTTGCATCTCGTACCTTTGAAACCTTTGCGACGCTCAGGTTTCAATACAAGTACTCGCTCCAAAAACCAACTTTGCAGCCTTGCATAACAAATAACTATTTCCCGGGATTAAGACCAGAGAAAATGAAACTTTGTATTTGAATTGTCTTTAAAAGTCATGAGGTAAATAAATAAATTAAAAACCTAAACATTTTCAAACATTTTTAAACAAAAACCGTCATTAAAAAAACCTCCCAACATAGATATTGTATTAAATAAATCTGCAATTTTGACCGACGATGGTCTTTTGTTTTCTACATAATCATCCGTGAAAGTCCTGACCCCGTAGGAATATCGGCATAGACTATGTTAATGTAGCTGTCTATTGGTGAAAGAATTTTTGAAATCGGTCCGGTAGTTTCGGAGCCTATTCGTTACAGACAAACAAATAAATCTTTCCTCTTTATAATAGTAGTTGAAATTTTACTCATTTTACTTTTTAGGGTTCCATACCCAGGGAAAAAACGGGACCCTATTACTGAGATTTTGCTGTCTCATGCATCCAAGTTACATTTATGAATTTTAAGCTACATTAAGCTTTCATTTACAAGATATAGTATCTAAAACTTGGAACGCAATATTTTACTTTGCAGTACTAAAATAGAACTGAAATTTTATTGTGACATACTGTCGACTTTAATATTCTACAAGAATTGGCATTCCTGAGTTGATATTCCACGAAATCAAATAACTGCCAACTGTGTCTTTATTTTCTACTAGTTGTAGAGTGTAGGTACTGTGTTATTGTTCTAATGTTAAACGAATCTCACTTATGAACTCTTTTGCACTTCATTCTCACTTTGATTATGATTTAAATAAAATAAATAATAAATAAATAAATATTGCACGACGTTAAACACGGCGCAATCTAACCCCAAACTAAGCACTAGGCTTGTAATATGGGACTAGACAACGGATATACTACATATTATACTTTTTTTTGTAAATAGGTACATACATATGATACATAGAAAACACCCAGACCAGATACAAATATTTATTTATGAGCATAAATACTTGCACCCGGCGGGAATCGAACCCGCAACCTCCTGCATTGCAGTCGAGCCCTTCCCCGACGCGCCACTGAGGTCGTCCTGTGGAAATCTAACCTCGTTTGCAAAAAAACCTCTTTTGCACCCCTGAACATTATTTATTATTTACGGTGTTTGTGTTTATCGGTCTATGTATCAGTCTAATTGTAAAATTGTATGTTTGTTCCTATGTGGCACTCCAGAGACTAAACGGATGGACCGATTTTGATGATGTACACGTCAATCAATTCGTCTTATTTTGTGTATTGACCTAACATTTTGTTCTCAATTTATAATCTGAAAGGTGTATGAAGAGGTACGCTTTAAAGGTGTATGAAGAGGTACCTATTCGCTAAATCGCTATCATCACAATCGGTTCAGCGATTATTTTCGTAAAGGAACAACACATACATATACACACTCACAAACTTCAAGTTTTTAATATTTAAAGGATAATGGGGTAAACTTTGACATTCATAATATCAATCAATGGGATTACGGTTAGAAAATAGTTTAGGATATAGCTAAACTTTCGATTGAGAGATTATGTACGTACCTACAGGGAAGGTATCCTATACTTACTGAATAGGTAAAATTTAGTTTAAAAAATTACTTTAAATAGAGGAAGTGGCAATGCCTAATGACTAATTGTTACATAAGTAGGCTTAAAATTCAAAGTTCTGATTAATTGCTTGATATATCAATGCATATCCTAAACCACTTTTAAGTCTCTAGGACTTAACATTTTAAAGGTGTGTTTTCTTTTGAAGTGTATTGTATGTTGGATTGTCGGCTAAAAAATATTTTATTTTTAGAAGTTTCAACGAGATCGAATGAAACCGTGGGACACTGTTAGTTGAAAATTGAATTGTTTTAAGTACAACTATTAAACACATTACATATGTATTAACACTGGTGTGAAACGTGTGTGATTTGAGTAGGTATTAAACTTGCTTTCGGATCGTTTCATAAACACACACACACACTTCTAAATAAATTTATAAAATGATGTAGGAAACTGACAGTGCGTTTTAAAGTGGATGGGCAGTTAATACCTCAGCGCCACTTGACCCTATAGGGTTATCAATAGTACCTATACCCAATCCTGGCTATGCTGACCAAAATTTTTAAAAATTTAAGATTCTGACATTCAAGATTCAACATTAAGGAAAATTTAACAATTGCGGAATTCAATATTTATAGAAATCAATATTCAGGTCCTAACGAATGATAACGACGACGCAAGTCAGATTACCAATTAAGTATCCAGCACCCAAAATTATCATGCGTGCTGTATAGTTAATTGGTGATCTGACTGTACATAACTTAAAAAATTAAATAACCTACATTTACCCCCTTGCGTAAAGATGGCTAAGTTTAATAAGTTTACAATTATTTACAATTGTTTACAATAATACAATTTAAGAGGAATAACAACGCCAACGACCTTGAAACTGAAAATCCCTGTCGGGCTCATCGAAAATTGTTGATTATTTCATGACGGAATGATGTAGAACTTTTTTTGTGTATGGATTGCAGGTGACATTGTTTCCTACATTTTGGTGTAGTTTTAAGACAAGAACCTCCTATTGGTGCAAAGCCTATCCAAATTTTAGACAAACAATGTCTGATTTGGCTAAAATGTCGATAGGCTTCAATACGTTTCGACATATTTGTATGGAAACTGCACTAAAATATCGGAAACAATGTGGCCTACAATCCAAACACAAAAAAAAGTTCTACGATACGAGCTTAGCAGGTATAGGGCCCTTAACAATTAACTATACAGCACGAATAATATTTTTGCGTGCTGGATACTTAATTAGTAATCTGACTGTACCAATGTCTGCAAATGGTAAACTAAACACAACCTACCTCCCCCAGCCGCCACAATGCTGAACAAGAACATCGCCATCGCATTCGCCGTCATCCTCGCTCTGGTCTGCCTGATCGAAGCTCGTGAAGACACCGACGACATGACCGAAACTCTGAAACTGCTGCAGAAACTGGACCGAATGTATACTCAAGCTTCCAGACCGAGGTAAGATGATTTGTTATAAAAAAATATTTTTTTTATTCTGTTTTCGCGATGCTGGATTGAAATTAATCTCATTTATTCCGCTAGAAATATTTTTAAGGAACAAATTTCCTAGACAGGATTTTTTTACATTTAAAAAATTAACTTGCGGCGAGGCTCGATCTTGCGTCTCTGGGACTGTACTAATCTACACCACGCACACCTTCACACCCTTCTAATAGATAAGCCTAATATGCCTATTGCCTAGACTCTAGAGCTTTAAAGTATACTATGCTCCCGTGAGTAAATGCTCCCGTGAGTAATAGATCTGAAAGGCCTCGAAACGAAGGGTGTTAATAAAATGCTTATAACAAATTAAAAGCAACGCGTTTAAACCCGGAAAAATTAGTTTAATTACAAAGTTTAGGCTCAAATAATAAACTAATTTTAACTGGATCCGGCCGTCATGTATCAAAAATGAGGCGGCTATGATGTAAATATTGAGATTAACAGGACGGTGCAACCAAACGACGTAGTGTGTAGAAGCCTGCACTAACGATTTCAATAATTTGTAATGTAATTTTAGTCTGCCTGTGATCACGGGACACAGGAAAAGTCAAGTTTTTACACAAAAAACTAACATTGATTAGATATTTTTATCTCTAGTCTGTATGTATGTGTATATTCTGAAGGCAAAATCACATTTTCTTTTTCTTTCCGACAAATTATATCCGGTACCTAGGCACTTACCGTCTCAATTAGGTCATTTCGAAGGGAAAAATCCCACATTTTTTCCAAACAAAAACTTTCAGAAAAACTTACTACGAAGTCAAACAAGGGGCTTTAAAATAGATGTAAGTAAAATTAGTTGCGAAATTGAAGGGAGCTACTAAATCTAAACAAAATGTGTTTCGTAATTTCTGATGTCTTAGCTACATAAAAGTAAGATTGAAAAACTTTTTCTTTTTTGATAAACTTGCTTCAGAGTTCGATCCCACATTATGTACCTACAAACAAATGCCATTAGATGGTAGATATTTAAAGCTCTTTACGCATACACACATTTAAAATTTAGAAATGGGAAACAATTTTGACTAAAGAAATAAATGGATAGCATTTTTTTTAAGCTTACTTAAACCTAATACTCAAACTAGGTATATTTCTACTCAACGCCATAACACAAGACTAAAAGATTATTTTAGAGGCTAAATGAAAGTATACAATGTCGGACACAATTTATATTTACGAAACATCCGGCGGGAATCGAACCCCCAACCTTCTACATTACAGTCGGGCATTCGCCCGACGCGCCACATGGATCGTCATACATCACTGAAATGAAACTTTAATACAAGTACGCTGGAATTGCTATACCATACAAAATGACATTAGATCTTTGTGCCGATTTGATTTGCGCCATGTTGTGCTGTTGTCGCGCGTTTTCTATTGAAAGTGATGGTGACTGTCCATGGAACTAATAGTTCCAGAGACGGTCACCATAATTTTCGCATAACAGCGCAACATGGCGCAGATCAAATAGGCACAAAATTCAGTGCAAGACCATCTGTCCATATAATTCAGGTCAGTGAAAGTAAAGGAGACCATTCATAGAACTAATATTATAGTTCAGCGGACGGTCACCATCACTTTCAATAGAAAACAGCGCAACATGGCGCAGATCAAATAGGCACAAAATTCAGTGCGGGATCTCCTGCCCATATAATGATTGTAATTGATTAATTCTTTATTGTAACACCAATATGAAAAAAATACAATTAAAAAACATAAACAACTTATCGCTTAAAGCGATCTCTTCCAGGCAACCTTTAAATGGACGAGAAGTATAGAAAGATAAAAGGTAATAGAGGTCAGCGTCGTACATACAGATCTAGCTGTGTTTAGTAATCCAAGCCTTCGTGTTGTGTGCTCCAATCGCAGGCGTAGCTTGCGTGCCTAATCATTCATCAGAAAAGATCAAAGGGTTCTGATAAACTAGTAATAGGCGAATGTCCATCAGACAAAGTCGTGAGACGAAATGAGAATGAAATTTAAACATTTCACGTAAGTGTGGGCTTATGAATTTTTGGAAGCATTTATTCAAACAGAATAATAAATATTTTTTGAGTTACATACACAATGATTTCAATTTACTAAAAAAGGCATCAGAAATTTAAAAAGTATATAGGTAGGTAGGTATAGACTAAACATAAAGAACTAAAAAAACATCTTGACGCTGCAGCGTCGCGAAGTTTTTTTTCATAAGTCCATAAACAAAAAATATTAACGTCGAAGCACGGAATACATAATAGTACTTAAAAGTTAACATTAAGAAAAACAAAACAAAAGACAATCGCAATAAAAATAAATTTACGATTGTGACATTCAGATAAGCGGTGTCAAATTGGCTTCAAAATTGACTATTATTTTATATTCAGTTTCAAATTGTATAATTGCGAATATTTCATATTCGTTCTGAGTCCTATGTTTTCCTATCACCTAAGCATTCCTATAAATCCAAGGGCGTCCAGCTGCATTGCTCTCTCCGCTTTCTGTTATTGACTCACAAATTTATTATAAGAGATCATTTAAAAACGCTAAACTCACTACGTAAACCAAAACTGCGCATCGAGCTATGGCAAACTTTCACAACTCAAACAACTAAGCAACTGTCAGAGAAACGGAATTCACAAACAATTCCGTGGTCCCGTAATTTTCACTCGACTAGTCCTTTCTGTCATTTTCTAGACAAATTACGCACCTGGATGTGTGGACGTTGCTTTGGATAAGCCAGTAGGTGCCGCCTATTGTGCAGTCTTGATTATGTGCATGGCTTTAGCACACGAAGGGGCGCGTTCAAATACAGGCATCGAAGCGACAAAGATAGATAGAATAGCTTTATTGTACCGAAACAGAAATGTCAGCATTTTTTTTTAAGAAAAATCTATAACTTGTGGCGATCTGATCGTTTATGGGCGATCTTTTCCAGGCAACCAAAGAATAAATAAATTAAACAGTGAATGGACAAGGCTTATGGAAGGGAATGGAAGGGAATGGGAATCTCTTCTTTACAGAATTCTCTTTCTACCTAACTCTCCATTCTATTTAAAATCTCGCTTCAAATTCCTTCACCCTCCCTCTCAGCCTGTCCGCTCTTGCAAAGCTCTTCTTCTCGCTATCCCCGACTGTTCGTCTAACTTCTATGGTAACTCCTTTACCGCTCGCGGTGTGCTACTTTGGAACGCTCTGCCAGCTTCTATTCGCCAATCTAAGTCTCTGGCAGTGTTTAAAACCAACGTCTACAAACACTATCTTTCTCTTGCGAAAGCGAAACATTTGAGTAGGTAGATAGTTTTATGGTCGCCCAATATTACATAAGATACCTATTTTCAGTTTGCATTTTGTGTTATATGTCCTATAAGTTGATATATCTACTTAATATTTTTAATTTTACTTATATTTTTATTTATTTATTTATTATGTATGTATAATATATTATTGTTAGACTATAATAAATAAATGAATGTGTATATTGTATTGTGTATGTATTATCTATTTATAATAATAATTATTATATGTGTCTTTAATAGCAATCATTATTCAAAAATAGTTATTTTCTGTCCAATCTTTCCTATCAAATCAAATAAACATTTTACCCATCCTATTCTTTAAGTTTTGTCCATTCACTGGTTGCCTGGAAGAGATCGCCCTTAGGCGATAAGGCCGCCCATTGTGCCACCTTTTTTTAAAATATTCTCTGTATAAAATGTTATTTTGTTTCTTTATGGTACAATAAAGCGTTAATCAATCAATCAATGGGTGATGGGTCAAAGGCATTTATACAATTTAAATGAATATGGTGTTATTAAAAAAAGCCCCCGACTTAAAAAATCTTCAAAGTTAAAACAAAACTAAACTTTAAAAAGGCAAAAATAATAACCCGAAAACAAATTTCATGTCTCTGAGTAGGTATGTGGTACCTTACGTTCCCGCGTCGGGGGACGCGGTACTATAAGCACGGGTCGGTTACCATCAACTTCTGTGACACATTCCCGCGTCCCCCGACGCGGGAACGTAAGGTACCACATACCTACTCAGAGACATGAAATTTGTTTTCGGGTTATTATTTTTGCCTTTTTAAAGTTTAGTTTTGTTTTAACTTTGAAGATTTTTTAAGTCGGGGGTTTTATAAATTTTTAATTTAATTTTTTTATTTCATCCTTTTTGTAAAAGCGATTTTGATGAAACATGCTTATTGTTGTCACAAAAGTCACGTCCTTTTATTTGATACCCCACTCGGGTATATTTGAAAACATTCTGTTTTTATTTATTTCCGAATTTGACCCTACATATACTTTGAACGGCTGAACCGATTTTGATGAAACTTGCATATTATTGTCACAACAGTCATGCTCTTTTATTTGGTACCCCACTCGGGCATATTTGAAAACATTCGGTTTTTATTTCCGAGCTTCAACCAACATATATTATGAACGGCTAAACCGATTTTGATCAAACATAGCTAAGAACACTCGCGCAAAAGACACCTATTAAACAAAAAAAACTACATTCAAATCGGTTCATCCGTTCGTGAGCTACGATGCCACAGACAGATACACAGACAGACAGACAGACAGACAGACACGTCAAACTTATAACACCCCTCTTTTTCCGTCGGGGGTTAAAAATAAATATAAATTCAAATTGAATTTAATTGAGTTACTTATCGTATAATTAAATGTTCATTTAAATCAGGCATTAGGCAATTTAGACGACCTGCTCATGGGTCATATGGTAGGTAGGTACTCATTTATAACTTCGATTACAAAATGAGCTTTAAGTTTTTAACCGACTTCCAAAAAAAGGAGGAGGTTCTCAATTCGTCGGGTTTTTTTTTTTTTTATGTATGTTCCCCGATTACTCGAAGATGCCTGGACCGATTTGGATAATTCTTTTTTTGTTTGAAAGGAGATATATCATATTTAATTAAATTACTTTTGGGTTTTCTATTCTGTTTATAACTTACTAGCAGAGCCCGCGACTTCGTCCGCCGATTTTTTTTAAATACATAATATAATACATTCCTTAACAAATGGACTATCTAACACTGAAAGATTTTTTTTAAATCGGACCAGCGCAGCGGTTCCTGAGATTAGCGCGTTCAAACAAACAAACAAACTCTTCAGCTTTATAATATTGTAAGATTAATACTTACATTAGAATAGGTTACGTTAAGCTCATAAAATAGATTTAGATTGTTTCATTAAAAAAAAAGAAAATACATTAAAATATGCTGGTAAGATGAAATTTTATTAAAAAGCCATTGTTTTTAATAAATATGTTTCGAGTAAGTATGTAAAATATAACCTACCTAAAAGTAGTTAATTAAGATCACCGTTTCAATCTTTATCAGATTTATATTGATGTAAAATATAAAATTATTCAACCATACAATTTCACAGATCCAATAACGAAGCACGACACGAAACTACATAATTGAATACTGATATTTCAGGATAACGGTTGACCATCAATTTTTAATACGTATTTTATTTATAACTAGCCGTATCCCTCGGGTTCACTCATATAAGTTCCGTGGAAATTTCGGGATATTTAGAAAACATAAAAACCAAATTCAAAAACGAAGAAAAATAACAAAAAACTTGCTTATTTCGTTTTTATTAAATTACCAAGAACTTATTGAAAGCCTTGTTTTTCACATCCATCAGCCACGAATTAAAAACTTTAGTCATCTGCTTAGATCTGATTAGAAAATTAAATAAAACAAGCTTGCCACAATATATAGGCAAAGTAGGTGGGTACTTAAGTCGCGTAGCCCCAGCATGAGCCGTGTAGCCCCAGCCCAGCATAGAATAGGGTTACCCCATCTCTACCCGTGGGTGTCGTAAAAGGCGACTAATGGATCTGAGGAAGGTGAGCAAACCTTCAAAGTTCTCTCTGCGAGGTGGCGGATAAACGGCTTGATCCCAAAGAGGGTTGGTGTCAGGCTGGAAACAGGCAGTACAGAATGTCGCACGCAATGACTTATCACAGTACAGCATCCTATAAATCGAATAAGGATTTTGAACGAATATATAGTTTACTAGCTGCGTCCCGCGGTTTCATCCGCGTATGCCCCAATCCCGGAAGAATATCAGAATTAAAAATAGTCCATGTGTTATTCCAGATCTCCAGCTATCTATATGCCAAGTTTCATCGCAATCGGTTCAGTAGTTTTAGCGTGAAAGACTACCAAAGTCACATACATACATACAAACTTTCGCGTTTATAATATTACTAATATTATAAACGCGACGGATGGCAAGAAATGGTTTATTTATTATAAAGGTTAACCTAATAAAAAGACGAGTTATATAAAATAAAGCAATTTACGCACTAAAGCACTACTACGACGACGACGTCGGTTTTTTATTTACTTACCTTTCTTGTAATAAATTAAACAATCAAGATTAATTTTAGACGAGAGCTTAATTGAAATGTAGGCTGTGTAGAACTAGGAAGCCTCTGGGAAATGTAAAGTTTCAGAGCAAATTTTACGTTAAGGTTTGTGCCTACAATAAATATATCAATAAGGTTAAAGTTTTCTAAACTTTTGTGTAATAAATAATAATATGAAAAGTTATTAAGTACCGGAACGCATAGACTAATTATAAAACAAAGGTGATTATGTGGTCTAGGTGGCTAATAATAATTGTCATTTTTATAAAGATAATAATTGTTAAACGCTCACCGATCAATGATAATTGACGGCAAAAAAAGCTTTAAAAACACTGAAATTTCATAGTACCTATTTAATTTCTTTAACGACACTACTTGTACTATTTATGTATTCTGTGACTAAACTTGAGTTGGAAGAAACTAAATGAAGGCTTTTGTTCAGCAGTTGTGGGACGAGTATGGCTAAAAAAGCACTCGTACTGGGCATGCCTACGAATACCTACTATTAATAAATAGACAATAAAGTGATAAACGATTTATTTAGTTAACTACAGGGCTTGCCTTATAGGACTAACAATACTTACAGTCAATAGTCAATTACTATCAATAGTAATAGAACGAGGATCTTTAAGAAAACTACGGAAACTAAGGAAAAGTCAATGGAGAAAGTTTCTTAGTTTCCTACGACTGAGACATTTAAACTTTATAGTAACAGCCGGTGACTTCAGAGCTGCGAGCCGAGCATACCGTACCTTTGCCGTCACTAGCAACCCACCGACATAAACTGACTATTTATGGGGAACAGTCATGGGACTATGGCTTTTTCGCCATCATTTATGATTTTCTCGAGTTTATTGGGACAATTTTAAGAAAATAAAAAATTGGACATTTCTATTAATATTGACTAGGTACCTATAACATATTTAGTGACTACAGATTTATCTTAAAATCTGTTATGCGTATCTATTGAACGCGATTTTACCTACCTATTTAATATGCAGATTAAACGTATAGTTTACTAATATACTAGTATTTCAGTCAGATATAGGTAAGTAATAGCTAAAATTATTAGTTAGTAATATTTAAGAATATATTATCAAAAACTTAAAGTTTTTACAGAGCGTTTTTCGCAAAGAATTAACCGTATAAAAAACTGGGCTTTATGGTTTTTCTCGCGATTATTTATTTCACCGCAATATCGATATTAATAGCGCCCATTTTTTTTTAAAACATGCATAACATAGCGCATAACCTTCGAAATTAAATCCACTAAACCTCTGTACCAACAACTTATGTAAAGAAAAAGATAGGTACATAGAAACTGCAAAAATTGCCATCACAACTACAATCCACAGAAAAGAACGCTGAACGCAATCACAAAAAATACCTGTCAGAGACGTCCTACTAAAGAAAAAGCAATTTGTCAATACAACGTCCAAGGCGGAAATATAAACGTATCTAATAAACGCCTAATAATCATCCTATCGACAAAAGATAGATTTAGACGAAAAACAATTCATTATTGTGCTTTATACATCCTAATAATAGTGGGATTTTTGTCAATTTAGAAGGCCCTGATTGACATTTATTCGGCAATTGAATAGCCAGATTGTTTTTATTATTATTAGAGTTTAGTTAGGTACCTATATTAATAGAAAGGTTAGATAAATTAGGTTTTATTGGTGGTTTATTTTTAGAATGTTTTATTTTATTTGAAATTATTGTTAAGCTGGGGTCCCACGGCTGGTGGTGGTGCGGCCTGTGGGACTGATTCTCGTCTCGCGCGACGACAGGCTTCATCGGACGCTACGGTTCCCACGACATGTCCGTCTGGTCTAGCACGATCTGGCTTGATAAAACACGGGCCGTGGGACCCCAGCTTAACATTATCATTGATTTCATTAGACTGGTATATCCCGTTGGTTCTATCAGAACCAGTAGCTAACGTCTCCAAGGGCCAGTCTACCTATTGACACAGGCATCATTTTGAATAATGTAGTAGCAGATATTTATAATTTCTATCTTTATTTCTAACACTGTTAATTTCTAATTCAATCTTGTCAAGTCCTTATAAATAATCTATTATGTACCTACTCTTCTCCCACCTCGCAATCATCCAAACCTAAAATCAAATGATATCTAAAATGACTCGAGACAATAATTTTTATACTCTAAAATTGTAATGTCCTTTTAAAATGTTTTTAAGACTCAAGTATAGTTAAAAGGTTACCATTTATTTTCGCGAGACCGCACCGTACAGTGTACAAAGAAATAATTTTATTGTTGTGCTGTACAAGCGACTTTCAAAGCCTTTATTATGCGTTACAGTGACTTTAAACTAGCTGCAAGTTTTAAGCGGTTGCGGTTGAATTGTCTATTTTAGATGCTTACAGTTTTGGAAATTGAGAGTCCTTTTTTAGACAATAACAGTAGGTCGCGTTTGTAGATAATTTAGACCGCTCTAATAACAATAATAGACTAGAATCGTGTAAGTATAAAAAGTTTGAAGAACAATAATTAGGTATCTACAACGTCTTTCAATTCTCAACTTTTTTAATTAAATTAAATATTAACAGTTTTTACCCAGTTTCCCTGCCCACTGGGAAAAAACCCTGTTACTAAGACTTCGATGTCTGTCACCAAGCTGTAAATAAAAATTTAAAATGTTCACGTATGATGTATTTCTGTAGCCACTATAACAATAAATACTTAAAACAAAATAAAACAAATATTGTATGAAATTGTAAAAAAAATGTATACAAGATGTTCGTTGTTTACCACCAACCGCAGTAAGTTCATAACTTAAACCACTTCACATCAAAGCATTCGAAGTGTCACGTCTGATGCCTCCATAGTACTCCATTTTGCTATTTAATAGAATTGCCATCTGAATCTTAATAGCTGCATTTTTGTTCCGTTCATTGTGTCGTTAAAATTAAATGACTCTAATTGAAGCTCATTATTTTAAAATTAAAATCATTTTTCCAGTTTTAACCACGTAGCTTATATTATAATAATAAAAAGCATTTTGAAATTAAATATATTTTTGGTTTTAATTGCGTGGTGTTTATTACTTTAGCATTGTTTCAACGGCCACAACACAATATCACGAAAACAGAAGAAAAATCTATAAAAAGCACTTTAATACGTTTCTATTAGTAATTATTTTGTTAAAAGTTATACTAAATAAAACGAAAATTAAATTAAAAACATATACCCATAACATAATCAAATACATTTAAATATCATTATGACATGTGACGAGGCCTTGCATTTTAATAAGCCATGCATGAGTCATGAGTTTGATATTTATATAAACAACTGAAAGGAATTACTTACAATTATAATTCTACTCATGACTACTGTTCCTCCTGAATACTTTAATAGCAAATGTAATAACGTGGTTATACCCCACTTCCTACTAATATTATAAAGCTGAAAGTGTTTGAGTATGTACATATGTGTGTGTGTTTGAAACTCAGTATGCAGATAGCCGGAGACCTGAAATGACACATAGGCTACTTTATATCCCGATATTCCCGCGGGATCGTGACTTACGCGGGTGAAACCGCGGGTCGCAGCTAGTTATCGAATATTTAGGAATTTATTGACAAAATAACGAATAGGCTGTGGATGAATTGTCAGGCTAAATACCTAATTATAGGCTTCCCTATGTTATTTTCTAAATTATTAGTGTTAGCTTCTATTCGTTGGAAAGGGCTGGCTGCTACTTTTCCAACGTATATGTATTGCTATACAAAGAGGCAGCCTTTTGGGTACTAATACCTAGGGACTCATTTCTGGGTAAAAAAAACTAGTGCTACGAATTTTCTAGTGTTACGAATTTTCGTAGTACTAGCTTGCATTCGTAACCAACAGCCGCAGTTACGGGTTTTGCTTTTTAACTTGCTTGCTTTCTTCTGTCGGTATGTTACATGTATAATAGTAGGTATGTATGTTGGTTCTTCTTTACAGGTCGTATTTGATAAATGTTAGTGTACATGTTTATTAACATATCTACACTAATATTATAAAGAGGAAGGATTTGTATTTTTGTGAGTGTGTCGTATGTTTGTAATGAATAAACTCAAAAACTGCTGGACCTATTTCAATTTTTTTTTTTACCATTAAAAAGCTACATTCACCCCGAGTGACATAGGCTACTTTTGATCCCAATATTCCCACGGGATCGGGGCTTACGCGGGTGAAGCCGTGGGACGCAGCTAGTCTAGTATAATTTATTAATATTAAATCTATTTTTTATTTAAGTAGGTTAAAATTTCAGTTCGTATATGAACTTTAGAACAAAAGTTGTTCGCTAGACGTCTAATACGACTCCTTTCATGGTTGGACACCCATTTCGTATCGTAACAATAAAGTTTTTACTCGCAAAGTCTACTGTTTGAAGAATAACTATTCATTATGTTTTAAGTTAAACTTTGCGGTTTACACAACGATTCAAAACAAAGCTTAACAACACAATCTAAAGTGACACTATCACCTATATTAGTGCGACTCTAATTAGTAGAATTATTGACGCGTTAAAGTGTTAGTGTACTATCATTCGATAAGGGATTTGTAACTCGATTGTGTTTTAAAGAGGAAGGATTAGATAGTGATGTGCTTGTAACTTATCGATATGTAAATAACTTATCCATATGTCAATAACTTATCGATTTAAATAAATAAAGTTTAAAAACAACACTTGAAAGAGCTTGAGAGCTTTTAAAATATCGGTGTTTGTGGCAACGTAGGCTATATTTTGATATTACCTAAACGCTTAATTACGATTTTAAACTTACCTACATGGTTGTTTTCGAGCTATTTACCATGATTTTATTTCGAGATAACAACACTTGACTTAACATTATTTGTAATGTTTTATTGTAAAAAAATATATTATTATTTAAAAGTGTAACGGAATCGGCACTGTGCAGAAATATGCAAGGATGCATCGATATATATGTATTTGTAGGAACGAAAAACAAAAATGTTCCAGTCACCTAGCGTCGCTTAACTGCCGTGTAGCCCCGGCATAGAATAGGGTTACCCTATCTCTCCTGTGGGTGTCATAAAAGGCGACTAAGGGATCTATGGCAGACTAGCTAACCTCAAGGTCTCCGCGCGGTGGCGGATAAACTTTTTGGTCCCCACATAATTTAGGGTTTTACTAACCGGGAACATCGCTCAGATGAGAAGTTCTTAGCGTCGCTTAGCACTGCTTCGGTGGATAGTTTACTTAACTTCACTCCTACAAATAAATCCATAGCTACTCATCCTCGCGCCTCTTTTGTGTAAACTAAGCTCTGAATGCCACAGAATATTGTAAAGTAAAATCACGTAATTCGCGAAAACGGTTAAGCTCTGAGTATAGAAACCTACAGGGATTAAACTGAGCCGCGTACTAATCCAATACCGACGGTATTTTGCGCGACGTGTGACGGTTTCGCACAAAAAAACTATATTATTACATTCCACACGGATTGGGCAGGTGCGGTAGAGGAACATGTCTAATGAAAACGTCACAAAACAGATTATACAGGCGTTCTTTTTCTTGTGACCTTTTGATGATGCTGCGTACGAAATACAGGCTAAAACTTAGCTGAACCTTCTCCTATATATTATAAACATATAAATTTATTTAAGACCACTTAATAACACTTAAACAACTACTATACCTAAATAATTACGTAAAAAATACATATCAAAAACATTTTTCGGTTTTAATCGCGTAGTGTTTATTACTTTTAGCATTGTTTCAATGCTCAACGTTTCGAGACTTTTACAGGTCTTTTCAATCCCGAAGGAGAGACCTGTAAAAACATCTTAAAAATAATTATTTTGCATAAATGCAAACAATTAAATAATTGTTTGCATTCAAACAATGCTAATAGTAATAAATACAACGCGACTAATTCCGATCAACATCGCGAAAACAAAAAATACCAATCCAAAAAAGGCTCCCAAAGTGGCAATCTGCATTGCTTTAGTTAGATCGTCACAAGAATGGTTACCTATTCGATATATCGAGATATTCGGCATATTATCTCGTAAATGAAAACTTTACAAAACATATTCTTAGGCCTCGAAGTTTCACCAATATTCGGATTGTTTCACACATACCTAAAATCGTAAAAGTAACTGCCTCTCACGTAAACTCTATCATGCTTATTGAAAATAAAAGTCCAGCACGTAAAAAAGAATTAAATTGACGACGTTTTGGACATTTTCATAGTATCCATTAGAAAATATATTCATGAAAATCCACCCATTGCCGGCAGTGCATATTGCATTCGTTCCACGCCCACTTACGACGTCCTCTTTTGTTTATGAAGTCCTTGCTAGTCACAGATATACTAGGTTGTAGGTAGGTACTATATAAAGCAAAGGTCAACCAAGGGTCTCACCACCCATATTACACCTAATAGTTGGAACGCCTCGGTGCTGTGCTATATGCGCTAAGATGTCACATGATGTTTTTGCGAAAGAATCCAGACACTTACATTTGCTGCAGCTACTTAACGTATTCCAGAGTAAAATTCGTACCAATAATCTGCTCTTGTCATTTATATTCATCTTTAAAATTCGCTTTTAAATGTGCTGATATCGTAACGTCAACATTTTCAGGGTCTTTCGCTGGAAGTTTTCCGTACGTATTCTCATAATTTGACCATTTGTACGTGATTTTAAGACGCGGGCTTTCTTGTGATATTTTCCTTAAGCGTACTTTGTTAAATTTTTTTTTAAACGACTTGTCGGCCGGGATTCGAAAACATGACCCTCGAAATGAAAGTAGAGGTGTATCGATCACTAGAACCACACTGCTCTTCTTCTTGTTAAGCTACCTTTTCTCGGAATCTTCTGCGTTCGTGAGTAGGTATAGAATCTATCCTCTAAAAGTTAAATAATCAATCATAGCTCTACCATAGTACGATTCAACGCATCGTAACTTGGTCGTGAGTGATGTGAACGTCATTACATCGATATCGATATAATTGGCAGGATTGACCGCCGCGACGTCGGCGATGGAGGACAGGTCGATCCAGGCTTGTTAGATCGTGCTGTTCGACTCCTACAGATGCAGAACTATGACCGCTTTTACTCCTACCACACGCGACCAAGGTACGACTGGTGTTGTCGTTTTATAAACTAAAGTCTACGCCGCGCCGACTTATCTGTATTACCAATACTATAATCGTATCCATATCCCAGCTTGTAACTATAATTTGTCGATATTTTATTTACCACTAATTCCGAGTCGATATTGCAAACGTGTTTACAGTGCTGGACAGATTTAATTGGTTGCGGGGACGATCATTACGGCGTAGACTCTTTGTATGTTTTGCATGGACGGACATTGAAGTTATCACTCTGAAAAAAATAAAAAATCAATAGACTTCCACTTGTCTTTCAAACACTATTTTCACCTATTTGTGACTGTTATTTGAAATTGTATCAAAAAATGTGTGGTTATTTGGGAACCGATGTCACCTGTTATGTGTTTTCCTACTCGCACTTTTTACTTTTAATAACTATTTTGCACGATATCTTGTATAGTTACTTCGTCATGGTTATTGTGCCAATATGTTCATGAAATATTTATTTATTTATTTGGAAATCCAACAGCTATTCCTTAAAAATAGACAAAACTATAGTAACAACAGAAAGTCAATTAACACGACTCAGATACAGAATAATATGTTTTTATCGATAATCTACAAACATCACTACTACGCGAAAACATTAATTTTATTACTCACGTACTTACGATAAGCAATTATACTAAAAATAAACACGGAAAAACGTCGTCAGTTAAATATAAATAAAGTTTACAGAAACAGAATTATTACACCTGCTTATTTCGGTGATATTTTTTAAGTGAAGATCGCTATTGTTAGCTAAGTAACCGCGTATAATAGGATTAACGTTCTGTTGCTAAGATTTTCAAGGGAAAACATGCGTATGTGGCATATGGCTGTATCCCGCAGTATCACTCGCGTCAGTTGTTGTAGGGGTTGTGAGTTTCACTCGCGTATCATTTACCGAAAGTTTGGTAAGCGTAGACGCCATACTATAACGATACCTACATACATACGATAACGCGAAGACACGTTTGGCCAAAGAATTCATCCTATTGCGATGTTGTAGGTTTAAGCACTTCGTCGTAGATCGAACACGAAGCTTTTATCGCGACAACTTAACATAAATCTTCGCGACTCCATGTAGCTAAAGCATACCTACACATGATAGATTAGTTCGACGGAGTGTTGTGCGGAGTTCCACTAGCGTACAAATATCGTTTTTGAGCGGATGCCTACCCACATCCTTATGCCGAATTGTAATCCCTAAGTAAGCCCCATTGCTGGCTGCATTGCTGATACGTCCATTGGGTTTAGGAGTTACGCGCTTATTGTGAGGACATACGATTTTATAAGAGGGTATAGTGAAAACGTGTTATAGTTACCTAACTATTACTAGTAATGTATTGGTTACCTAGCCATATCTAGCTAGTCATCTTCATAAATATTACATACCTACCCTTTACTCATACATATTATAATCTTCTGTATAGTTGTCTCTGTGCCGTTTTCATTGATCTAAATACAATTATATTTTATAACAAAATATTTGTCTTGTTTCAGATTTGGTAAACGTTCCGATTTCACGAACTGGGCTAAAGATGTTGAAGTAAGTATGCCTAAAATTAAAGACATTTTTCGGTTTTAATCGCGTGATGCGGACATTTATTGGTGGTACGATTTTTCCACTTACAATGTACCTACATACCTACTTCCACACCCACAATAACACACACGTCTACACTCGCGAGTTTTTCATCTCAGTCAATCCTGAAGAAGGGACCTGTAAAGGTCCCGAAACGTTGAGCGTTGAAACAATGACCTTTACAGGTCCCTTCTTCAGGTTTGATTGATGCTAAAAGTAATAAGCACCACGCGATTAAAACCGAAAAATGTCTCTAATTTCAATACAATATCGCGAAAACAGTAGAAAAATCCAAGTATGATTAAATTTAATAAAATAACCTCAACATAGTTCTGGAATATTAGTGCTGTTTACCCAGATTCGGCTTGTCCCTTATATCCTGTCTGTACGAGCGAAAAGTGTGTATTTGTATCTGAGTTATGTTGTTGCAAGACGAAATGAAATAGCTTCACCCCATCTAGTTGTTTGTGGGGAAACAATTCACTGCATTCTGAGGAGGTATTCTGTTCATCATCAGCGGCTCGATTCTCGTAAATAATTACATACCTACCAGTTCGATGACAGAGACAGTGCAGATTGATGACAGACGCAGTGCAGACGCAACGCAGACACAGCACAATTACAAAGTTACAAAATACACTCTTATTGCATTCGTATGGCAGTTGAAAGTATATTTTCAGTTTTCTTTGCAATTGTGTTGTGTCTGTGTTGCGTCTGCACTACATCTGTCATCGGTCTGCACTGTCTCTGTCATGGAACTGGTATGTAATTATTTATGAGAATCGAGCCGCAGATCCTTCCAACTTTTTTATGTGAGCTGTTACCTTCAAACATAAAAATATATTTAAAGCGGCCAAGTTGTCTTCGATTAAAGAGTGGAAATATATGAAAAATATTTGGCGAATGAATTGTGAAGCTCCTCCTTCGATTTTTGGGAAGTCAATTAAAATCTAGTACCAGCCTACTTACTATACATAGGTATATCACAATAAATGCCTTTTTGGAACAAAATTGTTCAAGTTTACCCACCGTACCCACAGTTAAATTATTTTGAATTAAATTAATAAATATATTAACGGTTGTAAACGTACGAGGACGATTTCATATTGTTTTGCATTATGTATTCAGTTTCCTTTATGTTTCATATCCGTTCGCTTTATAACCTATCCTGGAAAGCAGTGGATATATTGGATATCGACACTATTTAACGAAGTATTCAAACTGTATCTCTTAAATATTTATTACAGGCAGCGCTCAAAACTCAAAATTTTTTATTCATTTAGAACGTATATTATACACACATACGTACGTTTTGAAACGTTGAGATTTTAATTTACCGAGGTTTCGGAACGCGCCCTCCGATGAGAAGAAACCACAAGAAACTCATGGGGTTTTTTTTTCAATTACCTTTTTTTTTTTATCATGTTTTATATTACAATCGTCATAATACAGATCTTTAATCTGAACAGGAGCAGTTAACAATCATGTCCATGGATTCTTCTCATCAAAATATTTCGACGTGCTATAGTACGCCTTATTACACAATTTAAGTTTAATATATTTTTTGAATCTTGTAATGGACATGTCAAATACGTCTTCAGGTAGTTTATTATAATAAAGTACACTAGTGCTACAGAACGACTTACTTATTTTCTGGAGCCTACTATAGGGCACAGTCAGATCATCCTTGTGTCTCAAATTAACCTGACGGACATCACTGTATTTGTGAAATTTACTTGATTTATTCTTATGTACGTATAGCAGATTTTCATAAATGTATTGAGAGTAAACAGTTAAAATGTTTATCTCTTTAAACTTTTCTTCAAGCGATTCCCTGGGGCCCATTTTGTAGATAGCTCGCACCGCTCTCTTTTGCAAAACAAAAATGGTTTCTATGTCAGCAGCACACCCCCACAGCAGGATACCATATGACATGATGCTGTGAAAGTAACTGAAGTAGACTAGGCGGGCCGTTTCAACATCTCGGCGGTTACACCCGCTTAAGTCCCGATCCCGTTGCAATAACGAGATAAAAAGTAGCCTCTGTGTTATTCCAAATCACTAGCTATCTACATACCGAGTTTTATCGCAATCGGTTTAGCGGTTTTTGAGTGAAAGAGTAACAAAGTCGCATACATAGACTCACGTTTATAATATTATAGTATTATAAACGTAACATATTCTTGAATTTTACAGTATATCTAAATCATTTCTCCTCAAAGGAGACCATACCAGTTCATAAGTAGAAAGAAACTAAACTCTACACAGATTCATAAGTAGTAAGGGGGCGTCCATAAATTACGTGAGGTGTTTTTTGAAATTTTCTGTCCTCCCTCCCCCCCTGGTGAGATGTCGTGAGATTTTATTCAACCCCCTCCCCCATCCTCCAATCTCACGTGAGATTTTTCAAAATGTGTTGGATTGTTTTTGAAAAAAGAAAAAAAAATTGCTTCGTGCTTTTATTTACGACTAGTTAAGACTAGTAATCAATATTGCTGAGAGCTATAAATATAATAAAAATTTAACAATGGACCAAAATAGTATAATTTTTTTTTGTTTCTATCAGAAAAAAAATTGCGTGATATTTGCCGAGACCCTCCCTCTCACCAACGTAAGATTAGATGAGATTTGACTCGACCCCCTCCCCCACTTAAACATCTCACGTAATTTATGGACGCCCCCTAAGTAAACTCTTTCAAAAAAAGTAAGGCCTTCCCGGTATCATAATTAACTACTTATAGTCCATGGTCCCTAGTACATTTTTGCAAATTGTTTACTATCAAGCTAGTTTTCCGTGAGTAGCTTCATTTTGATGAGACGCCGAATACCTACATGATATACACTCTCTCCACACACAGTTCATCAGCCAGTCGGTCACGCAGGACTAAGCATGTTACAATCATTTTCAGGTTTCCGTACCCAAAGGGTAAAAACGAGACCCTATTACTGAGACTTCGCTGTCTGTCCGTCTGTCTGTCTGTCTGTCTGTTTAATTTCAGTTTATAATCTGACGTTTTGGTTCTTTGTATTTGACATCTTTTCAAATTCAGTAGTAGGGTATAGATCACCCTATTTCAGAAACTTAGGTACCTACTTAGATCAAAAATGTAAACAAAAATCCCATACATTTATTTGAAAGTGACAGCTCTTTATTTAATTTTTCTTCTAAAATTGACAGTTCTTTGTTAACATTTTTGATCTAAGTTTCTAAAATAGGGTAGAAACACGAAGCGATCATTGTGACGACTGACTATAGACTCAATGCTGCGCCACGCGGGAGTGGTCTAATGAGGTTTTAATTCAATGCTAGTTTGATAAAATAGGAAGGTTTTGGATGTAAATACTTTCTGTTCCCGTGAGAATACCGGGATTAATACTTAGTCAATCAGTGTTCCGAGGGTGAGTCCGCGGTGCTAGTGATTGATACACAAATATCTAAACTTTTGCAGTTATACTATTAGTGAGTTTTTCATGAAAATAAAGAAAAAAGCATTAACCAAAGGTTTTTGTTCACAGAAGCCGGATCTACCCGCATGGTTAGCTTACGCTCGCAGGAGATGAGTTGACCCTCACAAAGTCTTCGATTAAAATCATACCTTACTGTTCGTGAATACCTAACGTTACCGTACTGTTTCCGAAACCATTTCTACATAAAACCTATTACTTACTTATAATAATGCCTAACTTTAAGATGGGGTTTTGTTGCGTTGTATTAAAGGGTCGCACATTGTTTTTACTCAAATTTCTTTGGTGGTGGTTTTTGGAAGTAACTTTTGATGACTTTGATTTTTTTAAAGGGCACCCTTAGTTTAGTTTGTTCCTTTTACTCCCTAATAAAAAATGTTGGTCAATTTCCTATTTCTAAATTTAAGAATCGAATCCACTACTATTTTTTAAAACATATTTCTCCAGTGTGTTCCCAGCTCTAGTTATACTTATATATTAGAAACTATTTCACTAACTATTTATTTGAAACAACATTTTGCTCATCTGTGTAAAATAATTGTTTTAGACTTTCGAAATGTTAATATTAAGATTCAACTTATCATTGTACCTACACGATAACTAAAGTGTTAATGATTACATGCATTGAGAAAAAGTAATGTTAAATGTTTGTTTTATTATAACCTAACCTAACCTAACCCTAAGCAATTACATCATTTACCTACACTAATTGTATAAAAAGGAAATATTTCTATTTGAGTGAGTTTGTATTTTTGTAATAAATATACTCAAAAACTACTAGATCGATTTCAAAAATTCTTTTACCAAAACAAAGCTACATTATCGATGAGTAACATAGGCTACATTTGATTCCGATATTCCCACGGGATCGGGACTTACCAGGGTGAAACCGCGGGACGCAGCTAGTTAAATATAATTTTAGGAAGGTAAAACGCAGGGCATTTGTAGCAGGACGGAGCAGACAATAAAGCAGGCCATAAATCATTTATTTATTGCTACAAAACTAAATGACAAAGGTCTTATTATTATAATAATAATATCATGAACCCGGTAGCCCAATAGCGGTCCTTGTATTAGTAGATGACACGCATGTGTGACACCCTTAAAACAAAGGGCAGCTATTGTTTTAGGCACTAAAATATAAATCTAAATTCTCATTATCCACTTGTTGGACTATCCCATGTGTGTTCCACTAGCTGCTTCAATGCAAAGTTTTGGGAAAATCACATTCAATTTTTTTTGAGTCTTTGATACGATAGAAGAACTGCAGGTACCTACTTAGTTTATAAAAGAACGAAATACTGTTCTTAAAATGTTCAGATAGGTATACGAAATCACACTCGAAAGTGTGATTTGGTAGATGATAGGTTACCAGAAAAGCAATTGTTTATTCCCCGGGGTACTTTCAATACAGCCAGTTATAAAGTACCGAAAAACTTTACGAGCAATAGGTTAGCTTTGAGACTATATGCGACTAATTAATTCATCAACTACTTAACAATCTTGTTCCTAATCAAGTCTCTCAGAAAACTAAGTTTGTTTTGGTACTGGACGAAATTAGTTATAAATTTATAAATCTACTTCGTACTTCAAGGATAGTTTCAAATAAATATCTCAAGGTGATATTAAAACA
Organism: Idaea biselata; assembly: GCA_958496205.1. Classification (NCBI taxonomy): domain Eukaryota; kingdom Metazoa; phylum Arthropoda; class Insecta; order Lepidoptera; family Geometridae; genus Idaea; species Idaea biselata. The sequence goes on along the minus strand of OY292400.1, from coordinate 12,393,540 downwards.
AGCTAATTTCACGTTAAGTAATCTTTATTATTCCTAATAATTAATCTTTTTCAGTACATCAAATTAATAATACTTACAAATAGTGACTAGTACATTACGTAAGCACATTTATTTTATTAAAATTCAACCACTGAAATGAGAATTTACATTTGAAAATTGACAATAAACTTCCGCACAAGCACCTATTTTATCATACAACCTTACATTTTACATTAAATGTGCTTAATAAAATGTATAAATTTACATTTGTTTTAATCTATTTTCACCCACGCTAATGAAAAAGTAAAAAACTAAAGCGCATGGCACATATCAAATGAACAAGCCTCAAATACAAAGAGTTGTATCGTAAACTGGCGGTTTAGAGAACTGACAAGCGATAACTTTAACCGCTATAAAATACTGTATGGTGTTAACGTAAAGCATGTTTTAACCATGCGCAGGTTTATATTGAGGCTTGATGATTCATCGTGGCCAGAGCGCTTTAAATTAAGGTAGAACTCTAGTTAGTAAAGATACAAGCTAAAGAGAAGACTCTCGCAAGAAATATAGAATAAGCAAAAGACAAAGATATGGAAGAACAAGTAGAGAAGGTAACATAAGATCTGAGATATAAAGAAAAGCATGTATTTCATTTAACTCATACAGAATAGGTTACTACGTTTACTACATAACTATATTTTGTTATGATGTAACTAACTCCTCTTAAGATAGAAATAAAATAACTAAGTAATAGAAAAATAAGCGTAAGAAGAAGAATAACAAAGTAAAAAAGAGGAAAAAGTTAGAGATAGTAAAAAAATGAAGTCAGATTTCAAGACAGATGTAGAAAGGTAGAAATAGAAAGAAGAATATAAAAGTAATATAAGTGAAAACAAACGAAATAGTAAGAGACAGTAGATTTAAAAGGAAGATCAGAAAAGATAAAAAACTAATTAAAAAATGAAGAGGACTTAATTAGCAAAGGGAACGATTTTTTAAATAAAAAAGAGTACGATAGATTGACAGACTAAATTACATAGACGAAGTTATTAATTTAAAACACGACACAGAACATAAAACATCTAAAGAGCTACAGTAACACACTACGTTACATACAATAGATACAGAAGACAAATAGACGGATGGAAGTTCTGGGGCATATAGCATTTAGTACATTACTCAAAGAAATTGAATATTACAACTGAGAAAAGCTAACATCAATCCTTTCAAACATTTATGTAGTGTAAAATTTAAAGCGAATTATTTTGTGATATTTTGGATATAAAATGTGGTAATTATACCAAATTGTACCTATGTACCTACGGGTTCGTTGCTTCAGGACCTTATATGAAAGATGAAAGTGCTCTCTTTTAATTCAATTGTAATTTTAACTTCTTTGATATTAATCTAATTCTAAAGCTAGACTAAGGGATTACACGATTATTTTATGGAACACAATGATTACAATTACTTCTAATGAGGATTAGTAGTTTCGTTTACTTTGGCATCTTTCTGATTTATGTACATTAGCCTATCTAGAAGATTTACTACTCTATCAAATTAATTTTGCAGTAAAAGTTAATGGCGGGGGCACTACCGTGCCCCCAGATAAATCTAATCTATAGGAAAGGGCCTTTAATTTTTTTGAGTTTCAACAACTCCTAAAAGCAAATCTAGCTCATCTATGTTTACTTTTGCAATCTAATGACTCGTTTTAAGAGTCTGTTTCTTTATAAGAATTCAAAGCTAATCTACTCGAAGAGAATAGGAATTTTTAATTTCAATAGGACTCTTATTATTAGAAACATAACAGGGCTTTGAGCAAATGACATCAAAACATTCACACAAGTAGTCACAGCGCTTCATAATCTTATTAACTATTTAACTTAACTTTATCTATTTACAGTTCACGCACAATTACTTAAACTTAATACGAACGGTGCAAATTCTAACGACCAACGACGTGCTTTATCTTGCCGTAATGGCAGGTCAAAGGTTGAAAATGACACGATTAATACAAAAATACTGATTCACGAAAGTCTTTACGTCTTACACAATACATAACAAAGTTTATAATGAATGATTATCGTGCTCAGTTGTATTTAAACTCTGTGTTAATAATAATCTGTTTTGAAATTTATCATCAATTTTAGAATCTTCTTCAGGTCCTTCCTTTAGGAGTTCCCAAAGATTGTTCTTGTCTAGTATTTCATATCCACCTTTATTTTCCGGAGCTATATCTAGTTTAGGAGGCTCAGAAAGAGACTTTGATGTCTCTGAAATTGGCGTAGGTGGTATCTTGTGAATTTCTTTATTTATAGACCTTAAAGTTTTAACAATATTTTTTTCTGTCAGTGCAGATTTCTTTTTAGTTTTGTTATTTTCCGTATTAGTCAAGATACTTTTTGGATGAGTATCGATTTCTTTAGTTTCATTGTGTGAAGTTACTGGTTTCTTTATTTGTGTTACAGCTTTTGGCTTTTTTGTTCGGTAATGCATTGATTTTATATTATTTTTGGTAATAGCCGTTATAGTATGAGGCAAAGTTTCTGGATGTCCAGAAGTTATCAAACTTATCGAACTGTTGTTGTTACTATCTACAACAAGTTCTACTTTACTTTTGCCTTTAATTTGTTCAATTTTGTTTTTTGTTTCCTTTTCAATATTTATGTGAACTTCTTGTTCATGTGGAATAATAGCATGCATGGTTAATTCGGGCAATTTAGTTAAGACCACTCGTTTCACAACTGGCATTTCAGAAGAACTTGGTGTCGGTGTGCTAATGTTTAAAATATGTAGGAAAAACTGTTCATGTTTGTCACCATAGGTGGCTTTTAAAGTACCTTTCCTCCGTGTCAAAGGTTTCTTCTTCATGATGTCTTTCTTTGGTAGAGCTGTCTTTTGAACTATTAGTTCACCATTTACTTCAGGCGCAATAGATTCAATAACGTTGCTAATTTCTTTGATTTCTATTTTAGTGTCGTAAGTAATAGTTGGGATAATGATGGGATCGTCTATTCCATGTTCAGTACTTTCTGCTGCTGTAGTTGTCTCTACCTTTGTGTTGATTTTTATTGAAGTATCATTGTTTGGTTTGATGATTACAAAGCCTTTTAATGTCGTTGGAGTTTCTGTTGTAGTTGTATCTGTGGTAGTTGTCGTAATATCTACTACTGTTTCAGTAACTTCCTGGGTAATTTCTGGTTTGTCAGCAATTTGGGTTTCAGTAGTTGCCAGAACTGTAGTCGTTTTTATAGTAGAAGTTGTTTCAGTTGTCTTTTCATTCGCTTTAGTTGTGATTTCGTTACTCTCTTTAACTGGCTTTCTGAATTCGTAATCTCTGCTGCATATGCGACCACATTCACAGATATTGTCAATATTGGCATTCGTTTTGAGACTAGCTAGTTCAGTTTTATCGAACCACGTTATAAAGTCATCATCAGTGATTCCTCGAAGTAACGGGCTACCTGGTCGAGCGTGGAAAAACGTTTCAACTGCTAAATCTGGCCGCGTTGATGGATAAATTTTGGCAAATGCTGGTCTAAGACTTGTAATTACGAATTTTGATCGAGTTTCGTAGGTGACGCACACTGGGCAAGTAGAACTGATCTGTAACGACATAAACAGAAAATAAGTAAAACTAGTTACGCCTCACCATTTTACCTGCCTGTTTACTAAGCTTCCATCGTGAGTAAACATTTTAATAATAACATTCGAAGGTGTTATTAGGAAACGGTTATAATAAGTCGATACAAACTAAATACTTACATTAGCAAACACGAACCAAACAGATTCTCCACGTGATCCGTAATGTAAATCAGCAAACGTGGCGCCATCCAAAACGACAGGATTTACCGAATGTAGTTCGTAACCGGAGAATAATGAAACCTCTAGTCTTAAGATGCCAGATCGCTCTTTGCCTTTCCACCTGTAATAAAAGGATATAAAATCTGTGAATTTATACATTTCATTTGACACTTGTGTTTGAGCACAAAAGCAATCCTCTGTTTATCTCCCCTGTCTCTGTAGAAGGACAACGTTGCGTAAAAATAAGAAAATAATATTCTGATATTCGAAGTATCTGGTAATTCAGACTCAGAAATAAAGTTGGGACTTACTATACTAATTTAAGCAAAAGAAAAAAAACTTTGCAAAGTATTGGAAACAAACAAATTATTTTAATTATTACTGAAATGGACGATTTCACAAAATAGGTAAAAACAATTGAAAATATTTGAAAAAAAACGTTCTCTTTTTCTAACCACATAATAGGCGATATTTTACGATATGCGACACAAAGGGTCGCACAAAGGACTTATAAGTGGCGGAGGACCGAACTAAATATACATATATAATACATTTTAATTAACAGTTAATTTTGAAACTAATCTTGAGCATTTGATAAGTAATTGGTGACATAAGTTACTTACTTGAAACAAGTTTTAATAATTAGAGTTGGTAGATTTCCTTGCAAGTCTTCAATGCTGCTTCTCTCCGGTCGAATTTCTTCAATGATTGCAGATTGAATGTTTAGTAAAGCGTTCTCTGGTTTCGGTGAATACGTTGAGTAGGTTATGGTACCCTGAAGAAGAAAATTAAGTGGATTAAACTTAACAAATTACCAATATAAAAGTGAATGTACTCGAGTGTGTGTGTGTGTGAGTGAGTGTTAACCATGTTCCTAACATCGATGTAACCATTGAGGAGCTCTGGTTGGAGTTTCCGTCTTACTACCATATGTTGGGACTAAGAACACGCGATGTTAACCACAATTTGTGTTTACTTCAGGGATATACTCTAATATGTAGGGTATTTCGGGGCTACACATGGTATTTTGAGGACGGTCATTAAAACCAAAAAGATGTTGTTTTAGAAGACTAGACGAACAACTTTTGTTCAACGACTTTTGGAAATTCAAAGTAGTTATCGAAAACTTTGCGTTTAAAAGTTTACTTGAAAATCATCTGTTTCTTAAAATTGGAGATCATTGGTCTTAAGTTGTCCTTTCATTTTATTTGGGCTACTACAATCTAAACATTATTTGCATTTACTTTCAAATTGGCTGTTTATCCATCCAACACTCCAAATTTTTCGAAAAAAAAGTTCGTATTTCCAATAGTCGTAGAACAAAAGTTGTTCGCCTAGACGTCTAGATTCTAGAACCACCTCCTTTCGGCTTTAATCACCGTCCTCGAAGATCGCTATAAAATGTATCCTACTATTATTATAAAGCTTAAGAGTTTGCTTTTTGAAAAAATGCTTTCAAAAACTTTAGTACCCGGCGGGATTCGAACCCGCGACTATTGGCTTAAGAGTTTGTTTGTTTAAACGCCCTAATCTCAGGAATCGCTGGTCCAATTTCAAAAAATCTTTCAGTGTTGGATAGTCCATAGAGAGGAATGCTATTAAATATTTTCAAAAAAATTAGGCAGACGAAGTCGTGGGCACTGCTAGTGGCTGTTAATAAAATAGTATAGCGACTATCCATACCTGAACAGTAGCACATCCAGCTCCAGTAGCGTATACAAAGACCTTTGTAGGCAAACCGGGTAATTGAAGCGGTCGGGGTGGTGTCTTGGCTCTCAGTTCTAGCGTGTCTGTCAGCTCCATACCAGCAGTCGCCAGTGATACTGTTAGTGCCCGATGTCTGGAAAAATGTTTATTTTTAATAGGTGAGCTTGATGGTCATCGCAAGAGATAGCAATATAGTTCGTAGATCCCACAGGATATAATACGCTTATATAGACTGTATATAGATATACATAAAGGAAAGTCGTGTTAGTTACATTATTTATAACTCAAGAGCAGCTGAACCGATTTGGCTGATAATTGGTAGGGACGTAGCTTATGACCAGGGGAAGGAAATATGATTTAGGAAAACTTTTTTTGCCTCTAAGATCTTGGTCCCGATATTCCCACGGGATCGGGACTTACGTGAGTGAAACGCGGGACTCTGCTTGTCCTTTATATGAAAAAAAAACAAATAAAATTTGTAGTTACCTATCATGTGCCAAGGCAGCATATTGCGCCGCCGCTTTAGTAGCACTGTACGCCAGGCTGGGGTGTCTCTGCAGCGTAGACGCTCGGTAGTAGAGGAACCGAGCGGCTGCCTCGCCTTCTGCTAACGCTCCTCGAGCACAAGCGGCTAAAAGCACTCGCACACCAGCCACGTACTGTTCCATTGTTACTGCCTCTGTAATTTAGATTGTTATATCATTTGATTAACAGCACATTACAAAAAAAAAAAAAAAACTAAAAGGCAAGGCTGAACATGTTTCACGGATAACTGACTTTACAAAAGCTAATAACTATCCATAAAAGTTTGAATGGAAAGAAATCTTGTCCAGGATGTTACTCTCAGAGATGATGCAATAAAAATGATTGGCAGCTTTGAGAACCTGTAGTTCATTTTATCCACTCAGAGCTTTTCTCAGCAAACGGTTTCGCTCGAAGCCCCTTAGTGTAAATCTATGCTGTCCAATGCCCACAATAATTCACCCTATTACCATATTTGATCACTGACAGCGATAAAAATAAATGAATAAACTAGGAAGTCTTACCATAAGAAGTAGTTTTAATATTTCTCGAAGTCTCTTCAAGTAACCAGTCGGCAGCATCTTTCCTCGGTGCAGGCCATCCAAATTCGCCTTCTTCAGTCGTTGATGCATTTCTAAGGATCACCAAAGCTTCTGGTACTACTGGACTCCTGGAAAGTCACGATGAATTATATTTAGAATCTGGATTTTAAAATCGTTTTAAGAAATCGGCAAAGATTCTCTATAGAAGTTGATATTAAGAAATCAAAACATTCCGTTTTTCTACCAGTACTTTTAATTTTAAGGCTTAAAAATGTATAATTATTGAGTTTAAGGGCGGTTGGTCAAAGTGCACGTTTGGCCAAAGGGTATACACACAAATTCGAAGTAGGTTATTTAGCAGAAAGTTGCTTAGAGATGAAATAGAGCCTGTTGATTTATACCTATTGAACTTAATTGTTATAGTTTGAGAACTGGATTACCTGGCCAAGACTAAAGCTAAAACTGATGCAGCTAGTGCAGCCGGTGACGTCAAATTATGGAGGTTTTTCTCCAAATATGCTTGAGCCTTTTTTGCTACGTTAGCATCCACCTGAAAATGTAAACAATTTATGTTAGTGACGCACAGTCAAACAACTTGGTCAATAATGTAATTACTAATTATCAATTTTAGAGTTTTTAAAATTAAAATTAATGTCAATATTAGGGGAACTTACTTGATTTTCTACACCAACTTCAAGCAACGCTGTCAAAGTTTCAGCAGTAATTTCAACTTTTCTCTCCCACTCAATCTCTTCCTTAGTCATATTGCCATCCTTATCATAATAGTAATATTCATTGACATCAACATTCTGCTGAGTTCCATTAGAATTCTTTATATCAACTGGGTAGTAATCAACTTCTTTATCGGCAGCTAGAGGTGTAAAAGATCCGTCAGGGTTCTGCCGTGTTTGTATCCATTTCTTTATAGATCTTAGTAGTTCGGGGTCAACGGGGTAGTATGATTGTATTTTGCTGAGGATCTCTAGAATCTTGATGGTTGATAAATGGCTGCTCATTGCTGGATGGTCGCTGAACGAGTTGTCGCTTTTTCGAAAGGACAGGAGAATTTGAACCTGGTGACAAAGTGATGTTTTTAGGGTTCCGTAGCCAAATGGCAAAAAACGGAACCCTTATAGATTCGTCATGTCTGTCTGTCCGTCCGTCTGTCTGTCCGTCCGTATGTCACAGCCACTTTTTTCCGAAACTATAAGAGGTATACTGTTGAAACTTGGTAAGTAAATGTATTCTGTAAACAGCATTGAAATTTAAACACAAAAATAGAAAAAAATAATTTTTTTTTGGGGTTCCCCATACTAAGAACTGAAACTCTAAAATTTTTTTTACACAAATCCTAAACCCCCCCCCCTGTAACTTCTAAAATAATGGAATGATAAAACTAAAAAAAAGTATGTGATGTACATTACTATGCAAACTTCCAACGAAAATTGGTTTGAACGAGATCTAGTATGTAGTTTTTATTTAAAACGTCATAAATCGTAAACCGCAATTTACCTTTCAAAACAAAATCTGTTGTATAGATATGGATAGATATAATGGTACGAAACCCTTCATGCGCGAGTCCGACTCGCACTTGACCGGTTTTTTTTCATAAGGTAATTAATTGTGACTTGCTGTTTACCCACATATTAAGTTCTGCTCCCACAAATTAAATAATTAAGGTTGATGATGATTTCTTATGTTCAGTTATCAGAATACTAAGTTTATGTAGTTTTTTTTGCGTCAAAGAGCAATAGGTCTAAAAAGGGGGTCATAGGTTCTATCAAATCTCATCTGGAGAATAAAATAGGAATAATTTAAATTATGGAAAATCGTAATACCTGTTCTGGTAACTTTTTCAAAATTCTCTCTTTTTCAGCATCGTCAACCAAATGCGGAATATGCTCCAAAGCCAACAAGGGTGCTAAACTAGCCGAAGTCGCCGACAACTGCGAGTCTCTCCACACTTCCGTCCATTGATCGTTGGAGTCTGTTTGGAAACTATACAATGGCAGATGTAGCCCACCAGACACCAACAAGGTACCGCTGGCAGAACCCGGCACTACGCCTCGGGGGAGACCAAGTTCAAGTACTTGAGAGAAGCCGGCTTCTTCGTTGAAGTTCCAAATTCTGAAAGACACGCAACGTGGTATACATATTTGGAGTACTAGCATATGGGGCAACAATCAAAAGAATATGACGCTGTATGCACGGATGTCTCACGTTATTTTTTGGTATGGACTTATTTAGTAAAAAAACCATGAAGATTTTTTTTTAAATAGCAAATAGATTAATAATTAATATTGCATACAGTGCAAACTAGCCCCAAACTAAGCACTAAGATTGTACTATGGGTACTAGACAATGGATATACTACATATTGTACATTTTTTAATACATTTGACTACATAGAAAACGCACAGACCAGAAACAAATATGCAAAGGCAAAGGGTGGTTAATGAGGGTTTCCAACTTACCTAAAATCAGCCTTATCACCCCAAAGCGCGCTGAAGCCCACATACTTAATCCTCATATCATTCGCCAGCGGCCAGACAAGTAACCTCCTCTCAGAGGGAGCTGCTCCTCTCCCCACAGATAACCTCCCCCCTTCCCACCAGACCCACCACGCACACCACGCACCAGTTCCAGAACATTCTTCATCCGTTTCCGTTTGTTCTGCACTGGCTAAATGGACATCATAACCTGAAATTGATAAAAGTAACTTCATATCTTTGCGGATTTCAACAGGACTTATTACTTTTTATACGATAGGTATGTCTGGTAAGGTACTCATGCCTACAAAATGTTGTCGCCAAACCATAAAAGGCGTTATTGAAGTGCATGTTTTTTAGCTTCCCAATGGTTGGTGCCATTGCCATGGTCCAGAGTTGGATGATAAATTCGTAACATGGCGCAGTTGCGACTCAGAGAATGCTAAAATTGTAGCAAAATTCATAAAACGGTTCATTTTTTTATCAAATCAAATCAAAGCATATATTTGCCATCATCGAGATTATTTTAAATCCAGAATTCAATTCTTACCATGTTTCCCTTTAGCAATCCATACACGAGTCTTCTCAAACACAACTCGGTACATGTCATCGGAAGGTGCCCTTATTGCTGACAAGGCTACATGGGCTGCTCCTTGGGCCCGTAGCTCTAACACCAAACCAGCTCGGTTGCGTGGTGCGGCCACCCATTGCCACTCCCATGATCCTCGAGACGATACTGCGAGGTGTTCTGAAATGAGACAAAAAAGATTGTGTTTAGGAGTTATACTCAGTGCGTACGAGTAACTTGTTGGCACGTGAGACTACTATGTATTGCCAGTGCATACAAGTAGCTGTACTGGCTAGGCAACAGCTCGCACGGTAGCTTGCATTAAGTAAACGAGCATTATAGTGTTTTTCCATTGACGCTGCGTAAGGCGATACTAGTTATTGGAATTTTCTTGAAAATAATAATTTGGGTAAATATGGTTTGGGTGTTGGTTCAACAAAAACTGAGATATTCAACAACCTGAAGGTAGTTTATGCACCTGTGAAATTTATCAGAAAATTATGAAAAGGAAATTAAAATGTCCAAATATTCAGTTCTAAGACCTTGGATATTTGTTCATCAACTCGAAAGTATGCCTATGCTTACCGTTTGCACAGAAGTAAGCGCTCTGGGTGTCACTCCTGTGAAGTCCTTCAGGCAAGACGAGCACACTTGCTGATCTGATCACGGAACCCACCAGGGTCTCGTTGTTGAACGACGTGTATGATACGGAGCAGTTATCAGCACTGTAGCCGGTTACTTCCACTGAAAAAGTATTGAAATACATTAATTAAAACCGACCTGGTTCAAGAGGATCGGCAAAAGCAAGGAATATCCTTCCTACTGATACATTATCGTACCAGTATTCTAAAGGAGAAAGTTTTTGAGGGTGTGTATTTTGTTGCTCCTTCACGCAAAAACTGGTATACGGATTATGATGAAACTCAACATGTAAGTAGGTGAGGATTTGGAATACCATCTAAGCTACTTTTTCTCTCGATATTCCCGCGGGATCGGGACTAACGCCAGTTAAACTGCTGGGTGCTGCTTAACACAAGACAATTATTCTCCTTAAAAAGTTCAAATGTACCCAAATATTTCAACAGAACAGAAACTCATCCGGCAGATATAGAGCAAAGTGAACAGCAAATCAAATAAAGCTTTCGCAAGACTAAGTGAAAAGGTGTAAAACGCCAGTAAAGAAAACACGGAAAACAAATAAAAAACCTCATTTCACACCCTATTTCACTGTTAATTTTTGAAATTACTGTAATAAAAGCACCGATATCCGTGTTTCAGTTGAAACCGACGAGCAAATTTTACGTGCACACGAAACTGAATAGTAATTTTATGGCATCGACCTCGCAGCCATAAATTTTCTCTCATAATTCGTGTACTGACGTAAATTGTTTTATCTTTTGGTCGTTTCTGAAATTTTTATCTGTATCTTTTATTGTTATTGGTGCGATGTTCAAATCTGAACGGATCGTAACGTAGTGTCGTTAAAATGATACGTGATTCGTTTTTCCGAATTGGGGAAATGCAATTTGGTACCTAAATAATTAGAGTTCGGACACCTTTATTCCTTTTTACTATACCAAATTGGAATTTTCATTAAAGGAAAAGTCTTAGTTCTAAAAGCTTTCATAGATTAGATCGCATTGTCAAGTACCATCAGGTGATAAAAGGGCTCTAATGCTACCTTCCGAATGGTTATGAAATTAAACTCAATTTCGGTGTCAATCGCGTTACACACTTTTAAACTTACACGATCTCCGTCCATATTAATATTAGAACTTCTGATTTAAATCGCGTTGCATTGTGGATAACTATAGCCGTGTTACACAGTGTTACATTAAAACGTCGTTCGAGGTTATTATAATCCATAGTTATCTGTAACGCGATCTAGACCCGAAGTTCTAATTTAAATCGCTTTTTCTTTTATTATGTTTAACATTTTGCAAAAGCCCAAGACATACCAAACATGTTAAAGCAACTCAACTGAAACCGAAAAATGAGTTTAATTTCATATCAGCGTCGTGAAAACTGAAGTAAAATTTTGAGTAAACATAGTGTTATTAGATAAATTCCGAACCTCGGAAAATCATGTTCAAAACTCAAGCAAAAGAGTTCTTGCAAACATCGAAACACTTAGGTGAGTGAAATTAAATCAATCACTCGAAGTTCGACGTTCATTGTTTACATCGCAAACAAAACTAAGCACAAAATGTTTTCCCAAGAAAATATATACAGGAGAAAACATTCTGTAATCTAGAGTAGGTACGAAGTATAAATATTGTAGCATTTTGTATACGAGTGAGATATTTATGAAACCTCGAGTATTTTTGTAAAACCACAATGTAGTTTTCGCATTTTCGTTTCACTGACATAGCTGGGTTCTTCGTTCTATTTGAAGAATATTTTTGAGTAAATATTCAACAACTTTTGGCTTATACAAATACAGATATGTTTATTCATTAGAGGTATAAACAAAATTTAGTCTAGCATTCGTAATTGAAAAAATAAACTTGTTAGAATCGAGCGAGCAAAAGCACTCTGGCAGGTAAAATAAAATTAGCAACGAATATCGTTCATTGAGCTTATTAACAGTCAAATTCAAAGGAAAGTATAATTACATATGATCACTATTGAAATATAGGCGGCAACCCAGGGCAGAGCCGTGAACATATAATTAGTTTTAGAATAGATATTCTATAACTAAAATGTCTCAAGTCTCAACTATGAGTCAGCTCTGTTCAACTTTTCAACTTCAAAATCGAAACGGTTAGAAACGTCCACAGAAAATAGTAAATGGCGTTATTAGTAGGTATGAAGTCCTGAATTGGACTATCAAATTTATTTCCAAGCCACGCTCATAAACAACTTCTGACGAATCATCACCCGCCCGCGGCCTACTGGGCTAAAACTATGTGACCCGGTGGAGGATCTTCTATAGTTTATCTTTATTTTTTTTTAAAGGTTTGTCTAAAGATTTGTACTTAGTGCTAATGATTTCTTGCAAAATGACCAATAATTGCTAAACAGTTTTCGGAAAAAAATAAACGGCAAAGTTAAGAGATTGAATTTAGTTAAAGAATAGGTGCCCTGATCTGCTGTGGTGAGAAAATTCTTATAACTGTCTTTGTAAAAACAAATGACTTTGTCTATCCATTTAGCTACCTACCAATCATAGTCGCGAAATTTAAAAATTGAAAAAAATTAAGTCCGATAACATTAAACATCAATGACCTCTGACCTACAAAAAATCGCCTTTTCTAAACTTCCATTATCCTGAGGAGTTTTCATAAAAAATTCGCGACCCCAGTCACATTTTTAGTAATATCCTAACTTCAACGTATGATAGTCAGGGAAGTCAAAACTGAGCGGAACTTCCTCCTATTTTTAGCGATCAACTTCCGTAAACTTTGCCCAGTCTCTGCGAACTTTGGGAAAGATTTTAATTTCACAATTATGTGCTGGGGTTAAGAATTTCGCCGCGGAACTTCGACTCCATTAAAATATTTTGCTTCACAGATTGCTTGCTAGAATATTCGATGATACGTAGATATATAAGGTTTTGGTTGTAATTAAAACATGCTAATTTATTGTTCGTAGCACGAAACTCAGAACCGTTTAAGTTAAGTAAAAATACTAAACCTTTCAAGTTGATTTTAAGTCAGTGATTTTATCTACATTAGTTTTTAATCTTCAATATTATACAGGATGTTGGAGTTTATGGGACACCTGCTTACATATATGTTGTTCTACACGTCCATGTGAACTCTTATTTTTTAATCTTAATTAGTATTTTCTTTTTTTTTATTGCTAAGGTTATCTTTTACTGAAAAACAGCCGTTTTTGAAAATAAAGCCAAGTATAATTTAAGGTCAATGACCTTCAAATCTCAGAAACATGTGATTTTCAAGTACCTAAACTTAAAACTCAATATTTTCGGAGACTTCGAATTTTCAGAATTCCTAAAGTGGTTCGCCTAGACGTGTAGGACAACGTGAATTAAGCAGCTGCTCCGTAAACTCCAACACCTTGTGCTGGTTAACAGCATAATATGTAGGTATATCTAAAATAACAACTTTTTGAAACCTCAGTTGAGTTTTAAAAAATGAACAAAAAAAATACATACCAATGCTCGAAGTTGTCGTAACACGTAAGAAACAACGTGACGCTGACGACTTCAATCAAGTCACTCCCCCTGTACCTACTACGTATTAAAACTCACTAAAGAATTAAGTTCCAAAAAATGCCACGTACCAGTAATATTCTTTCTTCCCGGCGTATTGACGGCCACTCTGACGACTAGCTGCGTGCCGCCTCTAGGCCCGAGTCGCAGTCGTTCGGTGACGTACAAAGCTCCCGTGCTTGCAAACGCTGCCCCAGCGCTTAGAGCTAATAAAGCTGTAACCTGAACGCAAAGAAGATAGTTGAATTATAGAATAAAATGAGTACTTATGGCCACCGTCCAGCTCCATTATCAGATCAGCTCCATGTCATAATAATATTGCATTGTCACGCGACTTACACATGTATGTAAAATTTCAGCTCAATCAGTAACCGGGAAGTGGGTCAAATTTTACTTGCAAGATTCCACCCGAACAAACATACATTGCAAGTTTAATAAAAGCTTTCAATAATAAAAACAGTTGGTATGTAGATTTACCTTCCTTCTTTCAAGGATTTGTAGAAAGTCCTTGAAAGAAGGTCAATGTAGGTACCTAAGTAGGGTTTTGCATTGATATTATAGGTGACTTATTTATTGTAACATAGTCGAAACGTCGAGGTAAGAATAAAGTTCTTACCCCACCACAAGGTTTTCCAAAATATTCATTCGAAATGAAATAAAACGGAAATTTTAATACATTTTGTTCATTTTTCCAGCGTAAATTACTAGTTTACATCTTATTTACTTATTTGTTTTATATTATTCCTAATAAAAAGTAATTAACGCCGTAAAAAATAACGAAATGTATTTCCGTTTTATTTCATTTCGAATGAATATTTTGGAAAACCTTGTGGTGGGTGCCCTGTAAAAAATAAAATGTTAATCCGAATAATACCGATATAAGGGTAGAAAACTAAATTTTCATAATTCTAATTTGGTATTACCTACATGCATTTCGATCGTCTATTGTTTATATTTGTTTTCTGTTGTTTTATGTTTTCGTTTCGATCGTCTTTTGCGTCATATCCGATGTCGGCCCAGTTGACCACTCACAAATTACAGAAGAGGCGAAAAAATAACCGTTCTGTTGAGTATATTGTTCCATTTCAAATTCCTAAGTTTTTTCACAAAATTCTGAAGTCAAAAAAAACCTATTTAAAAATTACATTCAAACCATATCGGTAGTTTTGCGCCACCCTGTAGAAGAAATATAAACAATAATCGTTCTTAAAAAGGGCTAATTTAATTTAATAAATCCTTCTAACATACCACGAGCTTAACCTAAGTAGCTAAACCTAACCTAACATATCTATTTCGTGCCTAAAATCCTTTATCTTTTCCATGAAAACCTTTGAGGAAAACCTTAGGTATTTACGTTTATCTTAACTCTCTATTTTTCTTCGTAAAAGATTAACCAAGATTAAAGACTCCGCTCGCCTTAGACAAATAACTATTTATCCTATTTTAAGAGGGTACACATTGCCATAAGAGAGATACTATAAAGTTTGTATGGAATCATTACATAGGTAATTTAAGGCAGCAATCGTCAAATCGGCTCATTTTGGTGTTGCTGATTCAACACTTATTTACTTAAGTCATAATTTTTAAAACTGTACTAGGTCTTAACATTACCTATTTATTCAAAAAGTGTTTGTTACACTTAGTACTTTCTTTAAAAGAGCTATAGTAGGTATCTACTTGCATTTATACACGGTAAAATTATATTATAGATTTAAAAAAAAATGACAATGGATAAAAAAAAACAGAACATAATTTTTATTATAGCGCTTAAATGTTTGTTTATTAATTAACTTTACAGAACATCTTAAAACTAGATCAATAAGCCACCAACACCAACATAAACTTATTCAGATTTCACCGGGTGACAGTATCATTGACAAAACCTTACTTAATCGTGGTTATACAAGTACTATTATTGGTTTAAGCGCTTAAAATTTCATGTATCAGACAAATTTTTCGTTAATAAGTTCAGAAATCCACGGCCAGATCCTCATGTCAATACAATTTTATTGTGCAGACAATTATGAGCCATATTCGTGAAATCCTGCCTCATGATAGTAGGTACAGCTACTCAATAAAACGAGCTCGATTGGCAACTTAAGCCGCGTCACACGTGCGGTCGCGATTTGTTTGTCCCGGAAAGCGCTCGTAGAATCCCGATTAGGGATTCCCTGGGTTATCCACGCGAATCCGGGCAAATGGGGCGATTAGGCAGTCTATTTCTGTATACCGGGTTTTAGAGAGGTTCGAACCGGGTCGAACTATGCATAGTATTAGTTGGTGTGGCATGTGTTAAATTGTTTTTTAATTAGGTAGGTTTATTATCACGTTGAGATAAATATACGGGCTCTTTTATCTAGTAGTTTGAAAGCTGCTCATTATAATAATTTTGTGAATATTTTCATGAAACGTTTTACTTAGGTATGATCGATGTCGACTTATATTTTTGAATAGACCAACTTTTGACTTGATCAACACTGTTGATGAAACATCGTTTTGGACCGCCGACGGAAAAAAGAGGGGTGTTTTGTTATAGTTTGAGGTTGGTCTGTCTTTGGCATTGGACCTACTTACTTTTACATTTACTGTGTGTTTCCGAAACTAGCCCTATAACTGGGCCTTTTGCGTGACATTAAGCCGTAGGTTTCCTCACAATGTTTTCTTTCACCGTAATAGCGATGTTAAGAACGCACTTAATTTTTTCTTAAAGTAAAATACATTGGTGCGCGGTGGGCCTGGATTCGAAACCACGACCTTCGGAATGAAAGTCGCAGTATCTACCACTAGAACAACACCGCCCTGGCATTGTACCTACCTAGCTCGCGAACGGTAGAAGCAATTTTTATTTAGTGTGTTTTTTGTTTGATGAAATATCTAGCTACTTTATTATTGAATATCTATTAAAATCATAAAGCCAAATTCGATGTTGGATATAACGTTACATATTCTATCTTTCACTCGATTTTAATAAAAATAACAGTTCACACTTCATTTTTCTTTAATAAAATAACAGTTGTATTGCATTTATTATAATATAACACAATATAATTTACAATCCTAAATAAGCACTGAAATTATTATTGTCGAGTTAGTTATTCGTAATATCTCGATTCACTGAGGAATAACCTCGTTTTCAAGCGAATAAATCGATTACCATCAATTTATTTAGTACCTGCCATTAATCCAAATTGTACCAGTAAAAGGGTACTGTTTGGTAATTTATTTATTAATCCGATTATCAACCATTAGCCCATCTACCGATCCGATTAAATAAATTAAAATTAGCGTTTCAATTCCATTAGGTAGGTAAGTACTAATGAAAACTGATACAACATGAAATTTTATTAAAGGTTAAAGTTTAATTGTGTATCTTGTTACTCGTTTATGCAAAAACTACTGAACCAATTGCGATGAAACTAGGTACGCATAATAGCTGGAGTATTATTAAACACATAGCTTTTTATCTCAATATTCCCTCAGAATCAAGACTTATGCGGGTAAAACCGCTACAGCTATTATTTGAATTTTACGTACTTCATCAATTGCCGTGTAGCCTAGATAGGGTGACCCTATTCTATGCCTAGGCTTAGGGTTACCCCATCTCTTTCTGTGAGTGTAGGTAAAGGCGACTAAGGGATGCAGCAGCGTGCTACATCTTAAATCACTTGTCACTTACCTGACCACCTAGCGAAACTATACTCAAACACGAGTTACAAACATTCATATTTTCATAGTTACATTTTCCCAGGTCTTAATCGCGTATTATTATTTATTTTCTACAGTCTCCTCGCGACCAAGACCATTGTAACATGGTTGAAACGTCGAAGTAAGAAAATAAATAATAATACGCGATTAAGATCCGGGAAAATGTAACTATATTCGTGTGAATTAATAAAGTTAATAAATATTTTCTTTAAAATACTTACATCCATACAATTGTTGATATTGTTCGTGATCTTCACATCGACTTCCACAGTTTCTCCGACCTTCAAGGCAGGGGGTAGAGCGAAGTCCAGCTGGATAGGCCTGAACACGTTGATGGTGCGTGGTAAAGAGAACCGAAGACCTCGGTTTGAGAGAGACAGCGCCCAGAGGGACCAGCGACCGGCTTCAGATGGAGCTGATATGGTCACTCCGTCGGTAGAAAGCTGACTCCTGTTGCAAAGACGAACAGTTCCTAAGTTAATTTATATTTCAAAATTCTTTATCTAATATATAAAATTTCTATGTCACAGTGTTACCGTACTCCTCCGAAACGGCTTGACCGATTTTTATGAGATTTTGTATACGTATTCAGTAGGTCTGAGAATCGGCTACTATCTATAATTTATAAGGCAAAACAACGTTTGCCGGGTCAGCTAGTTATTGTATAGTATTGGCTCACCCGGCAAACATTGTACCGCCTTAGAGGCAATATCCGTCTCTTGGTTTTAATCTACATCCCCACCAATGTTCAGTTAAATAGGTACATATAGATATGTAAATAGAACATTAGTAGATAAGTAGTAATAGATTACTACATATCAACAACGATGGATATAAAACGTATTGACCTCATCGCATGAGAAAGGAGACAGTTGTAAACAGATAAAGCATCATTGAATTTGCGGTAACATTACCACAGTGGCTGTTTACAACTGTCTTCCTTCATAAATGTAGTTTTGAAGGAAGACAGTTGTAAACCGGCTGCTGTTAAGATTGAGATCAATGAATCTTTCAGACTATTTTTAAAAACTTATCAGAAACTCCATGTTGTCCTTAAAAACAAGTTGTGCACCGTGCCGTTGCAGAAAACTTCAGACAAAGTTGTACCAACATATTATTATAAATGTTACTGCATAGTTTTACAGCAGCTGCGATAAACACATCTAACTAACTTAGTTTCCGAGTCACATAGAGCGTAAACTGTAGGAGAGACACTGTGTTTTATTGATATGTTACCTACATAGTATTTAGTCTATGTTGGTCCTGAGATGGGATGAGTTACAATGTTTTTAGAAAAAGGTCTCAACAACATGAGAAAAGAATACCTCGAAATATTTTAAGGAAAATACGCATTCAAAAAATTTCGCTCGCGGCGAGGCTTAAACTGGCGTCTTTGCGTGTGTACCCAAACGTCAATTCCGACTAGACCATTCCAATTCCAACTAGACCACACGAGCGGGGGGCTCGTGTGGTCTAGTTGAAAAAGATCGAGTAAAAAATGCATGCAATAAAAACTAATAAAGAAATATTTAGAAAAGGATACCTAGGTACCTACTCCTTTCTCCATACAAACTTTACAAACGTAGTCGACTGTTTTCTCCCTGGATAAAGACATAATAAAATTATAGAAAATAATATGTATATGCCATAAATCCTATATCAGCCTTGACTAATTTGACCATGCGCCTACGAAGGAGACGTCTTGATGTCTTTGTCCGCTCTCAAAAACAATTTGTCTAATATAATACGATTAAAACCGAAAAAATGAGTTTAATTCCTTAATAATAATTTTAATCATTTCAACAAAACTCTCTAACAGAACATGATTACACGATTTTCACAGTGAAATTAGCCAGTTATTGTAGTTTTCCGATAACACTGCATCCATTATACGGTTTAATTAACCAAAACATACGAGAATTGGAAACAAAGCGAAATGTTCATCGGGAAATGTTGTTGTTTTATCAATTTTACCTATTATTGGTAGAGTCAGCTTAAAAATTTGATGCCAATTAACATTCAAATTTTCAAAACAATTATTATTTCATTTTTAAATTTGTGTCACACTAAATTTAAGTTTAGTTTTGTTATAGGTACTTGTAAATTTTAGTACAATGAAGCGTTCATCTTTCTATCTATTAAGTTACCTATTGGTTTCCTTTAAGAAGTCGCCCTCCGGCGATAAGGCTGCCCATTATGCCACAATTGATTTAAGTTTTTCTATGCAATTCTGTAATTTAAGTTTTAGTAGGTACAATAAAGCATTTGAAATTAAAGACATTTTTTTGGTTTTAATCGCGTGGTGTTCATTACTTTTAGCATTGTTTCAACGCTCAACGTTTCGAGACCTTTACAGGTAGGTCCCTTATTCAGGATTGACTCATTACAACAACATCGCGAAAACAGAAGAAAATTCTAAAAAAACATTTATGTATCTATCTATCTATCTATCTATAGATAAACCATAACCAACAAATTATAACAGCCACTATCTGTCAAGATTATATGAACACTTAACATCTATCACGAGTGTCCGTCTGTCCGTTTCTGAATAATACCGCTTTGATACATTACAGGCCACAATTTCAAATATTGACTAGGCAGCAGAGTAGGACGTATGACACTGACAAATAGTGGAATACCCTGAAATGGATGGGATGGCATTTTGTCGTTCACTTGGGTGATAAAGCAGGGCGTTTCACGGTACATTGAATTCATAACCGATCGTTCCTCACCGCACACCTATTAGCAGAGTTTAAGGGTTGTAAGTAGTAACTATTAGGTAAGCTGTGGCTTAGTTAGGAGCACATGTGATAAGCTTAGTTAGGAGTAGAGTGTTTTTTTTGATAATCTAATTTTTCGGAAATATATTCGTACCTATTCTAATTAGAAAGTGAAAAAAACCAAAACGTAGGGGCATAGTCATAGCAGATATAGGTTTTATGGCATAAAAATATTTGATCTAATGTCTTTATCCAGGGAGGAAACAGTCGACTATGTTTGTATGGAGGAAGAGTAGGTAGACTGTCCTTTTAATATCGCTCATATCTTTTTATAGACTTGATTCAGTACCTTGAATGTTATTTACCTATGTACCATAGACCTCAGTATCTAGTACAAAGATTCACCCGGTTTCTGAGAAAATCGGTGCTGACAAAAAGACAAATGAACAGAACAGACAGACAGACATACAGACGGACAAACGAGTGAGAGTTCCTTTTTTACAAGGGTTATTCAACATTTATAGACGTAAACCTATAGGTAAAAAAATAACATTTTTAACATTAAAAAATGCCATCATAGTAGGTACGTTAGACTTCAGAGTAGCTTACTAGTTAGAGTTTAGGTTAAGCGGATAGACCATTTGTCAATAGAAGAGGACATAAGTTACGTCAGTTGACAGTTGAATCGGCGGGTTTGGGATTTATATGAGCTAGGCAACTTTCTAACAGAACTATATTTATTGTTTACCACTTCTTTTTCTTCTTTTCGAATGGTGATGTGGCTATGATGATGCGATATGGATAAATAGTTACATGTTTAATCTCAGACTATAATCTGACAATTACATTTGACATTTATTCTTCAAGAAAATGTGGCAAAGTTAGTCTACTTATGCGGGTGATACCGCAGGATGTAAAGTTTTAATAAACAGTAACAAAGTTTTTTAGTTATTTAAATCTTTTGTTTGATTTACACTCATAGTCAGGTCGCTATAACCACTATACATCTGCCCTATGCAAACTTTTCAGAACAGTAATATTTATGGTTATAACAACCATGCATTACTTATGATAACTGCATGAGTTACGTACAAGCTGAAGCCGCCATATTGTGGTGATAAATTAGCTAAACTATGTTCTGTGCACCGGCGCGGCGCACTGTTACTTTGAAACTGCAGTTCGGAAACAATTCATTGTGTGTCTGACTTCAACTTTCTTTAATTGAAAACCCAATTATTTTAAAATAGGTATACGGCGGTTGTGTTAAATCACAATCAATGTTTAAAAGTAGGTAACTTACTAAGCATCGATAATCGAGTTATATTCCAAGAAATATAAGACTCGTAGCCGTAACAGACGATCGAACTGCATCGCACCACCAGTGACGTTACTAATAATAATGTGAAACTATTCTGTGGCGTTCTGCCACAGAATCGGTACGGTACTTAATTTGACGGTACGGTTCGGTGCGGGTTCGATCGTCTGTTACGGATATTAGTTTATATTAAAAACAAAAGCTCTTTGTTTCAAAAATTCGTCAAGTGAGCTCAAATCACAGGGACGGATATAATGAGCTTGAACTTGGCGCAGTTGGTTAGTGCCCGGCTAGAGAACAGGAGGTGGCGGGTTCAAATCCCGCAGGGAGCAATGTATTTTGAAAGAAAAAGCATCTTTTATCAATACTTTCCCCGAATAAATATAATATTTGAAATATAAGGTTGTTTACACTGTGACAGCTTGTTAATGATTAATGATATGATGTCTTATAAAAATTCAAGACACCTTCAATCTTTTTATGGAAATCGTACCCTTAACATCTTTAGTATGAACGAAATATTGCATGCCTATACATTGTTGCGGTTAAATTCCTTTAATTCTACTGTGTGTTTCCGCAACTAGCCCTATAACTGGGCCTTTTTGCGTGACTTTAAGCCGTAGGTTTCCTCACGATGTTTTCCTTTACCGTAAGAGCTATGTTAAAGCGCACTTAATTTTTTCTTAAAGAAAAAGACATTGGTGCGCGGTCGGCAAGGATTCGAAACCACGACCTTCGGAATGAAAGTCGCGGTATCTACCACTAAACCAACACCGTTCCAAATTCGAAATGCTATTTAAATACCAATAAATTCAGGTTCGTTTTCATGGAAGCATGTTTCGTAGACAGCCTAAGGGCGTTTTACATTTTGCCTTCGGCATCAGGAACCAATTTATCAGACAAGATAAACCCCTGATCTGAAATCTGGGAAACCGCAATCCTGTTTCCTATTCTGTCAGGCTCAATACAACATTTAAAATGTTTGTGTCAGACGTATTTTACTATGTTTCTCTTGAATTTGTAGCATTTGTATAAGTTGGAAAGAGACGAAATAACGTAGCCTCATTTAGGGTTTTCTGTTTAGTAAGGATTTTATTTTGTCTTCGTTTTGTGTCGTTTTAATCTAATAGGTATCCATCACTATGGGCTGGAATAATAATCCCTCGACGACGTCGATAACGCCGAGGTAAGAGAATAAAAAAGTAAAAATCACGCGAATAAAACCCGGGTAAATGAAAAATTATAATGATACCTATTATTAATGACTATTATCTAAGAAAAACCCATCTCGAAAATATGCGCCGCAACGAGACTAGAACTCGGGACTTTCAGCTCACCGTGCTAATCCAAGAAAATTCCAAAACTTACGTGTCTTCTTCTTCTTTTCATGTAGTGATGTGGCTCACCTAGTTTTAGTTTTCTGGTCGCCCTAAGGCCTCTAACTTGATCTAACGATAACTTACCGCCTTACTTATAAATGGTTTAGTTTATGTAACGTTTGTCGCTATCCCTTAACTTTGAAACGTCATGTCACAGTAAAAGACAAACGATAAGTAGTTTAAGCAGCTGTTTATAAGTAAGGGGGTTAATATACTTACGTGTAATTAAAACACTTCCACATCCACAGTCGATCATGAGACGCCGGGGGCACGAGATGAGCTGGTGACCTTGGAGCTGGTGCTGTCCTCTGCCTGTACAAGACTCCGCCACCGCAGGCACCTCCTCCAACGAAGAGTGATACTCCGGCGGACACGAACTCGGGGCCTGGTGGTTCTTCATGTTCCATGGAACTATGAAAAAGTATAGGTATTTTATATTCTTCGTTTTTATTGTCTTTATGGATAAATTATTTACTATTACAAAGCTAAATAATTTGTTTGTTTGTTTGAACGCGCTAATCTCAGGAACCGCTGGTCCGATTTGAATAAATCTTTCAGAGTTGGATTGTCCATTTATTGAGGAAGGCTATAAAATAAAGTACCTATATTATATTTTCAAAAAAATTAGGACGAAGTCGTGGGCACTGCTAGTAAATAAATATAAATATTGCACGACGTTGCAAACAGCGCAAACTACATATGATTTTTTTGTCCTTGATCCCGTGACTTTTAAAAAAAGTCTTTTACGTAGATTGGTGTGAATTACTTATTATTCTTTTCCGCCACGTGTCATCGTGCCTGAAACTCTGCGTAGGTTTCAAATGGAGGCATATACATAACGGAGGCAGGTTTTTGTATGCCTCCGTGTGAGGCCTCCGCTTCACGCAGTCCCTAAAAGTTCCTTTTGAAAATAAGTGCTACAGCGCTTGATTGAACCCTTTTATAGAAAAATAATACAAGTCACAATCACAATATTTATGAAATAACTCACATTTTATTTCACATAAAAAGTCATGCGAAGCCAATAAATACTGAAGTAATGTCTTCAACAAACCGATTGAATAACGAATTGGGTGACGTATGAATGAAGACGGGAAAGTAGAATGTAAATATACATAAATGAAATTGGGGTGATAATCAGTACCTAAACATATGAAGGAGAATATGAACCTGTGTTCTTTATCCACGGCGGAGATCTTTCAGGATCATGATCAGTGGATTATTTTCTATTTCCCAGTTTCCTACCCTGAGTATCGTTCCAATTTTTCTTTTTCCGCCCTCTCGCTTCAGCTTGTAGCACCCACCGGCCTAAGTCGTAGCGCCAAGAACACTCGTCCGTGATCTGATACGTAGACCGATGCAGCCACTAAGAACGGGTTGGTCGGACTGCCACTATCTTCCTATTATCTAGATGTGCGTGTTACATCTTAGACTATATGATCACTAACCATACGCGAAAAATTGTCTTATTCATTAGCGACTTGCACGGTCAGTACTTCAATGGGCCACCGATTAAGTGTGGAATTTTGGACAGTAAGAGGTAACATGTTACGCGCGCTGCTGGTAATCTATCGTTTATGTTAAAAATATAAGATCAGCTAATGTCTAAGTATCAAGAGCGCTTCGACACTAATCCACTTCTGAAATTTGTGTATGGCCCAATACTAAAGATTAATTCGTTTAAACTCTAGAAAAAAATCCCGTATGTTTACAAAGAACAAGTAAGGAATCGAGGAGAATATAAATGATGTATTCATTCCGTTCCGAACCATTTCGTATTGTCACGATATTTGATTGACATATTCAGGACAATTGGAATCGCTCACTCGGGAGAAAGTAATTTCGGTGAAATTTTCCAGGTGGGAAGGAAAGTTCAATCTAATTACACACAAGAAAATAGAACAGATGTTTCGTATTTAGTAGTAAAGTAAATATATTATAAATGCTAACACTTTTTTAACTTATACGATTTCTGTCCATTGTAACCCATGCACAAACGTCCGTAGAACCTAATTTAAATCTAAAATTATCTATGTACTAGCTGACCCGACAGACGTTGTCCTGTCGTTTAGTATAAAAAAATAAAATTCATCAAAATCGGTTTAGCATTTTTTCTTTCATAAGAACCTTCTCCTGACAATAGCAAACACAACAAAAAAAGAATTATCGAAATCGGTCCAGCCGTTCACGCGTGATGTCGTGACAACGGAAAAGTTTCATTTTTATATATAAGAAAGAAGAAGACAAGGAGACCTAGACCCGTAGTTCTATTAATAGTAGGTAATAGGTATTTTAATTTTGTATTTAGTTTTTAACATAGGTTCTTCAGTGTTAGGCAATGATTAACTGATAGTATTCGACGATTAGGTCTAAGATGTAACACGTTTCTCTATAAAATAGCTCTTGTTTTCATGATGTTCACTTGTGGCTTGACTACTCCTAATTCTTGTATGGAAAAAGTAACTAGATCCATTCACGATACGATTGGAAACGCTTATAGCGGTCAATCAGACGCTACGCGAATTTTCTATACCCTATTTCAGAAACTAAGATCAAAAATGTAAAAAAAATCCCGTAGGTACATTTATTTAAAAGTGACAGCTCTTTATTTACTTGTTCCTTTAAAATTAACCGTTGTTTGTTTACATTTTTAACCCCCGACGGAAAAAGAGGGGTGTTATTAACCCCCGACGGAAAAAGAGGGGTGTTATAAGTTAGACGTGTCTGTCTGTCTGTCTGTCTGTCTGTCTGTCTGTGTATCTGTCTGTGGCATCGTAGCTCACGAACGGATGAACCGATTTGAATGTAGTTTTTTTTGTTTAATAGGTGACTTTTGCGCGAGTGTTCTTAGCTATGTTTGATCAAAATCGGCTTAGCCGTTCATAATATATGCGAGTTGAAATTCGGAAATAAAAACCGAATGTTTTCAAATATGGCCGAGTGGGGTATCAAATAAAAGAGCATAACTTTTGTGACAATAATATGCAAGTTTCATCAAAATCGGCTCAGCCGTTCAAAGTATATGTAGGGTCAAACTCGGAAATAAAAACCGAATGTCTTCAAATATACCCGAGTGGGGTATCAAATGAGAGTACGTAACATTTGTGATAACAATAATATGCATGTTTAATCAAAATCGGCTTAGCCGTTCAAAGTATATGTAGGGTCAAACTCGGAAATAAAAACCGAATGTTTTCATATATACCCGAGTGGGGTATCAAATAAAAGGACGTGACTTTTGTGACAACAATATGCATGTTTCATCAAAATCGCTCTTACAAAAAGGGTGAAATAAAAAAATTACCTAAATTAAAAATTTAAAAAACCCCCGACTTAAAAAATCTTCAAAGTTAAAACAAAACTAAACTTTAAAAAGGCAAAAATAATAAGCCGAAAACAAATTTCATGTCTCTGAGTAGGTATGTGGTACCTTACGTTCCCGCGTCGGGGGACGCGGGAATGTGTCACAGAAGTTGATGGTAACCGACCCGTGCTTATAGTACCGCGTCCCCCGACGCGGGAACGTAAGGTACCACATACCTACTCAGAGACATGAAATTTGTTTTCGGCTTATTATTTTTGCCTTTTTAAAGTTTAGTTTTGTTTTAACTTTGAAGATTTTTTAAGTCGGGGGTTTTTTAAATTTTAAATTTTTGATAAAAGTCTCTGAAATAGCGTTATAGGTAGGTACCTACTTATCGTGAAATCGCTACATTTTACTGTTTGTACCGCAATGCTTGTGCATCCGGTACATTTACCGGTTATTACTAGCTAGGTTATTTGATACACCTGTTTTAAAACGCTATTAGACCGTTCGCGTTCCTAGTTGAACATTAGACGCTTTGCATAGAAGCTATTTCAGACGACTTTAGAGAATCTACGCGCTAAACTGCTCTGCTCTAAACTCGGGTTAAAACTCGTTTTAGAAAAGCTATTTTGAATGTAGAATAGAAATATATTTTATTGCATATTCGTTTTCAGAAATGTTGAAAATAATGTAGTACAAAATCGCATCACAAGCAAAGCCTGGGTTGTGATAATCAGGCAAATCTAGTAGACAGCAAATCGATTCTGTAACGTCGATCAACAAAATTTGATTCTGAGTCTGAGAGTTCTCAAATTGGCATTCTATAATTTCCATACCTAGATTAATAGAATGTTATCGGAGGCATCTTCTAAGTTATATTATTTAAGCAGGAGTTAAGCTAAAGCTAATGTGAGAGACAGGATCCAAAGTCTGAATTGTAAGTTCTTTTTCTTTTTTTCGTGTAGTGGTGTGGCTAATCTAGTGTTCTAGTTTTCACTTTCGTAAGTGAAGTGTGAGTAGTATTTTTTACAAATAAATAAATAAATTCTGTGAACAACACACAGCGCCATCTAGCCCCGTGGTAAGCGACTAAGCTTGTGTTACGGTGACTAGACAACGGATATAATACTTATATTTATTTTTCTTTTGTAAATACATACATAATAATATGATATATAGAGGGACACCCAGACAAGACACAAATATTTATTCTATAAGCATAAATACTTGCACCCGGCGGGAATCGAACCCGCAACCTCCTGCATTGCAGTCGCGCTTTCGCACGACGCGCCACAGAGGTCGTCAAATAAATAACCATTGAACCATTGTAAATATAAAAGTAACTAGCGAAGTGACATTCGAGATTCGTAGAATTGATCGGCTGATCAAGAATTCCATCATGTCTTTCACACACTGCATTCACACACTTTGAGGAGCTTATTGCCCTAGCTGCGCCCGCCAGTATTGTTTAGGTTAAGCAATACCTGGCGCGCTCATTACTTGGATAGGTGACCGATAATGTGTGTGGCAAAAAATATTTTTCGACCTACTCCGTGCTTCGAAAGGCACGTTAAGCAGGTAGTCCCAGTTGTTATCTCTGATAACAGTCGTTAGGACAAGGCGGCAACTTTGACCTAGGTAAGCTACCACAATATACGACAAGAAGACGGCACTATAAGATGTCGGGTGAAACTCGAATGAGTTTATAGGCATTTTATTTTTTTGTTAGATATAAGCACTTTTTGTAACATGTTCTTTAATAAAATAAATAAATAAATAAGAAAAACTGCACTTGCGTCTTGTCTAATACCTACCTTTGATGAGGATCAAATCGCGTTTCAGGCGGGGCCCGGGCCCCAATGAGACACATCATGGAGTCAGGTGGGGCCAATACTCGGAGCTGGAGCGCTGCTCTCGGGTACCACCATCTTCTTTCCTCAACTGCTACTGCTACCTGTGTAGATAAACGAAGATTATAATTAAGCAGCTGACAAAATAAATAATGTTTTGAGGAACTTGGACCTGTACCTACTACATTTATATAAATATATAAAATAAATAAATATTGCACGACGTTACACACAGCGCAATCTAGCCCCAAACTAAGCACTAGGCTTGTACTATGGGTACTAGACAACGGATATACTACACATCATACTTTTTTTTTTTGTAAATACATACATTATGATACATAGAATACACCCAGACCAGATACAAATATTTATTTTTAAGCATAAATACTTGCACCCGACGGGAATTGAACCCGCAATCTCCTGCATTGCAGTCGGGCCTTCCCCCGACGCAATTACTATTATTACAATTGAATATAGAAACATGAGCATTTGGATTAGGTAGGTATACATTTGATGGATATTGGGCAAACCAGGTCCAGGAGCGAACTGCTAAAAATATTATAGAGACGCCTTGGCTCAACAGCGGTACAACAAAAAAACTTTTTATTTTTAAAACAACGATACTCAAACCAAGGATTTTATTTTACAGACTGCATAAACAAGAAACGCAACACCATAAAAACTACAATGTTAAGGCGACATAAAACGTAGAGGTTTTGCAAGTTTGTATCCCTAGAATTTGTGGTATTTAACCCTTAACCAGAGGAAGATATTTATTGTACCTACATACATGTATAGTTTTACTGTTACAAAGCAGTAGCGGTCGCCGAGTTTTGGGCCAAGATTTTGTAGGTAGGACTTTTGACGCAGTTGACACGAATACTGTTACAATGTTACATCTACTTTTCGATGTGTTGGCAAAGAGAACACATCGAAAGAAGAAGATACCGAAGCCTTAAGTTCTCAGTTTTAATAATGTACGCTATGGCCTACCTTAGTAGGTACTTATCTAATCCCCTTACTTATAAACGATGACTAAGTTTATGTAACGTTTGTCTTTCAGTGTGACATGAAGTTTCAAAGGTAACAGACAGTGTCAAACGTTACAAAACGTTAGTCATCCTTTATAAGTAAGGGGATACCTAAATGTTTAATTCCTTATAATTTCCAAAATTTAGATTTTCCCAAAATGTTGAATTTCCCAAAATATTGAATTCCCATAATTTTGAAAAACACTTCAAAAAATACTGTAATACAATTCCACAAAGACATTTAAATCCAAAAAAAAGTGTTTTTTTTGCCCTCTAAATGCTTAATGAAAATGTAGCTATGCATGAATTAACAAAATGGTTTCATTATCAATTCAAACCTTAATGTCAAACACAACTGGGGTTTTTCCAAAATTCAAACGGAACCTTTTGCCTTGTCTTTGTTTCTCTCCTCCCAATTATTTAATTACAAATTACAAGCGTCTGAATGAACTTTGTGAAATTAATAGCTACCTTTGTTTTAATTATCGAACATTTTCCGAAGACATTTCCTTGTAGTGACATATTTTATGACGACTAATTGTCTCCTAAGTAGCGACTTGTCCGATTCAATCTCTTGCTTTGTGAACTTGATAAATGGAATGATAAATTAGTATTGGAAGAGATCGGTTTTAGCGATAAGGCCACCCATTGTCTTGTTTTGTGTTCTTTATTTTTATTCTATTCATTATTTTGGTACAAAAAATCATACTTAAGCTAATTTAAATTTGGTTTCCTTGCAATGTTTTCCTTCACCGTAACAGTGATGTTAAATGTTAATGTTAAAGAGAAATACATTGGTGCGTTGTCGCGTCGCGGTCGGTCGGATTGCGAAACTACAACTTTCAGAATAAAAGTCGGGGTATCTATCACTAGATCAACACCACTATGGAGATGCAAACTTTTTTAATATACCTATCGGTAGGTATAAATATCTAACCCATATTTGCCTAACTCCAAATAAGCAAAGATAGCAGTAGAAAATAGCTCACATACCTACTCTACGAAACAGAGCAATTCTACTAAACCCTCTATAAGAGCTAACGAAGTAGAAAATTATAACCGAAACACACACCGCATACGTAAACGTAAACTATTCTGGGAATAAAGCTAATTTCGGTCATAGAATGTCCTTCTCTCGAAATATACACACAAATTCTCAAAACGGTGTCTTCTCAATTTTGAACATTACAATGCAGAAGGTTGCGGGTTCGATTCCCGCCGGGTGCAAGTATTTATGTTTTAAATTTAATATTTGTTTCTGGTCTGGTTGTTTTCTATGTATGATATGTATGTATTTACAAAAAAATAGTATCATAATTGTGGTATACTATTCGTTGTCTAGTACCCATAGTACAAGCCTAGTGCTTAGTTTGGGGCTAGATTGCGCTGTGTGCAATGTCGTGCATTATTAATTCATTTCTTTTTTTGATATCCGAAAGGTTCAAAAAGGAGAATTGAAAGGAAAGTTTAGCAACACAGACACACATTTTGAGAAAGCGACTTTCTGCGACTGACCTTACCATTTGTCAGTATTAACAGTCCCATTTAATCAACGGGCCTATAATGACAGCCAACTCAGTGTAAAAGGCTGCAATTAAGAACGCTTGTAATTCCCGCTCTGTTACAACCGTACGATCTGATGTTCGGAAGACTAAGTTGTAGCATGCTTAACTAGAGTTTATGACATATTGCGATTGAGCCCCATATTCAGACACACATTTTGAGAAAGCCACTTTCTGCTACTGACCTTAACATTTGTCAGTATTAACGTCCCATTTAATCAACGGGCCTATAATGACAGCCAACTCAGTGTTAAAGGCTGCAATTAAGAACGCTTGTAATTCCCGCTCTGTTACGACCGTACGATCTGATGTTCGGAAGTTTTAATCAAACAATCGTAATGGGAACATGGTATCAATTATACTCGATGGTTATGTTCACATCATTTGGAAATTATTCATATTGTGATTGTGTAAAGATGTGGATTGGAATGAGTTGCTGTATGAGTTCGAATAAAAGTTAAATTATGATGAAATTTATATTGTTTTGTAAAGGTTTGTTTGTAACTTTTTGATAATATAGGTACAACGTGTTTCGAGGACGTTAATATCATTTAAAACTAAAGGGGGTTATTTTAGTATAGACGAAAAACTTTTGTTCCACAACAAAAGTCGTATTTGTCAAAAGTAAATTACCAATCTTTCAAAATTTCGATTTAAAAATTTACTTGAAAATAAGTTGACTCTTACAGTAAAAGGTAATTAACCTTAGGTTAACTTTTATTTAGTTTGGACTACTACTATCTGAATATTGGTTGCCTTTTACATTAAAAAAGATGTTCAGTCAAACATAGCAGTTAAAATTTTCAAAGGTCGTAGATCAAAAGTTGTTCGCCTGGACTCCTAAAACACCCTAAAACCCCTTTTAGATTATTATCGTCCCTAAAATATACTGTATAATTGGCACTTTTTTACGAAATCAAGAAGTTTTTATATGTGAAATTAGCTTGTTTTTATAATGTTCAAATTATGATCATCCCTAAGGCTGTTTGTTTTTAGGGTTCTGTATCCAAAACGGGACCCTATCCTAATACACAAACAAAATAATATGTTTATTCATTTGGATATTCACAGAACACTTTGAATCGTCAGTAATCTAACATGATCACTCATTAACGGTGATACCTAGACAGTTGAGATTTCCAATGATTATTTCTGTTTGATGCTATAATTTAAACCTGTGTGGTATTTAACTCATAATAATTAAAGTACCTACGTAATGTTGAATCGCGGCACTCAACTGATTCACGTCGCAATCATTTCTCATTTTCTTCACTCTAAAGCTCAAAAAGTGATTTCAGATGCTCATTAGATCCCTTAATGTCGTAGACGCTACCAAATACAGCTATGAATTGCGAGTCAGCATTTTGTCAACGTTTTCTATTATGCCACGCGTCGTGTTTTTGCGACATGTACTACCAACCACAAAAGTGGGTATCCAGTTAACGGAAAGATTCGTTTGAAACGAGCGCCGAGCGTAGAATAAGCATATATAGATCTTATACAAGGTGGATAGGATAATACAACATTTTTTTTAACTGGACATACCTACACACGTCTAAAGTCCACCTACCAAATTTCAACAGAATCAGTTGAGTAGTTCAGACACAGGACACTATTTTCCATTTTTTAAATTTGCTACACGATGTATCTAAAAACAAAACTGTCACCAGCGCCAGGCGGCCGCGGCACCGAGTCGAAGAGAATAATCTTAGAGAGAAACAGCTTGATACAAGCCCGCGGCGTAGGTACTTCACTACATGCGCAGTTATGTGTGCGTGACCTCTCTCACCGACAGTGTGCCGACGGGTTCACGTACGTGAGCCGAGTAGGCTCTTCGGGCGGTCTCGGCAAACCCGAGCGGAAAGCGGTGAGTGACTTTTCACAGCTTTGCGCACACATAGCTGTTCATGTAGTGGAGTACCTACCACCGCGGGCTTGTATGAAGCTGTTGCTCTGTAGGATTAATACTCGGTGGCCGCGGCACGTACTTACACTGTGCACATGGGTACATGGTGTTCGTATTGGATTTAATTGTTTAGGATATTTAGTTTGTTTGAAAATTTTACTTTTTAATTTCAGTTCTCTGATTAATTATACAATTCCAAACTATTCAAACATATTTTAACAACCCAGGGTTTTGTTTAATGTTGTATCGTCCTATCCACCTTGTATATAAAATTTCCATGTCGCAATGTTAGTTACCGTACTCCTCCGAAACGGCTTCACCGATCTCCACCAAACTCCACATGCGCATTCAGTAGGTCTGAAAATCGGCTACTATCTATAATTTATAAGGCGAAACAACGTTTGCCGGGTCAGCTAGTATATCTATAAATATCAAATGTGTGACAATTATTGTGTATCTAAATTTTAACTCAATGCGTAAGTATCTGGTTAGCACAGCGATCTTATTGCATTGATTTTAATATAAAAAGCAATCCGTACCTACGGTGTATACCCACTTTTGTTGTTGATAGTACCCGCCACAGAGCAGCGATATCTGTGGTATCTACGTATAGCCTTAGTAGCTACCTCATTCCTGTGTTAATTTTCATTACGTCATACCGTATAAACTATAGACGAAGGAACATGGATAAGCTGTCAACGTATCACAGCCTGAAACAGCGATAAGTGACTTTCTGAAATTCTTCTTTTTTTTCATCTTTCGTGGTGTGGATCGCCTAGAGTTAGAGTTTTAAGGTCATCCTAAGTTCTCTAACTTTTTAAAGTGAAATTAGACCTCATTATGCCAATTTCTATTATAAATAAATTTGGCCTCTAGAAAGAAACCCGATATGCGGATAAAGGTAGCAGACTTTTTCTTCGGTCACTCATTCACTCGTCAATTTCACAATATAAATTCATCTCTCTCTGTGATCTATTTGTCAAATAGTGTCTGGTCCATTATTATTAATTTAATAATGTTGGTTGGCCCGAAGTTACCTGGAAGCGACCACTCTCAGTGGTAAGGCCGCCTTTGTGCCACTCTAGATTAAGTAATTTATTTTTTATTTTATCGCGTTATAGTCAATTTAAAATTTAAATACTGCTACTGCACATGACCACGGCATGTATACTCTGTGGCGAAACATAGAGATAGTTCAAATATAAAATTATCTACAACGCGATCTAGATCCGTATTTCTAATAATAAAAATGGACAAAAACCGTGTAAGTTTAAAAAGATTGTAGTGTCTCGTTCATTTCTGGTCCTTCATCTACGAAAGCCTCAGTATACAGTTCTGTCATTTCTGTGTATTAATTTTCATAACATCATACTGAGGTTTTTGACGTACGAGTTGTCAGATGGCACCAAATTGAAATGATGTTTAACAAACCGTAATTAGGGTGCGTGCCAGATAAGTGTGCACAAGGCTGGGGGCGCCACTGCCTAACATTGCGCTCAGTTAACCTAATAGTTAGTGCGCCTTGTTAGAGGACAGCGATAGTTCCGATTTTGACCACGTGCAGACTTCTGTCACGCACTCTAGTGTGTTGATTTAACATTCTTACTGGAGCTCTGAAAAAATAAATAATTAGCCCGTTAATTTGTCCCACTGCAGGGCAAGAGCCTCCTCTTAGAGGGATTAGGCACTTAGGCACTAAGACGCCACGGGAGCCTACTCCGGATTGGCGAATGTCCCATGCCTTCGGACTATGGTGAGTCCTAGGACAAGTCTGTTTCCTTACGATGTTTTGCTTCGCCGTTAAAGCGATGTTATTAGCGCAAATAACTTTTGCTTACAGAAAAAGACATTGGTGCGCACCTGGATTCGAAACTACGACCCTCTGAATGAAAGTTAGGGTATCTACCACTAGACCAACACTGTTATGACCAATATTATTTGCATAAACTGCTGTAAATTCATTGTTAAACAGAGCCTTGTTTTCGACATTAATTCATTTTAATTGTAACCTGAAACTTTTTTACAACGATGTTTCATTAATTACATATATTCGTACCTACATAATGTTTATGATATATAATAATTATAAGGTATGTTCTTTTTAAATCACGGGTGACAACGAATGTAAGCATGGTGCGAATAAACTAGACTACTTTTGGTAAGTAGGTACTTTTGCCTGCCTTTGAATTGTTTCCTTTGATATGATATGGTTTATGGTACCAATAACAGGCACTATCCTGCTGTAAGATTTCTTAGTGACCACTGAACTCTATCTATACAAGTACGCTGGAATTGCTATACCATACAAAATTACACTACATCACACATACATTACTGACACACTACATTACTTACATTAGATCTTTGTGCCGATTTGATTTGTGCCATGATCCGGTGTTGTCGCGCGTTTTCTATTGTGATGGTGACCGTCGAACTAATAGTTCCGTGGACGGTCACCATCACTATCAATAGAAAACAGCGGTAGGTACATGGCGCAGATCAAATAGGCATAAAATTAAGTGTGCGATGTCCTGTCCATATTATGGAGGTCAGTGTTAGTGACCCTTCTCTTTTTACTTCTTATTCAAGTATGATTTTTCTAAACTCACCTCCTTGTGTAACAACTTGACGTGGAAGTTAGCGACATCGCTGACAGGTTCTCCAGTCTCTGTGACGTAGTAAACGAGAAGTGAGCTGACTGGAGCCATGTCTGCTGTTACAGGGAACCTGGAACAAAATGTTAAATAAGACGCGAAAGTCAAAGTACAATGTTCCTAGAAAAACTAGATCAACATTATTATTAATCGTACGACTTCTAGGAACCTATCTTTACTTTAATATTCTCTGCACTGGGCTTTCACAGAAATATTTTAAAGGATAAATACTTCCGCAAAAACACAACGCACGATAGACGCAGGGCGGGATTCGAACCAACAACGCATCTTTACTTAATCCGGGAGTACTGACTTTACCAATTAGTTTACCGGCGCGGCTTCGGTGACTCATACGTTGAAATTTTGCGGCAGTATCTCCCATCTAACACAACTTAGGCATGTTTGCAAATCCCGCCCTGCGTCAATCGTGCGTTGTGTTTTGCGGAAGTATTTTTCCTTTAAAATATTTCTAGCTTTACTTTACCTAGGAAACCGACCAGGGAATCGTGGATCGACGATTGGTTCCATGAAAAATGCTAATTCATTTTAATATTAGATTAGGTACTAACTACTACCGCATCGTAGGTAGCCTAGATAGAAACATAGACTAATAGGTTTTAATAAAAAAAAACTTTAAAAAAAGTTCTCTCTCTATTTCTTTCTTTCTTAGTTAGTTTGAGATACGCCTTCTGTGATTTTTAATGCTACAATAACAGAGGGTAAAGAGCGAAATGTTGTTATGTTATTTTAAGTTGAGAGCAAATAGGCGAATTTTAATTTTCTAATAGTCAATATTTGGTCACCGTTTGTTAGAAAAAGTCGCTTATGTAGTGACATTTTTCTGGTGGCATTAACACTTATCAAAGGAACTGCACAAAAACTTAAATATTCAAGAAAAAGTTTCGAAGTTTAGTACGATTTCACATAATAATATCTTTCTGAAGAAAAAATGTCAAATACAAAGGACCAAAACGTCAGATTATAGTCTGAAATTATCAAACGTACTATAAGTACTAATGTGCTCCCTAATCGAAGAAAGCTATTTTTCTTTCAGGCAAACTTTGAATACAGTAGAAACATTCATCTGATCAGCTAGTTGTTTAGCTCAAGGCTTTCAAATTACGTTCGTATTATATTAATATAGCCAAAGCAAAGGAAAATGCTTTATATTTTGTGTTATTTCTTCATTATTTCTGGCTATTTATAGTGAACGTAAGCACGAATCGAAGGAATTTCAAAGCTGTCAAATATTTGTCGCAATAAATTGAACGAGCATTGTTTCAAAACAGAGGCGATCGGTTGTTTTTGTCGGGGAAATTGTTATTGCTATTGTATCGAAATATTTCTTTATTAATTTTTATGTTAGAGTATTATTTTTTCGATGTTGTTGGTCCATCAAAGGTTATCTATAGTTTCGTTTTCTTTTTATCTACCTTATGTGGAAGTGCAAAATTGACTTTATTGGAGAGCTCGAAAGTCTCATAATATGAGTCTTTTGAACTACCTATTGAAACGATCGTTATAAATGTTTTGAAAGAGTTCTTTTTGGCGGTCGAAACGCTTTTAACTTGTATTTTATTATATCTGTTTAAATCGTTAGGTTTTGAGGTTTTGTTGAGGGCCATGTAATAAAATATTTCTAAGGGAGTTGTCGGCGCGTCTTGTCAAAGCGCTTGGTAATACAAGGCTGGCGGTTTTTTATCCCAGCGGTATCCAGTGCTGTAACGCTGTGCCAGCGTCTTGGCATGCCTTGTGTGGGCGTTGCCGAAACCTTTTTACCCCCTTACTCATAAACGATGACTAACTTTAGGTAACGTTTGTCTTTTACTGTCAGATAAAGTTTCAAAGTTAACATACAGTTACAAACGTAACATAAACCTAGTCATCGTTTATAAGTAAGGAGGTCAATGTTTTAGTTATTAGGTTGCTATTTAGTTTCGTATTTATTTTTCTATAAATAGTTTCGTATATATTTAATGTTAAGTTTTGAGATAGTTTATAATAATTTTATGTAATTATCTAATTTAAAAGTAAGTTCACAGGTTAAAGTGTAACAAAATTTCGTTGTAAGTGAACAATACTAGTATTAAATTTATTATACGGCTAACTAACCATTTATTATAAACTTACCTCTAATGCAAGTAAGTTTTTTTTTTTTTTTTATGTGTGTGTGTGTTTCCGCAACTAGACCTGTAACTGGGCCCATTTGCGTGGCTTTAAGTCGTAGGTTTCCTCACGATTTTTTCCTTCACCGTAAAAGCGATGTTAAAAAGACATAGGTGCGCGGTCGGCCAGAATTCGAAATCATGACCTTCGGAATGAAAGTCACGGTATCTTCCACTAGACCAACACCTGTGCCAACACCGACCAAGTAAGTATTCACTAAGTATATAATAATGGTACTTAATAGGCAAATTCCGTTGAATTGTAAATGTAAACAACGCAGCGGGAGACAGTTTCGACATTGTTCGTCCATCACTAACTTATCCCATTACTGAAGGACGCAACTTAAATTAATTTTAAACTTTACGTGATTCCTGTTTATTGATTAACGAGGTTCGAGTTAGAGTTGACAAATTGTCTCAGAGATCACGCTTATTTTCATCTTATTTATTAAGTAGGTATACTAATTGAATCTAATTATAGTTAAGAGGACAGTCTACCTACTCTTTTCTCCATACAAACTTTAAAAACGTAGTCGACTGCTTAATTACTAAAACGATGACTAACTTTATGTAACGTTTGTATTTTACTGTGACATGAAGTTTCAAAGTTCAACAGACATAGTACCTACCTACATACGTTATATAAATTTAATAATCGTTTATAAGTAAGGGGGTAGCAGGTTCGAGTTAGAGTTGAGAAATTGTCTTAGAGATTATGCTTATTTTCATCTTATTATTATACTAATTGAATCTACTTAAAGTTATACTTAGTTACTAGTAGCTGCGCCCCGCGGTTTCACCCGCGTAAGTCCTGATCCTGCAGGAATATTAGGATAAAAAGTGGTCTTGTGTTCCATGGGATTAGGAGAGCCACATATTGGTATATTATCTAAACTAATGTAATAAAGAGGAAAGATTCGTTTGCTTGTTTGTTCGTTACGAATATACTCCGGAATTAATTGACTGATTTCATAAAATATTCTTTCACGAATAGATCATCTATTAA
This sequence comes from Idaea biselata, assembly GCA_958496205.1. Classification (NCBI taxonomy): domain Eukaryota; kingdom Metazoa; phylum Arthropoda; class Insecta; order Lepidoptera; family Geometridae; genus Idaea; species Idaea biselata. The sequence goes on along the minus strand of OY292400.1, from coordinate 12,355,143 downwards.
CTAATGATAATGATGTACCTAACTTTCAATTCGTGAATCGCTGGGATCGGAACTTACGCGGGTGAAACTGAGGGACCCAGTTAGTATAAAAAAGTTGTTCAAATCCTTTAGAAAACAGAAAATAAAACCGTATCTATTCAACACTATACAGGAATCGTGTTCAGTGACCATTTGTGTCCGTCGACACTCGATATTGTGGACACTGCATATTGAAATAAATGTCCTCGATATTTCGCTGGAACTAAAATGAAAGTTTACAGTGTACGTACAGTGTACACGCCTCTTGCACTGTAGCAATGTGGTGGAACAAAAAAACTTGTGTCGAAAATGGCGAATGAGCTCGGCATATTGTTAAGTGGTTTTAGTTGACTGGATTTTGGTTAAATATGAAGTATGAAGAGCTCAGTCACCTAGCTAGTCCGAGTTAAGCAACGCTTGGCGCGGCCATTAATTGAATGGGTGACTGAAAAAACATTTTAAACGAAAAACTTAATCCTCTTCGGAAGTCGGGCAAGAAATGGGTAGCATGCAAAAAAAATGATTTGCTGGTTCTTCCAAATAACCTAGACTATTTTTGTTTATTTGGCGTCCAAGTATGTACACGCTGACTATACATTCTTCCTTTATTATAATCATAATATAGATACTGAAGCAGCTCCATATTAACAAATTCCTAAATTGCCATTTAATACACATTTTTTTCCAAAAACATCGCATGGACTTTAATAAGACCGACATAATTCAAGATGCGGGGGGCAGACATACCCTCTGGGGCTATTCATCACGCCCTGTCAGGTCGCGCAGGATTATAGTAGCTTTTTATCAGATCAAGAGCTGAAAAGTCAGGCATTTTTTCAATGTTTGCTCTGCTCTCTTACAGTCCCTTTTTGTTCCATTTTAAAGGATAAAAAGACAACACGTTCTTGTTTTAAAAATGTCGGCTGCAGACTTTATTTTGTTGATAAGGTAGGTACTGTCGGTTTTATTCAGTTTTTTTTCTTTTGAAACTAGCAATGTCCTTATGTTTCACCTGGAAAAAAAACATGTAAATTTTCAAATATCCTCTAAGGGATTGCATACGTCTTTATCATACCTAATTTCTAATTAAGGTATCTGGGTAAAAATTGGAATCAATATTTGAGTTCTGTATTGATAGAATTGAATATTGTATTATGATATACGATTTTAAGAAGTAGGTAAAAGATACGGTTAAGAATTTATTCGTATTAAGTATTGACTACAGCTTATTGACATCAACGTAGTCGTTCAAATTTCATTAAATACCATCAAGTAATTTCGATAGTCTTTTGTTCCTTTGGTTCTTTGGTATTTATTAATGTTCTGGCAGGCAACTTATCGGACTATTGTAGGCTCTGTATGAAACTGAATTTGTCAAATAACTGATCTGCCCTAAAATATGTCTGGCGTAAGGCGGCCCATACAATCATGCGCCAAAATGAGTTGAAATCTGAACATTTCGCTTGGAATTTTAGACATCCGCATCGTTGTTTAGTTAGACGTTGAAATGGCATGAGAGTACGAGCGTACGTATATGTAACTGTTTCATATTGTTCACATCTCGGCTGCAACAAGCCCATTCCCATAACAGTAACACAAGGTATTACCCAACCTCCATTCAGCTAATTAGGCAATTTGTGTTAAACACAAAACGGTACCAGTTTCTATAACTTTATTTATCGCTCTTTCCACCCAAGGGTTGTTTGCTAATGGAGTTTTTCAGAGTAATTATTGGTCTCAAGTGAATTAGGATTCTTGCAATTAGAGAGGTGGAGTCATTAACTGCGGTCATAATACGACTTTTGTCGTCCATTTCTTGTGGGTGTACTTAATGGCCTGTTGGTTGCAGACTTTTCTAATATTGTTTTGATGGTTGTATTTTTGACCCAGTATTATAAGGGCTATTTAGGTTTTTAATGGGGTTTAACCGCAGGGGCTGTAAAGCTATTATACCTAATTATCTACGTACGAAACCTTGATGAAGATTTCACAAATTTACAGAAAGAAGAGGGATTTAAGTTGTTCATTGTAATCAATATTGAAATTTGTTTGGTTTTTTTTTACAGGCACGCTCGCGAATGGTTGTTGAAGATTTGATTGTATGGTTTCGTACTTCAAAAGGTAATAAAAAATCCTCTATTGCGCGTCTTTGTTAGTGTTACCCACATCCCACTCTTCAGGGAAAAAATGTAGAGCTGTATTTTTTATATAAACTTTATATAAAAAAAACTTTTTGTGTCAAATTCCAATGTGGGACTTAAAAACTTACGACCTCTCCTGAATTCTGAAAAGTATCCACGGTAGATAGCGCCACACCCTCCTCACTCGCAAAAATAAGAAAAACGCGTTTCTTATATTCAACTAGAGCTTTGCTTTAGTTTACTTGGCGCAGTTGGTTAGCGCGCCTGGCGAAAAAACATGTCTTGGGTTCGAACTCCTGTTCTGTAGAAGTTTGGAACAAAAACCATTTTTTTTTAATAGAATGATTGAAAATATTTTACAAGGAGAAACACATCACACGGGAACCCACGTCACATAAATTCACCCCCTGACAAGCGAGAGGCACAGGTTCGAATCCTGTCATGGGAGGATTATTATTGATGATGTTTTTTCCTTTCAAAATATTTCTAGTAAACATGCCTTGAGCACTAAAAACATAAGAAATATTACAACGATTGTTTTTTTAAGATATTGCATTTGGGGCTTTGAGCGCGGGGACCGAATCAAGAAATTCCGTAACGAAAATAAAACCTAACACAACACATGCTATGCTTTACCGCGGCAGTCCCCGAGTGCTACACTTTTTTTTAAACTAGGTAGGTATCGTACAAGATAGATCAAAGCAGTGCTTAGCACAAAAGTAGGTATATAGCCTAGACTTACGTGTAATTAAACCGGCACAGATCGGAGTCGTTGGCAGGAGGCGCTGGCACCGCTGCCCAATGAACCGCTCTCCCGCCGCTGGTTACCGCCGCCAGGAGTCGCTGGCGGCAACCGCAGGAAGACCAGACACTTGCGCTGGCTATGCCACCAGCCTGGGCAGAACGGGATTTATATTTAAATAAATACTTGCGTAAGTCCCGATGCCGTGGGAATTTTGAATAATCTTTTCTTATCGGATACAGCTGCATAATATAAAGAACACTCTCCTAATTAAGCGATTTAGGCTGTGCGTTGATAGATCAATCAGTCAGTCAGGCAAAGTATTTTATAGATTTAGAATTCTGAATATGTTTTTTTCAATAAACCAATTACCTACGTGCGGACATACGTGGTCTTAAAATCATCGCTCGAGGAGGGATCTCGTTGTTGGTATAGACTTAGGGGTACTGACTGACCCAAAGACAATTCAAGCTTCCCCGCGGTTAAATTTTTTGGAAAACGTATTTTTACTTTAAAATATTTCCAATAAAAACTAATTATTTAAAAAACCGGCCAAGTGGGAGTCGGGCTTGCGCACGAAAGGTTTCGTACCATTATCACAAAAAAACCTCGTTTTTTATATGGGTTAGTTAGGGCTCCCATATTGATTTTATTGTGTTTAGTATTTGTTGCTAGCGCGGCAACAGAAATACATTATCTGTGAAATTTCGACTGTCTAGCTACAGCCTGGTGACAGACAGACGGACAGTAAAGTTTTAGTAAAAGCCTTCCGTTTTTGCCCTTTGGGTACGGAACCCTAAAAAATATTAATTAAAACTCACTGTGAATGATTTTCCCAGTTTTCACAATAATTAATTAAATAGGCAACAAGGATTAAGCCCGTTCTTATTGTGCGTACACTGAACAAATCTCATGTTTGTAACAGAATATGAATAATTATTTGTAACCTTTCGTAGAATGTGTTTAGACGGAACAAAAGGCAACGACATGTGTTCTATTAGCACCACATTTACACACATTAGCTCGGGATCTCAAATTGAGCGACCTTTTAAGAACGGTCTTATTTCGTGGTTTTGTTATTTTAAGAACGTATTGTTAATTTAATTAATTTTTAACAGTGAATTTATATCTACCCGCGGGGTCTGTAAATACCTTGATTCGAAAAAGAAAAGAGTTTGTATGTCGAATATTCTTTGCGCAAAGAGTTTGTATCAAGTATTTTTTGCCCAAGGAGGTTGTATAGTAAGTATAAGCAAGCAATGAGATGGAGGTCGAATATATTGGTGTGTTCTTAATTCAAATACCAAAATAGTGACTAAAAGAAGGCGAAGGAATGGTATATAACTATTTAAGTAGGGGCTCCCAAAAATGTATTTTTTTGTGATAATGCTATGGAACTCTTCCTGAGCGAGTCCAACTCGCACTTGGTCGGTTTTTAAGTTTTTAGTAATCAATGCAATGCCGAGCTATGCTCGGGGTTTCTCTACGGGATCGAATCAGAAATGAGGAGATACGTAGAAGAACGAGGGTCACCGACATAGCCAAACGGATTAGCTCTTTGAAGTGGCAGTGGGCAGGACATATAGCACGGAGAGCAGATGGTCGTTGGGGCCGAAAAGTTCTCGAATGGAGACCGCGGATCGGAAAGCGCAGCGTTGGACGTCCACCAACGAGATGGACGGACGACTTAGTTAAGGCCGCGGGTTCACGATGGATGCAGGCCACTTATGACCGAAGCATCTGGAAATCTATGAGGGAGGCTTATGTCCAGCAGTGGACTTCTTACAGCTGAAATGATGATGATGAATCAATGCAAAGTGGTTAAACCTGTTCATTCTTTTCAAAGATTACCGAAAGCATTGACTAAATGATACGTTTATTCATCTATGCCGATAGATAGGTACAAATTATTTAAGCTGGTACCTGATATTAAGCCGCGATCGTTAGCCTTCTAAGAAAACCACTGGTATTCTGTTGTGGCTTTTCCATACCAAATAATATAATAATAGTATCCTTACCTGCAACGGTGTCGGAAGATTCTCCACTAGCAGGTAGCATTTCGAAGTTGAGTTCCATCGCTTGATCCTCTCCCTTGCCAGTACGTAATGTGTTTCTATTTCTTTACCTTCGACTGCTACTAATTCCGCCTGAAACAATAGAAAGAGCAATCATTATTTTGAAGACTTTCCAATCAAACAAACTACAAAAGAGACTTTCGGCGGGATAGCGGAGACAACATGTCGTGCTCCAATTTTATTTTCGTTAAACTATGTTACAACATGTTTACAAGTAAACTCGGTTAAATTGTGTAATTTTGGTGGAATCTTATTCAATTTAGTTCCGTAAATGTGCACAAGTGTAGTGAAAACAAAATTGAGTGTTAAACATGGACTTTCCGTTGTTTCGCGCCGAAGCTCCTTGAAGGTTATAGTAAAGTTGCCACCGCTTTACCATAGCCTCTAACTTGAAACTATAGGCCCGATCGGGCTAATTTCATACAAAATACTTGATACTGGCAAGATGTACGACGCCAAAACTATAATAAGAAGAAACTTGAAATATTCTAAAACTTGACCCTGGCTATTCCAAATTGGCCATATCGGTCTCATACCGAAATAAATAAAAATAAACTACAAAAACAAAACAATTTTCTCGAGCTCCTCCGTGCTTCGACGCAACCCGTTAAGCAGTTGGCCCCGATTTTTATCTCCGATTGCAGTTGTTAGGTCAAGAGGCCTTAGTTAGGACGATCTGAAAACTCTAACACTAGGTGAACCTCACTACAATACGAAGAGTAAAAATAAGAACACTCGCGCAAAAGCCACCTATCAACCAAAAAAAACTACATTAAAATCGGTTCACCCCTTCGTGAGCTACGATGCCACAGACAGACACACAGACACGCCAAACCCCCGACGGAAAAAGAGGGGTGTTATACACCCCTCTTTTTCCGTCGGGGGTTAAAAAACAACAAAAACAAAATGTTACCTATCTTAAATTTCCTATTCGAAATAGATCGACATTATGAAGTACCTAACAAAATAGTATCAAAACAATACTATTAGGAAAAATATTCCTATTAGACAAATTTGTTTGTCTACTCAGTTAACCATGTGAAAGTTCCTGGTAAAAGCACCACCAGCACGATAATGGAGGCAAATTGCAAATAATAATAGTTGTTAGAGAAGTCGTAGGAAGTATGCAACAAAATGCACACCTATTTCTATTTCAAACAGAATTCTCGCTGCCTTGTGCTTTTATTCTTTGCGTTAGGTCACATAAGTTCTACGAAAGGTAATTTAAATCTAAAATTATTTATATCTACACGATCTAGACCCGATAAGAATAATGAGAAGAAATAGTGTAAGTTTATAAAGTGTGTATTTTTATACTTATTTAGAATATCTTACATTTCGATTCCAGGCTTTATGTTTATGTGAAACAATATTTGTTAATACTGTGTTAGTTGCATAATTAAATACATTTTTGACTGGCTCACTTGCAGAGCTTGTCCAGTCTTAACTAGTTCGAGGACTATATAATAGTTATCCATCCTGATACAAGTCTATTCTTATCATTCTTATAGACCATTCCGCCGCTCCCCCCGGAGCGGTGGAGATGTGTGGGGCTCCCTGGCCTGAGGTGGTATTCGATTAGAGGTTTACCCACTAAAACCCCCCGGTGTCCTCTCTCCGCCGATCATAACTTTTATCATAACTACAGTTATCTATTACGCATTAGGTATTATATTCTTATGATGTATACTGTAAATAGGAAATGCCCGAATTGGTAATTTATTTCAGTAAAACAAAGTTCCTAGGCAACATTTTCATCTTTAATGCCTGTAGTAAGTAGGTAACTATAGTAATGATGTTTCTTAGAACGGTTAACATCTAGGTCTGTGTGATTAGATAAGTCAATGTTTATTGGCAAATTCCACAATGCAAATACCTAAACTGGAAAATTACGTACTTCCTTTCCTTAGATCTTGTATACCTACCAACTTTCTTTATCAGCGCTAGAGGTACAGAGCTAAAATACAGATGCAAAGATTTAGCGTGTGAGGCACCGACGCCGATGGACTAATTGGTTAAGTCGTTACTCCTGGACTGACCTGACTTAGGTACCTAAGGATACGTTGTTGGTTCGAATCTCGCTCAGCATCGACCATAAAGATAAAAAAAATTAAAATTAACACACAAATTAATTTGTGTGTATGTTTTTGTTTTGTTTGTTTGTTCCCTCAAGCAAAAACCGCTAAACTGATTGCAATGAAACTCGATAAAATCGCTAATAGTCGACAATTTCAGCTGCAGTTTGAGTCCAGAATTGAATTTATGGTATAAAATACCGTATTTCCAGAAGGAAATACGGTATTTTAGAACGTAGGTAGGTATTTTATTTTTACGGTATTTTGTTGTAGAAACAATATCCCATTAACTACAGACTACAGACTTTAACCCGATCTAACTATCTGCCGATATCCGCCGGTAGTTTGATCACTATATACAAAATTATTAAGAAAGTGCGCAAATCAATCGACTTGGTAGCGGTCGATTTGTTCAGACTGTAGTGCTCTAGCTCTAGTGACATTCATTAAAACGGATTCAGCGTGAAAGCGTCATGGAAAATTTACATTTAAATCAGGATTAAGCATAAAGAGATAATAATACCTATTATTTTTTGTAAGTAAAATACTTTGAAACGGGTAGAGCAATTTTGATGTACTTACCGTCCTACCACCGAGTATTAATCCTACAGAGCAACAGCTTCATACAAGCCCGCGGTGCGGCGCGGCGGTAGGTAGGTACTCCACTACATGCGCAGCTATGTGTGCGTAACTTCTCACGGCTGCGCCCTCCGCTCGGGTGTGCCGAGGCCGCCCGAAGAGCCTACTCGGCTCACGTATGTGAGTCGTGAACCCGTCGGCACACTGTCTGTGAGACAGGTCACGCACACATAGCTGGGCATGAGCCTACGCAGCAAGCTTTTATGAAGCTGTTTCTCTCTAGGACTAATACTCGGTGGTCCTACCTTACTATTAATATTTATCAATGTAGATCATATTATACATTGAATGCGGGGGAATACCATAGGTGAATTTTTATGCTGGTTTTCTATGTAGGTGGAACCTATCAAAATCTACTCAGAGAAAAGCAAATAATAAAACAACATTGTCTTCAAACTGTATTTAATTTCAATATTATAATTAAAATGCAATAGTTCAATGAAAAATAAATAGAAAGATCATCAAAACAATATCCTCTTATTTATAAACGATGACTAAGTTTATGTAAGTTTGTCTTTTACAGTGATTAAGGGCCCTATTCTGAAAAATGAAAATGGAAAATGAAAACTGAAAATCCATGTCGGGCGCATCGAAAATTGTTGATTATTTCATGACGGAATGTCGTAGAACTTTTTTGTTGTGTACAGATTGTAGGCGACATTGTTTCCGATATTTTAGTGCAGTTTCCATACAAATATGTCGAAACGTATTGAAGCCTATCGACATTTTAGCCAAATCAGACATTTTTTATCTTAAATTTGGATAGGCTTTGCACCAATAATAGGTTCTTGTCTTAAAACTACACCAAAATGTAGGATACAATGTCACCTACAATCTGTGCACAAAAAAAAGTTCTACGACATTCCGTCATGAAATAATCAACAATTTTCGATGAGGCCGACAGGGATTTTCAGTTTCAAGGTCGTTGGCGTATATACTCCTCTTGACAATCGTTACATTAACTTAGTCATTGTTAATAAGTAAGTGGGTAAGACCCTGAAATGAGGATACACGTAGGTACTTTCTTACTCTTACCTTACCATGTCATATTTCAATCAGCGTTACCAAACAAATATTACCATACTTTTTCTATCTAAATCATTGTTTGATTTTACACAAAGCCAAAACTTTTTCTCTATCGGGAAATATGATTTCTTCCGTTGTCTTTCACAAAATATTTGCTCACGTTGCGAGAAACTTTAGATATTTTTCCCATTTTTCCGATAAAACCTATGTTTTATAACCAGTATTGATATACACACGAATATAGTGTTATCTTATCTCAAATAGCTAAAACAGAAAACACACGATAATATTAAAACATAAAGCCAAATAATGCAAATAGTGATTGCTTATCTAAGCAGAGAAATTACACTAGATGATTATTTTACGATTAAATACAAATCAATCAAAATGAAAAGGATTGTAAGTATACGGTTATAAAGATTAAAATAAGATTAAACATACCTATAAAACATTTGGATTTAATATATTGATTTTGATTATTTACGTGCTGTTTTCAGCAGCTCATTGAAGCCAAATTCACTCCTTTTGAGGAGAATCAAGGACAATGCTCTCAACCAATGTTTCCAAGTTATTATCTTGTACAACTTCAGTTTGAGTTTCGTTGTTTACAGGCCTTGATGCGAGGGTAAATTGACGGTATCGACATGGCCTTCGACCGAAGCGATGGCAGCATTCGTCACGCGTGTTGTCTCCAGCCTGATTGGCGCTATTTCCTTCGCTGTTTCCACTTACATTCGGTTCGTTGCTCTGAACTTTTTCAAGGTTATAAAAGGCCATGAACTTCCAAAAATGCTTGTTCTTGTACATTTTCTTCTCACATTTATCGAGTTTGTGTTCCCACTTGTCGTGCTTTCCATGTCTGCCGAACGGGCCGTGCTTACCAAAATGGTGCCCGAACATATGGTGCCCATGTTTTCCAAACTTTTTATGACCGTGTTTGTGCCCAAGGCCGTGGTGGCCAAAGTGATGTCCTCCATGACCGAAATGTCCATGCGAATGCCCGTGCCTGTGTTTATCCATGAATTCCGTAAACTTCGAGAGTAACTCTAAATTTTCGTTCGTCAAATTTTGATTGCCTTCTTGAGACTCCATGAAGGCTCGCACTCTAAGGTTTACTTCTGTTCCAACACTCATTTTGTTTTTATGGACAATGTTACTTGGACGCGACCGAGGGAAGTATGCGTAGTAAAAATTTACCGACCGGCTTATGTAGTAGGACGGTATGAGTCACTGTTCAATTAAGTACACTCAGACTCCGCAACTTGTTAGGTCTTAACTACCAGATAAGATTACAGTGTAAAATAAACCATATTCGTTTGGAATAGAGATTAAATTTTACTGTGGAGAAGCTAACACGACACGTGCCAACTTCATTTAAGTAACTTGTTAACTTTTATTTTGATAATTTTAATTAGCAGGGTGATTGTTTTACTCAATTCATCTTGTTTATAAACGAGGAGTAAATTAAAAAAGTTTTTGTAGAAATTGTTTCTTAAATATAATTCTTTTAATTAACGAAGAAACTTTATATTGATAAATATAGAAAGAAAATATAGCTGCAAAATACTGCAACTGGAAAATATTGCAACATTATTTCACAATTTAAATAGTTATTGCGCCACAATTTCACAGTGTTGCGACTTACAGCATTTATTTGAACACCCCAGACTACAAACTCCTAGTCGGACGATGATTTGATAAAATAATTATGATACAGCCGATATATAAAATACGATTGAGTTTTTCTTCTGTTTTCGCGATGTTAGATCAGTCAATCCTGAAGAAGGGACATGTAAAGGTCTCGAAACGTTGAACATTGAAACAATGCTAAAAATAAATACGCGTGATTGAAACCGAAAAATGAGTTTAGTTAGATTTTATAACTAGACACGATCCCAATTTATCCACCTCTCGATTTATTTACATTTTTTTATTCCGGACAATAATATGTCGGCCGATCTTTGAGTATTACCTACTATTTTCGAAATACACAAACTGAAATAGTTTGCGATCGTAAATATATCTATATAGGTATTGGTATTGGAATAATATTTGGTAAGCTATGTTTATGGCAAATGTTCAGATATAAAATGCATCGGGACAAAATTGCGGGTCATGATTTATACTTAATTCTAGTTTGACTCTATTGGAATAAATGAAACTACATAAGCATAACATTTTAAGAGGATAGTCTCCATTCTCTTTCTTCATACAAACGTAGTTTAAATTTTCCTCCCTGGATAAAGACATTAGAGCAAATATGTTTATGCCATAAAACTTATATCTGTCATGACTATGCATCTACCTTTTTATTTTTTTGCATTTTATTATTTTTTTATGTTAATTAGAAAATAGAAAAAAATAAAAAGGTAGATGCATTGTCATGACAGATATATGTTTTATGGCATAAACATATTTGCTCTAATCCAGGGAGGAAAATTTAAACTACGTTTGTATGGAGAAAGAGAATGGAGACTATCCTCCTAAGCTATAGGTACTAATAGGTAGGTACCTACATATAACCGACAATTACACGCCTGGGAACTCTACAAAGATGATACTTTTTGGGGTTCCATACCCAAACGACAAAAACAAGACTCTTTTATTCATTTATCTTACCTTACGGGACCCTATTAGGTACTGAGACTCCGCTGTTTGTCACTAGGCTTTTCCCATGAACCATGACAGCTAGACATTAAATGCTAAAAACAAAATAAAACCAATATTTAGGGGGCTCCCATACAATAAACGTGTTTTTTTTTTTTGTAATAATGGTACGGAACCCTTTCTGCGTGAGTTAGACTCGCAATTGTTTTTCCTGCGAGTCTAACTCACGCAGGTTTTTTGGGATAATTATTGAAGTCAATTTGAGATTTTAGAGAAATAGGGATAGTTTTTATCTAGATTTATAGACCACAACTTTATTGTTTTTTTTTATTTTACCTTTGTATGGTAGATTCAACCCTAAAGACCCCATACAGCAGATGAAACAGACAGCAGCAAAGCCAGTTACAATATAAAATACCTACTGTCAGGTTTAGTGTTACACCCTTTTCATAGTAAATATCGTAAATATCGGCTTCACGCGTCGCTTGCTACGGACCGATACCGAATTTTATTGAAGACCGACTTCTTATTTTTATGAATAACACTTATTTTTGATTATATTGCCAGGAATTATGGTGTTTCTGTGTTTGAATAGTTCCGGGGATTATTTCAGTGATGTGTCGTAGAACAAGTAGTTTTAGATGCACCTTCTTTGTTTTATTCACGGCTACAAAAAGTGGGTAAAGCATGTTTCAAGCAAGATCGAGATATACTTTTGACATTTTGAAGTGAGAGCGAAAAAAACAGCTGTTAAATTTAAATGATAAATTTGTTTACTGTTTTATTAGAACAAAGCGTTTCTATGGTTACATATCTCTGAGTTATTCAGAACTTTGTATCTATGGTAAAATCGCAGCATATATTTATTATTGAGTTATAGTTAAGACGAAACATATTTGGTTGGCACGAGAGCAACACAAAGTCTTAAATCAAATGTGAAACAAACCATTGCAACGATGGGTTAAATCATAGATTTCGATGTAGATATAAAAAAACATGCTATAAGGCAACACTAATACACTGTTTAAAACTTTCTATTTAGGCACCTAGATAATTTCAAAGTCTTAAAAGTATAAAGCTCAAAATACACCTTACATTGTACATACTACCTAAAACAGCCCACACCTTCAGCACACATATAAAGAAATTCGTGCATGTGTGCTGTAGGTGTGGTCTGTTTTAGATAAAGTGTAAGTGTACTCGTGTATTTTGAGCTTAATATTTGTCATACTTATTATCTACACCGTGGAAAAGCTTCTAATAAGTGTGATCTCGTAAAATAAAACAAGGCTAAAGCTTATTAAAACGTCTCAAGAAATATTTCAAAGTTAAACTTGTTATCGGCATGACCATTCACTAGACAGTACCCTACCTATTGCACTGCTATAGAGATTGAAAACCTTTATATCAAAATAGAGAGTCCATCTTAACATTTTGATGTTCTAATGCTGAAATTTTATTAACGTCATTGCTTGAAGACGTTTTCATAGTCAAAACAAGACCATGTGCGCAAAACCAGCAATTGTATGCTCAAAACGAGTAGATTGCACTACAATCAACAATCAATCAATACAACCGATTACCGACGACCAGTACATATTATTTAAAACCAATGTACCTACATAGTTAGAACAATAAATTATTATTATGTTCGATGGCTAATTCGCGTGTAATAATTATTGAGAAATTCATTTGAACTTCATTTCAATGTCATTGCATTCCTTCTTTAATTTCAAATTTGACGTTTGTCAAACATTATTTGATATTTTTCGATATAAAAATATTTGGAGAATACCGTTTCCATACATTTTGTGTCAATAAAGTTTCGATTGCAGTTGCAAGTTATAGTTTCATTTTCAAAGTATTGTTTGCAATATTGTTACATTGTTGAAATTAAATTTTTGTCTTACCACACACCTGTAAACAATATGAAAATAAAAATCGCATAAGTAGATGTGATGTCTTAGGTACCTAGTATATTTTGTATTTCTATGACTGCCGAGCTGCAGATAGCAAGATTCGCTAGCTTTTATTAAATCTTGTCGTCAGAATTATACGCCAATTTACAGAATTTTCAAGCGTAAGTCTTGAATCGTGGCAAATCTTTGTCTTATCTGGTGCCTACGTTTTTAATTGCAAGATTTCTTCCTTTAACTTGAAACAAGAGACTGGCTTATTTGATAACACATTTTGAGAAAATAGTAACAAATAGAAAGCGAATTATTTCATAAAAAGCTGGTTCTTATAACCGACGACGGACCAAGATGAGTCCATCGTCGATTAACCCAAAAAAACTCTAAAATATCAGTGAAAAAGTTTCACATTCTAACCAATCTTCATAGTGTTCCTGCACTGGCGTCTGTGACATGAAAAAAACACTTGGGGATTTAAGTCAAAGAGTGGCTGAAACCTCCCACCAGTGAGCTCCAACGAGCCATAAAGGTTAAGAAACCTTAGCATCATTATCATTTTTTACGAAAAAAGGCGCGTTAATCTAAGACATATTAAAGCAAGAAACATCCACACCATCACTATAGAAACTCCATTACGCCGAGCGTTGAATAACTTACAGCCTTACAGCTCATTTGTTTTCTATTGTCACCTTATCTGACGGGCTTTTGCATAGACTATCCCCAAAATATACTATTTCGTCTCTATTATAAATAGAAAGGAGTTACACAACCAAATTTGTGTGACAGTATTGTTCGATAACTGGTATAGTCTGATCTCTATCTTTAACATTATTTAGGATAACAAAAGCTTACAAAAATGTGAGATTGGATTGCACAAATTGGACCATCCCTTGATACAACTGAACTAATAATATTTGAAAGATTCTCCTTGGACGGCCTTGGCGTCTAACATTTAGACTTGGAGTCAGGGTCCGCTCTACCGTCAATCCACTATACAGAAGAAAAAAAAACACGAACCAGGTGTAAAATTGGACCTGCAGCAGTAGTTGATTCTACTAAATTAATAAATATTATTTATTTATATATATTTATATATTATTTATAATATTTTTAATAAACATTGTAAATAAATGAAGTAAGAAATAGATGAGGCTTCTCTGTGTATAATACAAAACAAAAAAAAGATAACAGAAAAGAAAGTATTTTACAATTTTATCTCAACTCACAAACAACGAACAAAACATGACAATTAATTATTATAAGTAGGTACAAGAGAAAATAACAGTACAAAAGCCTAATGTTACATCTGACTCATCATAAATAAAGCTGCCTGAAACTGCGCAACAAACAAAATAATGAATAACAATGTCTTTCATGTCACACCCATGAAAAATATTCGAAGACCTTTAAGGGTTATCTTGCTACATTTAGAATTATATTGAAATATTGTCTTGATGTTTTTTGTTTGGCTTTGAGAAATACAGATATTACGCATATTAGGATTGATTAAGAATAGGTGCAGTTATATACCTAAATACATTTTGTGTACGTCACACAGCGTCATGTTCAGCAGCTAAATATGTAAGTAGCAAAATTTAAGTTTGGTCTTGTTGATGCAACATTAGGTACCTACCTATTTTTTATTTTACCTACTACACAAACAATGTCCGACACTAAGGCAAACAGTGTGAAGAATTGGAGAGAGAAGACTTAAAACTGACCCAACTGGAAAATAATACTGGCCCATCCGCAGCCGCTTAGATAATGATTATAACATTTTTTTTTTTTTTGTTTAGTTTGTTTAGTTATGATAAGTTTGATTGTTTCATTTAATTGTATTTTCTTTTGGTAAATAAACATTTCATTTTTTTTTAGTAATTACAAAACAACATAATACAATACTTGTTTAGATAGATATATAGATAGGTAACTTTATTTGGACAACATAAGCAAAGAGAACAAACACAAATACGTAGATCTATTATAAATATCTTCTATGAGCACAGAATATAACGTAGAAACGTCTTATGTAAGTCAGATTTCACAAGTTAGCTCTTGGTTACCAAAATTTCGTGATCAAAATTATTTTAATCAAAAATTTCAAGATAATCTAATCAGCATCAAATCTTAACTTCCCATAATAAAACAAAACACCAATCCGGGCAAAATTACAAATACCTCCGAAATTATACTTACCCACTAACTTTTACATTATAAGGGGATATAAAGCTAATTAAATGTTGAAAGCTTCAAAATTCCGTAACAAAGTTTTGACGAATACTTCGTAAAAAGTTTTGTATCAATCTCATTAAAGTTGACGACATTTAAACGACCAAGACACGATCAAGTTCAAGTAGTAAGCAAGACAGCATAATTATGAGTGAAAACTAAACTCGACTGTGAAAAGGCAATGTAAGGCAAATTGTATGGTATTTTATCTATTTGATAAAATTTTAACACGAAGTACCTACATAATAATAATGTTTTAATTTACAATGTTCATTATTTTTTATTAATTAAAAAAATAACATTGTAGGTATATAGCATACTCATTCACAAATAGTATTTTCGAGCTCCGGCGTGCTTCTCAGGTGGTCCCGGTTGTTATCTCTAATAGTAGTCGTTAGGTCAAGTTAGAGGCCTTAGGCCGACTTGAAAGCACTAGGTTGAGCCATACCACTATGCTAAAAGAAGAGTACAATAAGCTTACAGATTACCAAGGCTGGGAACTATGGTACTTGAGGCTTGATGAGAGTTTGATCGTGCCGAGTAACTATTAGCAAATACTTTTACTAACTTTATCGGTGTTTAAAGTCGGGGGTTTTAAAAAGGATTTAAACAATGTCCATAACTGTAATGATATTGTAGCTCAATTGTGATAAAATTCAACATTTTGGGAAATTCAACAGTTTGAGATTTGGGAAATTCAACAGTTTGAGATTTGGGAAGTTCAATATTTTGGGTATTTCAACATTTTGGGCAGTTGAACATTTTGGCACTAAAGGATAATTTGGTAGGTTTTTGTAGAAAAAGTCTTAAACTATAACGTTACCACACAGCGCAATTTAGCCCCAAACTAAGCATTAGGCTTGTACTATGGGTACTATACAACGTCTACATATACCACATATTAACTAGACTTATTTTTGTAAATATATACAAATTATTATACATAGAAAACACATAAACCAGAAACAAACATATAGTAAGCATAAATACCTACCTACTTGTCCCCGGCGGGAATCAAACCCGCACGCACCATCAAACCTTCTGCGTTGCAGCCGGGAGTTTACCCGACGCACCACATAGGCTGTCAAAATGAATTACCTCAAGAAAATTCCCTTGAGGTAATTCATTATAATCAATTAATTAGGTTTATGTTTGAGATACAGCCTGGTTACAGTCAGACAGGCAGATAAAAAGTGGACTCTTAGTAAAAGGGACCCGTTTTTACCCTTTGAGTACAGAACCCTAAAAATTTAAATACAAACTTACTATACCTAACCTACTTATTTCAAAAGTTAACGTAGGTACAGTAAAAACATCTTTAAAAGTTGAATAAAAATACCTTTTTATTATCGTATACGACATGAATTGAAATCTGAAATCAAGTTATCTTTTTCCACGTCTCGCTAGCTTGCCAACTACAAGGCACTTCCGAGTTCGAACGAACGTACGGCAAAACTTTTATATATGCGAGGGTTGACTATAAACCCATAAAAAATGTTTATTGTACTTTTTATGAGAGAAATCTGCGTCCATAACGGCTCAACTTTCGTGAGTTCAAGCGAATCGAAAATTATTAGATGGTGTTTATTTGTTATGTGGTTAATTGAGTGTAATGAATTACCTCAAGGGAATTTTCTTGAGGTAATTCATTTTGACGTGGCGCGTCTGGTGAACTCCCGGCTGCAACGTAGAGGATTGCGGGTTTGATTCCCGCCGGGGTCAAGTATTTATGCTTACTATACCTATGTTTGTTTCTGGTCTGAGTGTTTTCTATGTATCATAATTTGCATGTATTTACAAAACAAAAGTCTAGTTAATATGTGGTACCTATATACGTTGTCTAGTACCCATAGTACAAGCCTGATGCTTAGATTGCGTAGTGTGTAAAGTCGTGCAATTATTTTGCTAGACCTTTTTGTAAATTTTAAACTAAAATCTTTGTGCCGATATGATTTGCGCCATGTTGCGCTGTTGTCGTGCGTGTTCTATTGAAAGTGATGGTAACCGTCCCTGGTAGACTAACTCACTAATAGTTCCGTGGACGGTCACCATCACTTTCAATAGAAAGCAGCGCAACATGGCGCAGATCAAATAGGCAGAAAATTCAATGCGCGATTTCCTGTCCATATAATGGAGGTCAGTATACGAAACCCTTTGTGGGTGGGTCCGATTCGCACTTGAACGGTTTTTTTATTTAGAATTCTAATTATCGCCATGATAAACAAATAAGCCTTCAATTAGCAAATAAAGCATCCTCTTACAAGATGAGCGTGTAACATCTTAGATCACATCATTACAAACTTACCATCAGATGAGATAGTGGTCAAATTATTATAGTGTAGATTATTGCTTCAGTTCCACTATTGTTCAATAATATATATGCGACAAAGCGAATCACATGATTACTGCAAAACAAATACAAAAAAAACCCACGAGTTTCTTGTGTCTTATTCTCATTGGAGGTCGCGTTCCGAAGACACAGTAGATTACATTATAATAACTGACATTTCTAAGAGATATCTTGCTAATATCCGAATTACTAAGCGTACTTTGATTTGATTTTGATTTGATTTGAACCCTCATCTATCGTAGGTATGTAAAAAATAATAACAAAACAATCTAAAATAAATTCAATTTCCGACATTTTGAAAAGAGACTTTTCTTACTTTTTATAATTTTCTTCATATTTTGGTCGACACACCTCGAGTCCACTTCAATTTTTAAACCAATCTTGGTGATGTCACTTGACTGAGCCAATTACTTGGAGCGATAAGGTCACGATGCCATATGCGTTGGAGTTTGAAATTCGAAATTCAAATCTTTTGTGTGAGAAACTGGCTGTTCCCCGCGCTTTCACACGTAAATCCTGATTTTGTGACCTACTTGTTTTATATTGATTCAAAGTACAAAAGTACTACGACCAAAAATTCAACTGTCTAGCTATCACGGTTCATGAGATGCAGCCTGGTGACAGACACACGGACACACAGGCAGCGGAGTCTCAGTAATAGAATATGGTCCCGTTGTTACCTTTTGGGTACGGATTCCTAAAAACTACTTACCCGTAAAAGATAAAGAAGAAACAAAATTTTCTGCAGGCAGAATTATTTGATTTTTGTTATCCTGAAGGAGCCCTTCTACATTCTTTTCTTTTCCTAATCGTCCCTTTTATCGACCTGAATTCAAAATTATACCTATTATTCATATTCCACGGGAATTACCATCCACTTTATCGTTTGACACATTTTTATCGAGATTTTCCGGGCTAAGGGCTTTTTTTTAAGTATATAAATTAGGCCAAGAGAGAGACAAATAATCCTGACGCTATTTAATGTTCTACGCTTATTAGTTGCCTACACACTAGATGGATTTGTCCAGCGGACAAGTAATTTGTACCTTTGATTGTGCATTGTAACGTTCACACCCGAGTACCGGTAGCGGTGACAGCCGCTGGGGCAAATTGTACACAGACGTCAGACGTTATGTCAAATAGACAGACGTGTATTAGTACCTTGTGACTTATATATTTTGTACTGTAAGTGCTTGAGGTACAAGTCTGTTTTTGCCGAGCATATACGTACTGTGTCCGCCGGACAATGATATATTGTGCGTATGAAGGCTGATATTAAATGATATATAATAAATCACAGTAACCATATCGTAGTAGTGATAGTCGCAGAAACGTCTATTGAGGTGTATTAGGTCTCGTACTGATATATTATAAATCCACGATGTCGGTGATGTATGATGCAGGATGACCACACCAATTTATTCAATAAACACGGACAGAGTTATGTCATAAGAGACAAAGTGCAACTTAGAGCTAATTACTTACATGTAGATTTTATATTAAAATATTATACGTATTAAATATAAAATCAATAAATAAATATTGCCCGAAGTTACACACAGCACAATCTACCCCCAAACTAAGCAGTAGGCTTGTACTATGGGTACTAGACAACGGATATACTACATATTATACTTTTTTTTAAACATACATATAATACATAGAAAACACCCAGACCGGTTTTTTTATTATTAATATTAAGCGGGAGATGACATAACAGTACGCAGAGGATTTTTTCAACTATAGTACCTAACTACGATACGAACCTTCGTATGCAACGAAAAGAAAACTGACTGCATTTTGCTCAGTACATTGCTTCTCTGACTCTTGATTGATTTCCTCATATTAGTTAGTATTTATATAATTTAACAGTAATATTGTCCTACAAACTTCGTGGTACGTTATCCCGGTCTTACTCTCAAAAGTAGTAGTACAGATCCTACCTCTGTTATCTACCACAATCGAGAGTTTCGTATAGGAAATTGTTGGGCGTCTCATCAAAATGAAGCTACTCACGGAAAACTAGCTTGAATCATTTTCATCAATCATCAATTTGCAAAACTGTACTAGGGATCCTGGACTGCATTCGTTTAAAAGAAAATGTCGTAGAATCTATAGAGTAAAGCGTAAAGCCCGCACACCGGATCTAATTTTATTATATAATAAATAAATAAATAAATTGTGTCAACAACACACAGCTCCATCTAGCCCCGTGGTAAGCGACTAAGCTTGTGTTACGGTGACTAGACAACGGATATAATACTTATATTTACTATTTCTTTTGTAAATACACACATATTATACATTGAGGAACACCCAGACCAGACACAAATATTTATTTTTTAGGCATAAATACTTGCACCCGGCGGGAATCGAACCCGCAACCTTCTGCATTGCAGTCGGGCATTCGCACGACGCGCCACAGAGGTCGTCAAATAGTACTCGCTATGGTGAGTATACACTTTAATTTGAATTCAAGAAGATAAATTTCGCCAAGTTACGGACAAATAATCCGGGCCTCCATTAAATCTGTAAAGAGCGAATGCTTTTAAGAAATTAGCTAACTAAATCCGAGTCAGCTGGAAGTAGGATCAACTCGGTGAAAAAGCTGTGACCTTATTTTTTGGTAAATATTTTCCTGACTTAAGATTAGGATTATTTTTGATTACATGATTTATTTAGATTGTGATGTTGATGATAAACAAAAGTTAAAACTTAAACCAAAATATAAACGAAAACTAAATTTAAATCTATTAAATGTAAATAAATACATATTTGCCGCGGTCAATTGTGCCTACTATGCTGTGCTCCTATGCTATTCTAAAAGTGCCTACTATGCTGGCTGCAATTGTTTTGCTAACTGAGAAATGTTTTAAGCTATTGCATAGCTTTTGTTGCGGGCTTTGAGCGCGGCGACCGAATCAAGAAGTTAAGTAACGAAAATAAAAACTTAACACCCCCCACCCCGCCTACCATGTAGCTTGGCCGAGCGTCAGCTCGTATGCAATAGCTTTACCGCGGCAGTCCCCAAGTGCATACGTTTTTTTTTTATAAAAAATATATATATTTTATTTAACTAGGCGTTACTTTTTGGAACTACATAACTTTATAGTCTATGTTAAAGAATAGTATTTAGTCCCGATACCTGACAAGTGATAAAGTTAGAACACAGCGTGCAGTGTGCAGCTTGCAATAAAATCGTTTACCAATTTTAAAATTTGATAGGAAAATGTGACATATTTAGCTTCGATTCTTACTTCCATCATACGACCACACCACTAAAAAAAAAAATGAAAAAAATAAATCTTTGGCACAAGGACAATCTGAAACTTATAATTAAGAAACTCTTTGTAAGTGAAGGCAGACTGGTATATTTGACAGATAGGGTAGCCATTTTGAATTTCATGACCTACTCGATTCGATGTTTTTGAAACACGTTTGTTGTATGGGAGCACCTCTTAAATATTTGTTTCATTTTGTTTTTAGTATTTGTTGTTGTAGCGGCAACCGAAATACATCTTCTGTGAAAATTTCAACCGTCTAGCTATTACGGTTCATGAGATACAGCCTGGTGACAGACGGACAGACGGACAGACGGACAGACGGACAGACGGACAGACGGACAGACGGACAGACGGACAGACGGACAGACGGACAGACGGACAGACGGACAGACGGACAGACGGACAGACGGACAGACGGACAGACGGACAGACGGACAGACGGACAGACGGACAGACGGACAGACGGACAGACGGACAGACGGACAGACGGACAGACGGACAGACGGACAGACGGACAGACGGACAGACGGACAGACGGACAGACGGACAGACGGACAGACGGACAGACGGACAGACGGACAGACGGACAGACGGACAGACGGACAGACGGACAGACGGACAGACGGACAGACGGACAGACGGACAGACGGACAGACGGACAGACGGACAGACGGACAGACGGACAGACGGACAGACGGACAGACGGACAGACGGACAGACGGACAGACGGACAGACGGACAGACGGACAGACGGACAGACGGACAGACGGACAGACGGACAGACGGACAGACGGACAGACGGACAGACGTACAGACGGACAGACGGACAGACGGACAGACGGACAGACGGATAGACGGACAGACGGACAGACGGACAGACGGACGGACGGACAGACAGCGAAGTCTCAGTAATAGGGTCCCGTTTTTACCCTTTGGGTACGGAACCCTAAAAAGCACCACCCTCCCACCGCTCTTTGCATGCCGCAAAATATATGGTTTAGTTGTTGACACCAACCATCGGCGCGTTTCTGCTTTAAAAAGCCATCACAAGCAACGTAGACACGTAGACACGATGCACGAAAACTAAAATCGCTTAATTATTAAGACGTTGTTAATTATTGTAAATAGAGTATCTGTCTACATAGAGTCTAAGTTTGTAGAATACTTCGGCAATTACCGATCGTCGGTCCAGACCGCAGGCAGCCTGTAAATCTCGGAAATGAATAGCTACCGAATTTCGCTGTCTTGTTTACGCCTTTAAAAGCTTGTTCAATTTGTTGCTGTGATTAAATTTAGATTGATTTCAGTAACGATTTGTTTGATTTTACAGGTGGAACCTAAATGTAAAAATAAAGGGACGAGTTGGCAACGGGCGACATGAGGCGGCAGCAGACGACGTGTCGCGGCGACACTACTGGTTTCAATGTATTTCTATGAAACTTCCTACGTAGCGACACGCAGCTAGCGACGCGTCGTTCAGCGAGCGTAGACCTGTGGCCGCGACACGTCGTCGCCTCATGTCGCCCGTTGCCAACTCGTACCTTTAGCCATATTCTTTTAGACCCGGGCTACATTATAAATTAACAGATCCTTTCCAATTACGTAGCTAATTTAAATTCATAGAAATAGTTCAAACTAAACCCGATTTCTGCTCAGATCAAACTTTGAATTATTGGTTAACATTTAAATTGGGTTCATTGAATTATTTTGATTTCCTGAACTTTGATTTGGGTTGAGATAGAAGGTTTCTCCTGAGAACTAATTTAACAAAACAATTGTTATAAAAACCTATAATGGGATTTCTATCAGATTTGATAAATATTTTACATTTTTATTATCAAGATTACCAGATAGGTATTTCTTGAAAAATGTTTAAACTATTTACATATTTTCTTAAAATGTTTTTTTTTATAAATTATTGGTGAGCAATCTACTAGGTGTTCCGAGGAGGGGGTTTTAAGCCGAAAGGGGGTTGTTCTACAACTTTTGGAAATTTGACCACATTTGTCTACCAATTGTTTGTTACTCACGATTGTGAGTGATTTGGGACCCAGAAGTAGGGTTGCCAACCGTACTATAATATATAGTATTGTACTATATTTCAGCTCAGCGTACTATATATTTTTGAAAGCACATATAGTACGCAAAGATACCTACTATATTTCTGGCATAATTTGTAAAAAGTTGTTTCTTTTATAAATTCCTCCTCTCTGCATTTACAGAGGACTGTTTTCTACAAGTATGTAGAGGGAAAAAAAGAAAAGCCATAAAAAAGGTGCTTTTAATTTAATGATTGAATGTCGGGAACATTTTTTTTTATATTCAAGAAAGAAAGAGTATTTGAAAGTGTGAAAAAAAGGTTAAGTGCAAAAAATACGTATTTTTTTCGAAATATTCTACAAAACACCGCTCTAATTTTTGTACTATATTTTTTTGGGTCGTACTATATTTTTTAGCCACAAATACTATACTTTTTGAAAAAACTGTTGGCAACCCTACCCAGAAGGTTCCTACTGTAAAGTCCGAGAAACATTAGAAAATGCTAAAAATAGTAAGAGCAACACGATCGAATACGAAAACTGACTACCTATGATTGTTTATGGGCCCTATACCTGCTAAACGAAGCAAAATCCATGTCGGGCGCATCGAAAATTATTGATTATTTCATGACGGAATGTCGTAGAACTTTTTTTAGTGCAGTTTCCATACAAATATGTCGAAACGTATTGAAGCCTATCGACATTTTAGCCAAATCAGACATTTTTTGTCTAAAATTTGGATAGGCTTTGCACCAATAGGAGGTTCTTGTCTTAAAACTACACCAAAATGTAGGAAACAATGTCACCTACAATCTGTACACAAAAAAAAGTTCTACGACATTCCGTCATGAAATTATCAACAATTTTCGATGAGCCCGACAGGGATTTTCAGTTTCAAGGTCGTTGGCGTTGTAATTCCTCTTAATCAGTAGGGCGAAAACCGAAGAAAATATTACATATACGTAATAAGTATTCATTATGAAATATACAAGCGAATAATTCGCAAATGACTTTTGAATCTAGACGACTAAAGTGGTGACAAATTGAACTAGCTATCTACCAACGAGAAAATGTCCACAAACTCGTAGCTGCATTTAAATGAGGTTCAACTGCAATCTGACGCCCAGTGCTTAATCTGGGAAACTGGCTCCGGTTCCAGATAATTCTATTAATCTTCAAATGGTGAACTCGTGTGCTAATTGGTTGAACTGCAGCTAGTTTTAAAGAGGTCTCAATATAAGAACATTATTATGATACTAGCTGCGCCCTGCGGTTTGACACGTGTAAATCGTGATCCCGCGGGTTTATCGGGATCAAATACAAAACAGAACATCCGAATCGATAGAAACGTTTGACCGTGAAGAGGAAACAAACAATTAACATACAAACAAACTTTCGGATTTATAATATTAGTTTTGGATTTGGATGTAGATATGTATTGTGTATGGCAGGGAAGGTAAGATATTTGAAATAAAATAAATGAATATTTCGGGTCCATATTGGCTCACATAAAATTTTAAGTCATATTCTTTGTCTTACTACCGATTTGTGTTCATAATAATCACTCTTCATAATTTTATTTATCATACTTTTTTATTCAGACATTTTTATTACTACCATCGGAGCTCATAAGAGTTAATGATCATAATTTTTTTATTAATACTGTTACTACCAAGAACAGTTTAAAATCATAATTTTTTTCTTCATAACATTTATTGATCATATTGCTTTAGTTCATAATTATTGTTACTAAGAACATATTTCAACTCATAATATCGTTGTTCAGAATAGCTTACTTTATAACAGACATTTATCATAATTTTTGTATTAATAACGGCAACTTTAACAAAACTTTTTATGAACTACCCCAATCAAACTCTTTGTGAAATTATAAATGGTTTTTGACTTGTGTTCTGGCGATCTTCTTTTTGAAACGGAGTTAACTCATAATGTAATTATATTTTCTATTCTATTTTTATATTTCTTCTTAGAAATTACTCTTTAGTTAATAATGTTGTAATAAAAACACTTATGATTAAGATATATCAGGTTTTTTTTATTTATAGTAATTAAGCGCTGCGCGTAATCATGTTCTTACATTAACCTAACCTATTCGAGTCGGTGTGCTCCGTATATTTTATTTCAAAATTCAAGTAAGATGACAATAGTAGGTGAAACAAATGTATGAATAAAGATATTATGATTTTCAATAATTATGCTTAAAACACTTATGATTAAGAAATTTATAAAAATGAATATTTGAATAAAACACATGTATGAATATCAAAGTTATTTATTGGAATGGTTATGAGTTTCGAGCATTATGATAAACTAATATATTAAAACAAATATTAGTAAAAATGAAGTGTATGAATAGTGATATTATGAATTTCAATGATAATATATTTTAATATTTAGTTTTTAAATTTTTTATGAAGAATGATCATTATGATTTTAAATGGTATGTGAAACAATTTCGGACCTCCGATGATAGGAGTTAAAAATTTATGTATGACGATCCGCCCCCGAATATTTGTTATGTTTTTATTGCTCAAGGCTTTTTTATTAGAAAATATTTTTACTAATAAACTATAATAATTATAGATTAGCTGATTACGTTCAGGTGCACAATGTCCAAGTTGCATAATGTCATGCAGGTGCAAAATGTCATGGTCGCAGAAAGTCAGGGTTGCAGAATGTCATGGAAAAAACTTAGAAAAAAATATTTTAACCCGAAAACTACGCAACTGCGTGGGAAGTATAAGTCGAAACTACTTGAGAATTTAAAAACACAGCAGAAAAATGCTAACATTAGCATTCATAAAAACAAACAAGCAAAACACCGCAAAATTGCAAAAGATCTCTACCGATATTTCTATCAACAACCATCGACAAAAAGTCCGACATAACTTCAACTTTACTGCTAACATAATAAGAGCTATCAGAAGTTGGAAGCCCGGGACGAATCCAATCAATGAAGATTAATGAAATTAGTCAGACATGAGCGCTGACTCCACTAAACTTGCCTGCGGTGATCTTTGGAACTAACGATCGGTTTTACTAAAGCACCGTATGTACTTGAGAAATGTAGCTATGGATGTATATAATGAGTAAGTATGTAGGTTGTGGATTAGGAGATTTGCTTTTGGAAATTTGTAGCAACTTAGTTTTGTTGAGTTTTAAGCTGAGTTTATGGAATTTTAGTAAATGTAGAATGTAGATGTTAGTTGTCATTGCTACTGAATACTCTTTACATTATTTTTAAACTTTCGAGATTTACGTCCATCATTAATTATTAGAAGTCCGGGTCTAGATCGCGTTGTAGGTAATCATTGTTATTAATTACGTCGACGTTCTACGTTGCGATAATTAATAACAATGGGTCTAGTTAAGACTAACCCGTAGTTAAGACTGTCTTTACATTCTTCTGTGTGGCCCCGGCATAAAATAGGGCTACCCCATCTCTTCCCATTGGTGTTGTACAACGCGACTAGGAATCTAGAGGAGACTAACGAACCTCTTCTTCACGCGCGGTGGCGGTGTAAATTGCTTGATCCTAAGGAGGGTTGGTGTGAAATCTTTTTGTAATATTATTCAATGATGCTTTTGACGTTTTAACCGCGAGATAAAACGTCGTCTTAGGGCGAACGCAGCGATGCTCATTTCATTTTTACGATAGACGCACTAATATTTTGGCAATATTAGTGCGTCTATCGTAAAAATGAACATGGAATATGTTTGAGACATCATCTCTAGTGTCTCTCTCATCCGAGCGATGTTCCCGGTTGCTTCCCTCTCGGGGGCCCAGGATCCGCTAAGCCCCAATTATTTGGGGTTGGCGCAGTAGGTAAGTCATCAATCATCATAGACCATACCATTTGCAATTAGATTTGGCCGGCCGCCTGCCTGACACCAACCCTTCTAGAGACCAAGCAGTATATCCGCCACCGCGCGGGGAGAACTTTATTTTTGCTAGGCGTCCCTAAATTCCTTAGTCGCCTTTTACGACCCCCACGGGTAGGATGGGGTAACCCTATTCTATGCCGGGGCTACACGGCGGGTATTATGTACTAGTCCACACCTCTAGTGTACAAGTAGGTACATAATATCTTAAAGGTTCAAACTAAAAATAGTGTGAATGCATAGGTACCCGTCTCAGTTTGCAGGAGGCTTAATCCAACTCCGTGGACTGCCAATTTCGAATCGCATTAGCGGTAATCGATGTTAGTTGTTACCACTTTACTTCAAACTTCACTTGGAACTTGAAGCAAGTTCTAACCAAAACTTAGAGATGTTGTAGGTATAATGACTTCAGAACTGTTATGGCAGTTTAATATTATAATTTATATCATGATTACTGTCATTTTTCTTTTAAACAACTAGTTGTGCCCCGTGGTTTCGCCTGAGTACGTCGCTATTCCGCGGGAATTTGGGGGTAAAAAGTCATGTGCTACTTTTTACCCCCAAATTCCCGCGAGAAAAACCAAGAAAAACAAGTTTGCAGGTGAAACCGCAAACCAGAACTAGTCGTTTGCAAATTAATCCGAGTAACAAACAAACTCGTTTACTTATCTACATACTTACTTACAAGCAAACTTTAAATTTTAAAATATTACCTAGGCTAGATACATTTAATATATTTTGGGAGTTTGTAGCTATTGCTTTGGTCCGTGGAATTTAGCACTTAGTTACATCACAAACAGCACAGCGGCACAGCTCGGTGGGAACAATAAACTCAAAACAAAAATCCTAGTTTTTAGTGTTTTAAAGTGACTTACGAGGACTAATAACGCAGTAAGTAGATAGATCTAGTGTAAACGGACAAATATATAGGCAAAAACAATACAAAAAAGGCGTAATTTAGTAAAAAACAGTGATAACATAATATAGGAACACTGTTGGTTGGTTAGGCTAGAAACTCAAACAAAATTAGGTTGAAAAAGTGACAAAAACTTATGAAAACACAGTGAAAATAAGTTAATTAGACATAAGTAGTGTGTATAAACTAAATTAGATCCAAAAAACAATATAAATTAGAGTGATAAAAGACAGTGACTGAAAACAATAGATTAGTGCGAACGGATAAATTGTAAAATCATAAAAACCGGGTTTTTACAATAAACAAATAGAAAAAGTGATTAATAAGGCTATTTACAAAGTGATATAGTATTAAGAAAGGGACAGATAAGGACTGAAAGTGTAGAAGATAAGAAATAATATAGTCAGACAGTGGTCCACCAAACTGCAAAACTCCTACATAGTGCCCGTGGAAACTAGAACAGCAAGAACTGACAAGTGAGGGTCATTCACGGAGGCTCTATAATATCACAAACCACAGGACAATATAAAAAGGCCCCACAAAGACATAACTGTGATAAAAGATAGGTTTTTGTAGTGTAGACCAGTGCGATAGACCCCCCAGCTCAACCTGTGAGGCGCATTCCTGTCCCTCCCAAGGGTCGAGTAGGTCCGGATAGGGTGTCGGTAGGTAGCCCAGGCTGCCCCCACTGAGCCCACCAAGCTCCAACACCACCGGACAAATGGGACAGGAATAGTGCTCCGGGCCCGGTACGGCTGAACTAGCAGAGGGGTCTAAGTGAACTGGACGTTAGCTAGCCAAGAAAAATAGACTAAATTAGGTAAATAATCAGTGCATAAACGGTGTATAAATAGGGAATAGACAGAACAAAGTGACAATAGTTGTGAATATAGCTGGACACAGTGAAAAATGTGCTGTTGAAAGTTACAGAACAAGTGATCATCGGGGACATATCTGTACAGTGCAGCAACTCCGAAACTCGCCGACACCGCTCCGACTACCACCGGGACTTGCGCCCGAACGTCCGGAGCCGGAGGACAGGAGTCGCCGACCGCCGCCGCCGCCCGCAGCACGCCAGCAAAGTCACTTACACACTTACATTTACACAAACTTATAAATAAAATGGAGGCACAATTTCAACTTTTGTTTGACAAAATGAAACTAGAAATGCAACACCAATCTATGGAACTTACCGAATCTATAACAAACAATATTATGTCAAGAATGGATGAAAAATTAATCCCGATTATAAAAGAAAACAAAGACTTAAGATTAAAAATAGAAACTCAGGAAAAAGAGATAGAGTATCTAAAAAGAAAAAACAAGAATAACAATATAGTAATATTTGGCATGGAAGAAAAAGAAAAATCAACATTGGAATTAATAAATAATGCAAAGAAAGCTTTCAAAAGGGACATAAATATTGATATAGAAGAAAATGGAATAAACAATATATACCGAATTGGAAACAGAAATACAGGCGGTACTAAACCAAGGCCAGTTTTGTGTTCCTTTGTAAATGAGTGGAAAAAGATAGAGATTATGAGAAATAAGAAGGGATTGGACGAGATTTATGTCACAGAAGACTACCCAAAAGAAGTCCTGGCTAAAAGGAAAGCTTTACAGGCGGAGTTGATCGAGGAGAGAAAGAAGGGAAAGATAGCATTCCTGAAATATGACAAGCTGGTAGTGAAAGAGAATGAAATATATAACGAAAAAAGAAAACGAGAGACTTCTTCTTCACCCCACTCGTCGGATAATCAACCTAAAAAACAACAAACCTACATGTCTCCTAAGGCCAATAGAACTAACGCATTTGACATTCTAAGAAACAGATCCAACTCTCTCTCTAAAGTCCCGACAAACAAACAACAATAGCAACTAACGCTCGGCAAACGGAAAATACAACAACACAAAGAAATGAATTTATTAACAAAGAAACATCAACTTCCCCCAAGCCGACTGGTCATCGTGGGGGAAAAAGATAGATAGATAGATAGATAATCATTTATTCCGCAACAAAAAAGCACACTAGTAGGTACAACGGTGTAGATACAACAGATGTGAGGTGAGTTGTGTGCTGAAGTGGTGCAGATGGGATACTGCTCAGTGATGTATTTGCTAATAAAAAGCAAAACACTGATTTTCAGCAGTAACCCCAAAGTAAGGACGCTGCTTTGCATGGACCAGTATTTAATATAGTAAATTATAAATATAAATATAGTGTAATGTAATCGATACATATACGTATGACATATAAAAATACAATATCCATAAATAAAGTAAGGACCTACACATGTATAAAAATAAATTAAAATAAACTATAATGAATTATAAGTATTATGAATTATAAAATAGTATACGAAAAAATAAAAAATACAATTAAATAAGAAGTACTCGTAAAAGAAAGATAAGATCGAGTTACCACTACCACCACTTTTTATAGCTTTCTGGAATACCGATTTTTTGCTCACTTAGCACATGTAGACGTAAAATATTTTTGAATTTGAACATAGTCGATGCATGCCTAATAGGAGGCGGTATATCGTTCCAGCATTTTGTAGCATGGTAGCGGAAACTGCCCTTAAAAGCAACCAATTTATGCTTGTGCTGCAACAATTGTGGCTTAACAAACCTTAAATCGTTTGACTTTGAAAATTTTAGTTTTGTAGATAGATATTCCGGTCTATGGTTTTTCAATATACCAAACATAAGACTGGCTAAATGCAATTTACGTCGTGATTCCATACTTAGCATATTGGCGTTGTTGATATAGGGAGTAATATGCGTTCTTGGTGGAATAGCGAAGCAAAAACGACAGCATGCATTTTGTACTCTTTGAATTAAGTTCTTGGTTTTAACCAGCAAACGGGGACCATAGACCAGATCTCCATAGTTTAGTCTTGAAAGGATGAGGGTTTCACAAAGCCTAATGCGTGTTTGTTCGCTTAAAAATGACCGTATTTTATATAAAATTTTTAGACGATAGAAACAATTTCGTACGATATTCTGTACGTGTGTTTCAAATCTAAGGCAACTATCGAAAACGATACCTAAATTTTTAGCTTCATCTACCCGTTCTATATAAACGCCATCAATATTGATTTCAGGATTATTTGCAACAATTTTACCAATTTGATTTTCTGTGCCAAACACAATAAAGCTAGTTTTAGAAGGATTCAGCAAAAGCGAATTTCTCCTTGACCATTCCTGTATTCTATCCAAGTCTGCGTTCATTTTAAGGACCGCAAACTCAACATCATTAGGCTTTGTGGAAATATAAAGCTGTACATCATCAGCGTAACAATGATACCTGCAGTCCCTAATATTTCTTGCTAGATCAGCCGAGTAAATAATAAACAACAATGGACCAAGGATCGATCCTTGAGGCACACCTTTTACCAAAGATCTGGGATCTGAATAGTAAGTACCCTCTAGTTTTTGCACCCTGACAACCTGCGATCTCTCCCTAAGATAGCTGTCAAACCATCTAACTGCTTGACAGTCTAAACCGTAGTAGGACAACTTTGATAATAACAGAGGAATATCCAGACTGTCAAAAGCACGCGAGAAGTCCAACAGAGTTAGAATAGTGCCACGTCCGATGTCTGCTTCAGCCAGAATGTTGTCAGCAACATCCAACAGTGCTGTTACCGTCCCTACACCCTTGCGGAAACCTGACTGATGCAGTGGCAGAATATTATTATCTTCAACGTACTTAATAAGCTGATAATAAATGGCTTTTTCTAATAATTTTGACATAAAGGGTAAAATGCTAATTGGTCGCAAATCTTTAAAAGACCACAACCCTCCAGCAAAGTCAGAAAAAACAACTGGAACAATAAAACAACCACAACAAACTCTCAAGATTGGAACATTTAATGTAAGATCACTAGCAACAACAAAAAGATTAATAGAACTAACATATGTGCTACAAAAAATAAAAATCGACATACTCGGCTTGGCAGAAGTTAGAAAAATGGGCTCTGCAATTGAAGAACACGAAGAATATATATTCTGCTACAAAGGTGAAACACTTGGCTTATATGGAGTTGGATTTTTAATAAAAAAAGAACACAAAGGTAACATTGTCAGCTTTACGGCGTTCTCAGATCGGGTTGCTCTATTAAAAATGAATTACAACAACCAACTGCTCGCGATAATTCAAGTATACGCGCCTACTGAAAAGGCTACAGAAGAAGAAATCAAGTCATTCTATGAAACCTTACAGGTAGCTCAGAGCCAGGCAGGAGACAACGTATTAGTTATCGGCGATTTTAATGCAAAAATTGGTCAACACGACAAAGAACACAGCGAAAACTTTGTTCTGGGAAAATTTGGATACGGAAACAGAAATAAAAGAGGAGAAAAACTAATTGAACATGCGTTGGAATATAAACTATCAATTATGAACTCGTTTTTTATAGCTCGAAAAAACCGCAAATGGACCTGGCTTTCCCCATGTGGTAACATAAAAAATGAAATTGATTTTATACTGTCAAATCACCCAATGAGGATCAGAAACGTAGAAGTATTGCATGGCTTGGGATTCAGATCTGACCACCGATTAGTGAGAGCTACGTACATTCTAGATAAAAGTAAAAAGAGTAGAACATCATTCAAACCACAACCTAAGCCACTAAGGACGGATGAGGATATATCATCATACTTAAAAAACCTTGAGACCAACATACATCAATTAGAAACAAAGCCAGAAGAAGACATTCAAACTTTCTACAACAAACTAGCTAAGATCATTAACACCAGCCTTGCATGCAGATTAAAGGATAACGAAGAGAAAACTACTAACAAAATTCTTAGCGAGTCAACTAGAACCCTCCTCACAAGACGAACTGAACTTCTGAAAACGAAACAAAAAACTAAAGAAATGAAGGAAGAACTGAGCTCTCTATTTAAAACCACAAGTAAGGCAATAGATAAAGACTACAAAAACTATAGATACAAAATAATTGAGAATAATCTAAACACCTACAGAAGCACGAAAAAAGCCTACAAGAAATTGATCACACACAAAAATTGGATACAAAACTTAAAATCAAAATCAGAAGAAACCAAAACCAGAAGTGATATCATGAACTGTGCCGTGCTGTGTGTATCATGATTTCTACAAGGAATTATATGCAAAATCAATTTCTAGCACTACTACAAAAGATATAGTAACAACAAGTTCTCAAAACATGAATGATCTGCCACTAATACATGAGAAGGAAGTTATCAATCACATCAAAAAACTCAAAGTAGACAAAAGCCCTGGCCCTGATGGCATACAAAACGAAGCACTAAAAACTGGTGCTACCCTACTAACTTGCCCACTTACGTACTTATTTAACAAGGTTCTGGAAACGGGTCAGGTACCGATACAATGGAAAAGATCTGATATAATCCTTTTATACAAGAAAGGAGATCCTCAAGACATCTCCAACTACCGCCCTATTAGTCTTCTGTCAAGTGTTTATAAACTATTCACCTCAATTCTACAAAGCCAGCTGAACCGGAAGATAGACGACTATCAATCAGTCGAGCAAGCAGGTTTCCGCTCCAGTTTTTCTACAACGGACCATATACAAGTTCTACAGCAGGTAATGGAGAAATACAAGGAGTTCAACAGGCCACTTTACATTGCTTTCATAGATTACGCCAAAGCGTTTGACACGATCTCTCATGATGCTATTTGGGAAGCGCTGAATAAATGCCAAATAAACGAAAATTACACAAGAGTACTCAAAAGCATCTATGAGGGTAGCGTAAGCCAAGTCAAACTTGAGACACGAGGTCCTGATATACCGATTAACAGAGGAGTGAGACAAGGAGACCCACTCTCACCCAAGCTGTTCATAATGGTATTACAACACATTTTCGACAATCTTAACTGGCAGTCAGAAGGGATCAGAGTTAATCAAAATCGACTTACACACCTCAGATTTGCAGACGATATTGTCTTATTCGCTGAAACAAGTAAAGGAGTAGAAAAAATGATAAGCACTTTAAATGAAGAAAGTGAAAAAGTGGGCCTCAAAATGAACGAGAATAAAACTAAAATACTGACAAACAGCTACAAAAACGATATAAACCTAAACGGGAAGTCACTTGAATATGTGAACAATTATATATACCTAGGCAAGCAACTGTCATTCGAAAACAAAAGTGAAGAACTAGAGGTGGAGCGGCGTATTAACATGAGCTGGAAAAAATTTTGGTCCCTGAAGGAAATCTTAAAAGGAAAATTTCCTCTTCACCTAAAGAAAATTGTTTTGGACACCTGTATCTTACCCACTCTTACATACGGATGCCAAACGTGGACATACAACACTAAAACAAAAACTAAACTAGTAGTGTGCCAGAAAGCGATGGAGAGAAGCATACTGAAATTAAGAAGAATACAAAAAGTGAAAAGCGAAAAAATAAGACAAAAAACTAAAGTTACAGATGCCTTAAAATATGCCTTAAAACAGAAGTGGCAGTGGGCAGGACATATGGCAAGATACACAGATAAAAGATGGACACTAGAGACAACTATATGGGATGGACCAAGAGGAATAAGGAAAAGAGGGCGCCCTCGAAAGAGATGGATAGAAGATATAAAAGGTATAGCTGGAAGTGAATGGAGAAAGAAAGCTATGGATAGAGAGGTCTGGAAGAAGCTGGAGGAGGCCTTTACCCGAGAAGGGGTTCCGATCAATGGTACTGAAGAAAGTAACGATAGCGAGTAACAAAGTGTAATATAGTATATAAAACAAAAACAACTGTAAATAACAAGCTTAGATTGGAAATAAATGGGCTTTATTATTATTATTATTATTATTATTACATCACAAACTTTCTGAAAAGTAGTCTTTACTGTTGTTATAACATAGTCATATGCAGTTAATAAAAGATCTGTCGAAGAGTTTTATTTAAAACCGCGAACACTAAAGAAAACTGGCATAACCCCCATTGGTGGGGGATTTTAGTGGGTATTATGCCAACAAACCGATACTACCTACAGAGATTTTGTTAAGCAAATTAAAATATTCAAAAGAAGATGAATCATCCAAAGTGTCTTCTTATCCGTCACCGAGCTTTATGTTAATCGGTAATCAATACTCTTCAATACAAATTAAGCTTTCTCCGACGGTATCTTTTATCAATTTGCCTTAAATGAATATTGAGTAGACGATTTCAGAAAGAAGTGGGCTTGCGTCGCAATCAATCACGAACGAGGGATCTTTTTGTTTCATTCTTTTCTATTCAGAATCGACTTGAAAAGTAGACTGATCGGTTCTTTTCCGGTATTTCTATATACCAGTATTATCTAGCACTAGCAGATTCCCGCGGTTTCACCCGCGTAAGTCCCGATCCCGTGGGAATATCGGGATCAAAAGTAGCCTATGTTACTCAGGGTGAATGTAGCTTTCTAATGGTGAAAGAAGATTTGAAATCGGTCCAGAGTTTCGGAGATTACCCCCAATATACATACATACATACATGTTACCAACGTTACCTCTTTATAATATTAGTATAGATGAAGTTAAAATAAAACTCTACAGAGACTTGGTAATTTCTAAAATAATCCCAGTAATATAAAGAATGTAAAAGTTTGTGTATGTGTGTACTGGTAATGCGTAAGTCCCGAACCTGTGGAAATAGTTAGAACGCGGACGTGACACCACGTCATTATTATCACGATTATAAGGTTTAGTTCGCCGGCGACACTGTTTACGTATAACCTCATAAATATGAGACAAACAACCTCGAAGACCACCTTTCGATATGACATCAGGATAACCATGTACCTATATCTTGATCGCACGACCTAATGTCAAATTTCTTTCACTATGCGGTTTTCAGCCCTCTACTATTATATCAGCGGTTTTGGCTGTGCGTTGATCCATCAGTCAATACCTAAGTCAAGATTACAACAATAAATCTATAGAAAGGTACTATAGATTATCGTTGAATAATTATCGTTGTTTAACTATTACGTAAACTGTGGTAAATCTCAGAGACAATCTTCATTTTAACGAGCCAGTGGGCTTGAATTAAAATATATATTTTTTTACAAAAAAATAAAGACAATCTTTGAGTATGACGGAAGGAAATCTAAACGGAAGGACGTTCATTGCAGGAAACAAATTCAAATTTTTATGCCGTAGACAGAATTTGAAATTTAAATTTGTTATAATGCGCTCGTAAATATCAAATCGTTGAGGGTTTTACATCGATTTGGGGTCTATTGGGTGCCGGTATCAATTTTCTTGGTAGGTTAGACTTCGGTCGAACGTTTACCGTTAACTAAACTAAGTTAGTTCTAGCTCCAGTTTTTCAAACAAGTGAGCATGGCTGGATGAACGGATAAGCTTATGTATGGAAAATTGGTCATCGTCAGTATTGCTGGTTGCCTATAACGTATGGCATTGAGAATATATTAAAAAAAATGCTAGATTTGATAGAGCATAAAATTGCCACCCAAAATATATACCTATTATGAGACATTTTAAAAAAATTGACCAGCCGTTTTGATATCAGGATGGCTTTTATTCAGCAATAAATTCGCCGAATTTCTGAATGGATAAA
This sequence comes from Idaea biselata, assembly GCA_958496205.1. NCBI lineage: Eukaryota > Metazoa > Arthropoda > Insecta > Lepidoptera > Geometridae > Idaea > Idaea biselata. The sequence continues at coordinate 12,318,612 of OY292400.1, read as the reverse complement.
CAAAAAATGCTAGTTCCAGATTTTAAGTTTCATCTGCGTACAAAGTTATGGCAATTCTAAATATTTGTGTTAAAAGTAAGCACCTGATAAATTTTAAAAGCAAATAACACTAACGCAAATAGTTGCTATTCAATTTTATTAGCCGCTTACTTTTAATTCTAACAACATTCCGTCATGAATATAATCAACAATTTTCGATATACCTGACGGGTATTTTGAGTTTAGCGGCTATTTTGCTTAAAATAAAACTAGAATATTGAAGTATATTCCTAGAGATATCTAGAGATATATTCCTAGTACGACCACATAGAGCGACACAATAGTTACCTACATCTTGAAACCGCTTCCAAATTCAATAGGTACACATGTCATGTTTACACTTAGGCGTTGGTGTTACTGGCTAAATGGCTATACCTGACTGAACAAGCAATTCTGCCGACCAAACCAGCCCTGGCAATAGGCGTGTGCAAACATTTTAGGAATAGGTATTTAACTAATGTTACGCAGAAGTGTATTCTAAAATTGTAGACTGAAAGTGTCAATTAGTGCTAGTGCCTACATAATAATTACATTAATTTACTCTTTACTACAAATATTATTTTATCATGTTTTGAATTTTTTTACGGAGTTCTAATATGTATTGATTAATATTTTTTAAATTTTATGTTTTTCAATGAAAACAACATTATTCTAAACCAAATATTACACACACTCGTTAGTTCCACAATATATTTACGCTTTTTTATATTTAGTAGTAGGTATGTACGTTGCAGTGCGTGAATACATTTTAAAAAAGTAAAAAAGAATTAAAATACCTTTAATTCGCTGTTTTTTTTAACTATGACTACTATTAGCAAAAAACTGACTACGAAACCTATAAAACATATGAACATACGGATAAACTTTTTAAACCGACACAATTGGAACTTATAATTTTTATTTCCCGGGTTTTAATTGCTTGATTTTTTACTTTTAAATTTTCTGATCTCGAAGTTTCGATGTTACAACGGTCTTGACCGCGAGGAGAAGTAAGTTAAAAAGTCGGTTACCCGCAATGTAGGTTCAGCCTCTTCTCTGCCCATATTACTTTTACTCTGTTAAGTTTTTTCTGCCAATGTATTTTGTATTTATACTAAAACTTACCTGCAAATTGACAAACGGTGCATCAGCCAACACAGTAGGCACGATAAAGCTGCCTTCTCCCGTAGACATGTCGATATCCTGACTGTAAATGTCGGTTTTGTCATCGTAGAGCTTGACGCGGACTCGGACTCGCTTCTCGGTGCTCATCGCTTCTACCTGCCAGACAAGGTAAACGAATGACTTTATTTGACTGCATGATTTAAACCTTAAGGGAAAATATATATTTTAAAGAAACAATACTTCTGCAAAAACATAACGCACGATAGATGCGGGTTCGAATCCAGCCCTGCGTCTATCGTGCGTTGGGATTTTGCAGAAGTATTGTTTCTTTAAAATATTTCTATGAAAGCCCAGTGCAGGCTTAAGCAGTTAAAAATAGAATCATAAAGGGAATAGTCTAGCTATTCATTTCTCCATACAAACTTTACAAACATAGTCGGCTGTTTCGTCTCTGGATAAAGACATTACAGAATATATGTTTGTATATGCCATAAAATCTAAATCAGCCATGGTGCCTCTACGTTTTGTTTCACTCGGCGGGAATCGAACCCGCAACCTTCTGCAATGCAGTCGGGGCTTCCCCCGACGCGCCACAGAGGTCGCCAATTAAGACCGTTTGTTATACTTACAACTAAAATATCAGTCGATTTCAAATCTGTGATCTAGAACTGACGTAACATCCATCACATACCATAAAGGTAATTTAAAATTACAATATTCTCGGTAAGTTTCCATTTTAGAACGTATTACTTTAATGAAAACGTCTATCAAAGTTAATTAAACCTAAACCTGAGTAAACCTCTAAAGCGACCCGGAAAAGCCTAACAAAATGACAAGCTATTCCAACGCTAAACTTGCTTTAGCTCTTAATCAAGACATTAAATTTAGACTGTCCTGGCTTGGATCCAAACCAGCAGACAGGTAGCGGTAAAGTGAAATATTGTCTTTATTAACAGAATTATTCAAGCTAAAACGATATCTATATATTTATAGTAATGTTATAAAGAGGAAATCTAATATATAAAATTTCCATGTCACAATGTTAGTTACCGTACTCCTCAGACGGCGCGACCGATATTTACCAAATTTTATATGCGTATTCAGTAGGCCTGAGAATCGGCTACTATCCATAATTAATAAGGCAAAACAATTTTTGCCGGGTCAGCTAGTATTTGTATATTTGTGTGTATGTTTGTTATGAATAAACTCAAAAACTACTGAACCGGTTTCAAAAAATCTTACACAATTAGAAAGCTACATTCACCCTGAGTAACACAGGCTTTACTTTTGATCGCAATATTCCCACGGGAACGGGACTTACGCCGACGGGACTCAGCTAGTATATAATATTTTGTAATAATTCCTTAACTAAATTGTCTTTTTAAGAGCAAGGAAAAATTGATTGTTTGTTAAAATAACAAATTGATACCAAGAATATCCTATGACCACTAGCTTTTGAGCTTTTGATATGGTATCTACATTAAATCATCTATATCATCATGTTACTTCTTTTTGATGACGATGACCTCTGTGACGTACCAGGCGAACGCCCGGCTGCAACGTAAAAGGTTGCGGGTTTATCGGGATTATTGTTAAAAAAATTAATATCGGTTTCCGGTCTGTGCATATAGATAAAGATGTATAATAGCAACGTATGTTCAAAAGAAAATAAATTACAAGTATTATATCCGTTGTCTAATCACCATAACAGAAGCTTAATAGCTTAGCAGGGGGCTAGATGGCGCTGTGTGATGTTCAAAAATATGTAGGTTTCGTTTGCTATTGAAGCATGACTATAAAATGTTTTGAATTTAACGACCTTTGTTGAGAAATGTAGATTTAGAAATAACTAAATTCAAAATAAAGCCTCTCTTTTTATAACAGAACTAGCTGCGTCCCGCGGTTTCACCCACGATATTCCCGTGGGAATGTTACTTTTGATCACGATGTTCCCGTGGGAATATCGGGATCAAAGTAGCCTATGATAATGTAGCTTTCTTTTGGTGCAATAATTTTTGAAATCGGTCCAGTTATTTTTGTGTTTATTCATTACAAACATACGACACACACCCAAAAATACAAATCTTTTCTCTTTATAATATAAGTGTACATTAGCGTAGATTGACGTGTTTTTATTATCTATTTCCAATGTGTATTCATAAAAAAACAACTATAAAATGTTCACATAAAGTTAATTTCTCGTACAGCTTTTTACCTCAATAGAGCTCAATACCCGCCCCGGTACAAATATACAGTCGTTTCGCATCGATGGGATCTAATTCTGCAAACTAAAGATTCCTCATTTGTACTTGGAGTAAAACTATCTCCTGAGCGAATGAACATTGAACAACGCTTCTAAGAACGAATGCCCCACATTACTTCGTTCACTGAACGAGTTACATTTTAAAGAATTCCAGATAGTTTTCAGTTCCTACGGTAGATTGCTGAAGATTGGAAACTTTTGTAGTTACGAATATTTAATCGATAGTGGTACAATTCGGTTAGCTTTATTCAATAATGGGAGAGTGAACTTTATGATTTCTGGCCCGTATCCAATAAAATAAATGATTAGATATTGCAATTTTTTAAATCAGTGTAATATGCAGGAATCTTAGTCGGTATTACTTTTGACAGAGTGGTCGTGGTCATCCCTTCAGATGTTGGTGGTAAGTTTCACAATACGTCGCCACACTTATTTTATAGCCGCCGCAGGAATACAAAATTACAAAGGCCAAACACTTAATTACCTATCGACTTGAGGGACCTTCTCCTCAAGCGCGATGGCGTCATTTTTTATGAAGGGTAAAGGGAAACACCCTTGACCATTTTCTATTACTCGTAGATCGATAGTTACTTATTGGTCTGTACCTTTAACTATAATGTCATGAAAACAATAAGGTCCTACAAAAAGCAGTCCCGCCGTTAAAGTCCTTCACAGACTAACAGCAGTTTGGAATTGCAATAAGAGTTGACATAGCTAGGTACGCCAACATCAATGTTACAAAGTTAGGTCTACATGATCTTACTGCCAAAATCTCCTGATTTCACAGTAATCACAAGCAGCATGTTGGTTATTTTTGTGTAAACACTCATGTTCGTGAGCTACCAGCAACGGGACAACTGTACTTCTATTTGGGCTGGAGCTCACGTACATTAATTTCGCATTCAGAACCAATCCTGCGTCATTTGACCATTTTAATGGGGTTTAGGGCTTTTAAGAGCTGTATTTAATGTATGCTTAAGAAACCTCTACTCACCCTTCCAACAAAAGGCAGTCCTGGCTTGTATCTCCTCCGCATACTATCAGCAAATCTCAACTCTACATAGTGCTGTTCTGCAGCAGGAGCTGCCGATGTGGTGGTTCCAACACCAGTTCCCACAGTCAGGTCGACGCGAGCTGATCCGCCGCCGCATCGTGTCTCAATTCTCCAGGTTCCAGAACGAGCACCAGATGCGAGGATGGCGTTGAGTTTTCTTACACCTGGAACAAGGAGGTTCATTAAATTTCATTGAAAAAACTTGTTCTAGATTTTTCTTCTGTTTTCGCGATGTTGTAGGTATTGAAATCAAAGACATTTTTCGGTTTTAATCGCGTGGTGTTTATTACTTTTAGCATTGTTTCATTACTAGACTAACATCGTTTTTAATGGTATAAGTAATTTAGTAAATGTCTCATTTTTTAAATCTTATTATCTATTTTTTATCCTACTAAATTATAAATATAAAAGTTTGTAAGTGTGTGTATTTGTCAGCTTACAAATTCAAAATTAGTACGCAATTTAAAATTTAAAAAACTTTCGACATTCGGCCCCAATATGACTCCTAAAAATGTTTTAAAACATAACCTGTCAGTATGAAGTGGTGTCACTGTCACTATCAAAACTTTTTGCTCAACTTATGACATTCGAATTCAAGGCGTAGGTAATTAATCACCTCAAGGTAGACGTACAGTGCTCGTTTAACCCAACTCAAGCTGACAGGGCACGCGTAAAGTTAGCTATGACAGTGCTATTACAATGTTACTATTGCGTTTAAACTATTGACATAATCTTTAATCTATTCCTTCCGTTTGGATTTCCTTCCGACGTAGTCAAAGATTGTCTTATTTTTTGTATGAAATACTAGCAGAGTACCTACAACAGTTTTACCCGCGTAAGTACCGATCCCGCGGGATTTCCTAAAAACCCTTTCTTAGGGGACATCCAGACATCACAAATAACACATTCTTAAATTTTATGTCTCTGGGACCAACGGTTTGGGCTCTGCATTGATATATGAGTCATCAGTCAGAACATTGAATCTTCAGTCAGGCTTCAAAAAAAGTTGACATGTAAGACGCAAAGATATTTTTGATATTGGTATTTTTCCTATAACTTAATACTTGTACCTACTAGACGATTCATAACTTATTATAAAAAAATACCACTTGTTTTTGCAAAAATAAATATTTTATCGCTATCATAAAACGTTTAAGCCACTCCACGTTAAGCGGGAAAGGCCAATAAATTTTCCGAAACAAAAATATTGTTCAATATTGTTATCAACCGAAGTTAACAAATTGTCTATAAACATCGTTACAAACTGTTTGTGTTACAAAATTAAAAGGATAGCAGATTTGGATTTTTCATCGTCCGATTGAGGCCTTAGCATTTTATAAACCGACTTCAAACAAGGAGGAAGTTCTCAATTCGACCCGTATATTGTTTGTACGGGTCGAATTGAGTATGTGGAAATGTTCACGCCGTACTCAGGCATACGAGGTCCGATTTTGATCTTTTTTTTTTGTGATAGATAGAAGATGAGAGCCCTGAGTTGGTCCCATAAAATCTTGGTGAAGATTTGATGGAAATCTTCGGAACGATGAGCAAAATGGCATTTCAAAATACAGTAAATTACTAATTGTTAGACTTCCATCAATAGAATCGGCTTCTAAAGAACTAGGTACAAATTGATAGAGCACGTCTGAAACCACCTTCTTATTAAAAACTCCTTCAGAAACCCTCAAATAAGGTCTTATTTCAACTGGAACGTCCACTGCCAACTATACTAAGGCAGCATAGATGAACTCGCCAGTTTTTTTCAAAGAAATAAACATACACTACATTAGTTTAGTCGACATTGCGCGTTTGGCTTAAAGGCATTTCGACCAAATTAGTAACTGATATAGAAGATTTTGAGCCCCTGACTTCTTTCACTTAACCAGTGAAAACTGTGGAGCCCTAAACGATACGGACCAAGTATCAGAAGAACTGGAGATACCTCTTAGCAGGGCTCTTCATCAGGCCACCGACCGAGATCACTGGAGGAAGAAGCTTGCCAGATTGCATAACAGGAGTCACGATCCTTATCAATGAGGGAGCGACGGAGGAGGAGTGAAAACTGTGTTCTAAATAAGTGAGTCGTAAGTAGAAGATCAAAGTAGCCACAAAACCTATCGCCCGATATAAAGTTTTAAAACATTATGTTACAAAATAACGGTCACGTATCACGCTTCAATGGTTCGAACGACGTCGATTTGTCATACGATGGGACTTTCGGACGGGACCCATGTGTGACGGATGTAAGGCCGACGAAAGTTGACGGCGAAGTTTTAACGCGGTTAGAGGTTACCTTTTACAACTGTAGGCTTAGAAGAGAGGGATTGAGGCTGTAGTTAGGTGTGTGCTTTTGGAGAAACATTGTTTAGTGTAAGGACTAAATGGTTGAGTCCAGTTGAGATGGTACGGTAAGAACGCCCGACGATTAACCTCCTTACTTATTATAAACGATGACTAATTTTATGTAGCGTTTGTCTTTTACTTTGACATGAAGTTTCAAACTTAACAGACATGGGTAAACGTTACATAAACTTAGTCATCGTTTATAAGTAAGAGGGTGTGTGGTTAAGAAATGGCTTTAAGAAAGATAGGTAGGAATGGACCTAAGACCATAAGGTTGACAAATATCCAAAGGGATATGAAGAACCTTGGCATCGTGAAAGAAGACACAAACAAGCGTGCTACATGGCAACATTTATTTATTACTAGCTGCGCCCCGCGGTTTCACCCGCGTAAGTCTCGATCCCGTGGGATTTACGGGATCAAAAGTAGCCTATGTCCTGCTCCAAGGTCCTATCTATCTCTTTACTAAAATTCATCAATATCGGATCAGCGGTTTAGGCGTGAAAGCGTAACAGACAGACAGAGTTACTTTCGCATTTATAATATTAGTAAGATAATAATATAATAATAATAATATAATAATAGTAAGATTCGTGCGAGAGCGCGACTGCAATGCAGGAGGTTGCGGGTTCGATTCCCGCCGGGTGCAAGTATTTATGCTTAAAAAATAAATATTTGTGTCTGGTCTGGGTGTCCTTCTATGTATAATATGTATGTATTTACAAAAGAAAAATAAATATAAGTATTATATCCGTTGTCTAGTCACCGTAACACAAGCTTAGTCGCTTACCACGGGGCTAGATGGCGCTGTGTGTTGTTCGCAGAATTTATTTATTTATTTATTTATTTTATTTAATGAAAAACGAAAATTAAATTAAGTTCCGTTCTGACTTACCTATGTTACCTCTATAATAGATAGCTATAGAAAGTGACACATCACACGTGTAAGCCACCCTACATCCCACACCCGAACAGGATACGACCAGCTTTACCTGACAACTCCTTAACGTCCCAAGAAGGCTATTCAATGATATAGGGAGAGATTTTCAAAGTGATAAATTGGCTTTTAAAGTTAGGGGTTTTTAAACTAGGATTTTAGAGGATGATTTTGATGTCTATTGTCTATTGTGTTTTAAAACGGTGTGATGGGGATATTAGACAGGTATTTATTTACAGAAACTACACTGCAGAGAAGAGCTGCAAAGAGCTTAAATCTATGGGCCGCTTTTTGCTTAAAAGATTAGGTCGGTAGGCCTTCAGGTAACTTTTGGATAGACAAGGAGTGAAAGGCAACTTGTCAGTATTTTTTTTCATTTAAGCGTTTTTCCCAGTTGCATCATTCTCGGCAGCCTGGGGTACAGAGGTACTTTAATTAATTTGGTCACACTTACTGCAAATAGATTTGGCATTATTATAAGGGCCAACTAACTACCTGACACCAACTCTCATTGGGACCAAGCAGTTTATCAGCTATCGCGTAGGGAGAACTAGAATTTTTCTAGTCCCAAGATCTATTAGTCGCCTTTTAAGGCACCCACGTCTACACGTGGTCATGCATGCATAGAATAGAACACCCCAATATTCATTGGGGTGCCCTATTCTATGCATGCGGGGCTACAACGGCCACAAGGGAACTAGTCAATGTTTTGATATAAAGTTAGCTGTATGAATGATGCGATTCGTAACTCAACTTTTCTTTTTCCTTTTCTTGAAAAGAACTGATATGAAAATAAATGTATTTTTAATTCAAACTCTAAATATGTTTATTCATTTGGATCGTCAATTATATAATGTAATCTAATGTGTCTTTGGAACGCGACCTCCAATGAGAAGAAGGCACAAGAAACTCATGAGGTTTATTTTTTGCAGTAATCATGTGATTCACATTGTTGCATATTTACTAATTGAACAATAGTGGAATTGGAGCAATAACCTATATTATAATAATCCTTACTAGCATTACAAGCGCAAATTTAAAATATTAAATCAATTTTCAGAAAGTTCTATAATTCAAACCATTCAAAGAGAAACCAATTCCACTGATCCACTATCCACAATAAAATGCACGGTCTGAATCTTACCAGATTATTATATTCCAAGGAAAGCATTCCCAACCGATTCCGCATCAAAGCAGGAACTTAATTAAAGTGAACGTTCATTAACTATGGTTCGCCACAAATGAGCTGGCCAACTTTAACTATTTCAAGTAAAATAGTTTGTTCAGTATCAAAGAGTATTTGAATTGGGAATAAGTATAGGTATACCGTCTTCGGGACTATTAGTCCCATGGACGGTCACCATCACTTTCAATAGAAAACGCGCGGTAACGGCGCAACATAACACAGATCAAATAGGCACAAAATTTAGTGCGTGACCTCCTGTCCATATAATTCAGGTCAGTGATGTAGTCAAATCGGAAGCAAAAGTCTCCTGGCGCAAATCAAATCGACACAAAGATCTAATGTAATTTTAAAATGGTATAACAATAATATTATACTTGTATAGTTTCAGTGGACAACATCGATTTTAAGCTGAGGTCCCACGACCCGTGTTTTATTGTGGCGAAGACATAATGGTTAAGGAAAAATATATAGTGTTGAAACCGACGTGCCGTAGGACTCACCACGGTCCAAAGGCATATGTAAAATTGCTAAATCCGGAATAGGCTTTTTTATGACCGATGGCAGGCCATACGAAGTGCGCTGGGTATACTAATATTATAATGCGAAGGTTTAGATGTTAGTTTGATTGCTTTATGATCCGATTGTCTAATTTTTGAACCAAAATGCCTAAAAATAATTTGTGTGTCAATCACGCAAAAACAACCGAACGGATTTTGGCTGAATACTTGGCATACAGACCCGGCATACTTGATTTATTTTAACCTGAATTCCGGGATTTACACAGGAACGTGAACCTACGCGGATAAACCCGCAAAGCACTGCTAATATAATAAATAATATAATATCAAACGACTCTGTAATATCGCTTCCCCCTGAGGTGAAACTTTCAGATATCAAACTGAATCCCGAAAAGAAATTAAAATTGTTATTGCTTCCCATTTTGATGCGAGTTTTCAATAAGGTTTCGATTGTGGGAGTTGGTTTCTTTCCTTAACTTTTGTACGTAGATTCACAATGTTGGAATGATCTCGGGCTATTTTAATGGCAGGTTCGTTATTTAGTGTAAATTCAAAGTATTTTAATGAAATTATGTTTGGTAAAATGTAAAAATGAATTAATCCCGAAAAAACGGCGGTATATTCTTTGAATTAGAGTTATCCCAGTTTGGTCGAATCCGCTCTAAGTAATTTACATCCTTCCACTAATTGATTCCTATTTTAGCACTACTAAAGAGAGATATATGTGGAACAACTAAGGGTTTCTTTTTTCTTTTCGTGTAGTGGTACGAGTTTTAAGGTTTAAGGCTTACGTTAAAAAATATTCAAAGATATTTAAAAGAGTTTGTATATTGGCGAAGTCCTTACACATTAAATCTACAATACAGAATAGTAATGATAAAATTAAAGCCACTTGGAAAATAATAAATGCTGAAACTGGTAAAGTCTTTAACAAAAATATTGATTTTAAGTTGGACATTGGCGGAAGGATGACAAACACTGACCAAGATGTTGCGAATGAGTTTGAGATTTTTTTCACTAATGTGCCTACTACTCTGACAAAAGCCCTAAACTCCTCTACCCCCATTGCTAAATCTCTTTTAGAAGCAAATGTACCTGAATGTAGTAAAGCGTTTCAATTCAAATATGTTAAAAAACATGATATTTTAGTAATTTTTAAACAAATCAATGTAAAGAAAACTAAAGACTTATGGGGGATTTCTGTTCCTATTGTTAAATCCTTGATAGAAGTTATTGTTCCTGAGCTTGTTATTATATTCAATAGGTGCATAGATTGTGGCGTGTTTCCTGATCAAATGAAATTTAGTAAAGTAATTCCATTATTTAAATCCGGTAGTACATCGGACCCCTCTAATTTTAGACCCATATCAGTACTACCTACATTAAGCAAAATTTTTGAAAAAATTATATTGAACCAGCTACTAAAGCAATTTGATGACAACAATATTTTACACAATAAACAGTTTGGTTTTAGTAAGGGTCGCTCAACTACTGATGCGGGCATTGCATTAATTGAAAACATATTTGATGCTTGGGAGGAGTCGCATGATGCATATGGCGTATTCTGTGACCTCTCCAAAGCGTTCGATTGTGTTCGACATGATACTTTGATCATGAAGCTACGACACTACGGTATCGGGGACGGCGCATTGGATCTTCTTTCTTCTTACCTGAGTGATAGGATTCAGTGTGTCGACATTAACGGTAAACGTTCCCCTGGATCACCTGTAACTTTAGGAGTTCCTCAAGGATCCATATTGGGACCTTTTTTATTTCTAGTATATATTAACGACTTACCTTTCCTCGTGAAGGAAAATCATGGGATAGTATTGTTCGCAGATGATACCTCATTGGTATTTAAAGTAAAAAGACGACAATCTAATATTGACGACGTGAACAATGCTCTCTCTAGATTAGTATATTGGTTTAATGTTAATAATATGCTACTAAATGGATCTAAAACTAAATGTATTCGATTCACACTACCAAATGTAAAACAAGTTAAAACTTCTGTAAAAATTGATAATGAGGAGATCGAAATAGTCGATAAAGCTGTCTTTCTGGGTATAACTTTAGACGCTAAGCTTCAATGGGGCCCACACGTGGAAGCTCTGTCGAAAAGGCTTAGTTCCGCAGCTTACGCAGTTAAGAAAATCCGAGAATACACAGATGTTGAGACGGCCCGCCTAGTCTACTTCAGTTACTTTCACAGCATCATGTCATATGGTATCCTGCTGTGGGGGTGTGCTGCTGACATAGAAACCATTTTTGTTTTGCAAAAGAGAGCGGTGCGAGCTATCTACAAAATGGGCCCCAGGGAATCGCTTGAAGAAAAGTTTAAAGAGATAAACATTTGAACTGTTTACTCTCAATACATTTATGAAAATCTGCTATACGTACATAAGAATAAATCAAGTAAATTTCACAAATACAGTGATGTCCGTCAGGTTAATTTGAGACACAAGGATGATCTGACTGTGCCCTATAGTAGGCTCCAGAAAATAAGTAAGTCGTTCTGTAGCACTAGTGTACTTTATTATAATAAACTACCTGAAGACGTATTTGACATGTCCATTACAAGATTCAAAAAATATATTAAACTTAAATTGTGTAATAAGGCGTACTATAGCACGTCAAAATATTTTGATGAGAAGAATCCATGGACGTGATTGTTAACTGCTCCTGTTCAGATTAAGATCTGTATTATGACGATTGTAATATAAAACATGATAAAAAAAATAATTGGAAAAAAAAACCCCATGAGTTTCTTGTGGTTTCTTCTCATCGGAGGGCGCGTTCCGAAACCTCGGTAAATTAAAATCTCGACGTTTCAAAACGTACGTATGTGTGTATAATACCTATACGTTCTAAATGAATAAAAAATTTTGAGTTTTGAGTTTTTTGAGTTTTGTGTTTAGTCGCCTTAAGGCCTCTTAACTTGACCTAACGACTGCTATCTGAGATAACAACCGGGATCAACTGCTTAACGTGCCTTCCGAAGCACGCAGGACCTCGAGAAAGTTAAGTTTTCGCCACACAAATTATCGGTCACCTACCCAAGTAATAACCGCGCCAAGCGTTGCTTAGCCCACAGCCACACGACAGTTCAGTTCAGTTCTTTTTTGTACACATGTTTTTTTTTTTTTTTTTTTTTTTTTTTTTTTTTTTTTTTTTTTTTAGTTCAAGATCGGCAGATACAGCTAGGCCAATGAGATCCTTAACTCCTTTTACCACTACTAAAGAGACAAAATATGGACAAACTAAGGGCTAAATCCTCCGGACGCGACCCGACCAACACGAACACTAAAGTCGATAAATAAAAGCTAGTTGTTTTGTGTATACAATATACATACACCCCATGGGATATTCAAAAGAGCCTTTCCATGTCATCTTATCAATAGGTACCCGTGTCAAATCTGATAGATTGGATTTATTTACCCATTTACCCGACTTACCCTAAGGTCGCTAGTTACCATGGCAAATGATTGACTCTACTGGCATATTGTGGTATTACCTACCTACATTATTGATGTCTATTATGACTGTGTTAATTCGAAATGTTGACGTGACTTATATGAATTACTTTGGTTTAGGGATGGAAGCTCACAATAACTATTGGCTATGTTTGTTTCTGGTTCTGGGTATTTTCATTAATGTAATAACAATATGTACCTATGTATGCTATGTATATGTATGTATGTAAAAAAAAAGGTAGATGCATAGTCATGACAGATATAAGTTTCATGGCATAAACATATTTGCTCTAATGTCTTTATCCAGGGAGGAAAATTTAAACTACGTTTGTATGGAGAAAGAGAATGGAGACTATCCTCTTAATACATCAATGCACCTAATATATAAAATAATTATTCTCATGTTGTAAGCGCCATGTAAAGTCAAATCGAATATCCAAAATAGTCGGCTCTCACCAGTTTAGCTTTATTGAAATAATTTAGATGTTTCCTTTCATTTCAATGACTTACAAGCTTGAAGGGTTACAAAGTGCTTTAGAGGCAGTAAGAGGCTTTTAACTCGATATAGATGTGTATTGTGTGTATAATATACCTACTAGCAATATTTGTACCGTAGTAGCTACTAGTAGTTGATAATTTTACAGGCCTACTATGTAAATACCAGCTGATATATTATCTATAGTTAAGGTAGGTAGGGTACTTTTAAAAAACACAGTTTGTTAGTTTGAACTTAGGAATGTTTAACCGAAAAATTAACGGAAAATTCATTTAAAAAGTCGGATTTTCTCATTTATTTGGTACGTAAAAGTGAACTACTATAAAAATGTAGTTTAAAATGTAGTTTGTAAAAAATATAATGTTATGTTTTAGTTATTATATTTTCATTTATTACAATAAAAAAATCAACAGGTAATTTCCAAATTAAAATAGACCTAAGAATTTGCTCGGTTACTTTCTTAGTTACCTCCTTTTCTCTCCCTTCCTCCTATTCTATTCTCCTTTTAAATGAGAAAGTTTGTGTGTGTGTGTGTGTGTGAATATTACTCCTTCACTCAATTACCACAAAACCGATTACGATGAATCCCGATATGTAGAAAGCTATAGAGACCTGTCATAAATAACTCATCCGCTACTTTTAATCCTAATATTCCGGGACCGGAGTTTAAACGGGTGTAACCGCAAGGCACAGCTAGTTCACTAATAGTTATTGAAAGTTACAATGGTTTCAGGCTGGTTACAGGGCAGGAAATCGAATCTGTCCTGGGAGACGGAGACAATTCGGTGTTACAAGAAAAAGCTTTTAGCATGCGCCTACCCGATCACGGTCGGTGATGTTTGCTTAAAGGATCGATAGAATTACCTGGTGTAATGTCTTAATGCTTTAAAAATACATTCCTTATGCTATTATAAAATGAGTTTTAAGGCCAGACCTGGTTTAAACCATGAGTTGGCATAGGAAATCTGGTCTGGCACTTGAAACTCATTTTATTATAGCATGGATTGTGTTTTCGTATACCTATTGATGGTAAAGTGTATTCTAAATAATTGAAATTAGTCACATTTTTCGGTTTTAACAGGTTTTAACCTGTACCTGCTCAACGTTTAGAGACCTTTAAGGGTCTCTTCAGAATTGACAGGTCTCGAAACGTTGAGCATTGGAACAATGCTAAAAGTAACAAGCACCACGCGATTAAAACCAAAAAATCCAACATCGTGAAGTCTGGCTAGAGTGTAGGCAGCTATTCCTTTATCTATATTCTTTCTAATATATAAAAATTTCCATGTCACAATGTGAGTTACCGTTCTCCTCCGAAACGGCGCGACCGATTTTTACCAAATTTTATATGCGTATTCAGTAGGTCTGAGAATCGGCTACTATCTATAATTTATAAGGCAAAACAACGTTTGCCGGGTCAGCTAGTCGACATATAAAATGTATGGTCCTGACTCTATCCTGGTCTAGTCCTGTGAACCATTTATAATAAGGCTCAGCCTAAACTGCTGGAGCTAGAGACGTGAAATTTGGAAGGCGTGTCTTTGTGATGTGTAGGTACTGGTGGCCTAGAGCGGCTTGTAGGTCCTAGTCTATGTCCCTTTCTTAGAAGAATGGGTATTTGGAAAGTCCTACAGAATCTGGAGTTACACGTGTGAAGTTTAAGAAAAAAAAACTCATTATCATTATCCGAGAGATGCAACCGGGAGTTGCATCCCTCTCGGGCCCAGGGTCCGCATTTCTACTTTTACGTTTCCACTTCGCACGACTATAAGAAAAAATCTCTTACATTTATATTGAAGCCCTTGGCTTACCTTCGTCCATAGATAGTTCTTCCCAAATAGCCACTTTAGTTCCCGCAGGATCGATTAAAGCCACGTATGCTAGCTCTCCTCTGACTAGCCGAAGGTCGTGGTCCAAAGCCAGGATCCAAAACGTAACTGCAACAAAAACGTCCATTTAGAAGAGAAAAATAACAAGGGCAAAATTTGCGTTATTTTTTGCTCGAATTTTTATGCTTTGATAAATTAGATCGAATTTATCAAACCAAAAAAATTTACGAGTTGTTAGGGCCAAGTGATCTTTCTTTTCTCCAATTTTTTAACTGTGTGTCTGTGATATGAATTTTGACTAACTACCAGTCTGTCTCGTTTTTATCCTTTGGGTACTGAACCCTAAAAATATGCCATTTATTTTTATTTAAAAATATATTATAGGTACTATTTCGTTGCCTGCTCAATTTTTACAGAAAACCTATTTCTACCTAACTTTTCTTTAGACAAAGTCACATCGACTTAAAATATTTTCATCTTTATGTTACAATTATCCCTTTTAATAACCTCTTTGTTATAACAAGGGAACAAAAAAAGTCGATCTCTAGAGTAACGTAATTTAGTAGAGCATTAATTTTGTAATCTCTTCATAAACAACTAAGCTTTGTCTATATTCTATGAACGAAATCACTTAAATTTTCACTTAAGACGGCGATAGATGGTAATTATCTGTCCTTTTCCGACTGGATAGGAATGAGAGGGATAGAAAAGTATGAAAAAAAAACGAAAATCTCCTATCGATTTCGTTTTTCGAGATTTTCGTTTTTTTTAGGCGCATTTGTTTATATAAGCTATTATTTCAGGCAGCATAGCTGAAGTAACTGTTATTTCTGCATTTCGCTTTAAGAATGCGGCCCCTGTCTCAGTTAAAGTAGCAGGTACATAAAACTCGATCGTAAAAACAACACAAACTTTGTCCCAAATTAATGACAGACACATAAAAAAAGATATATTCCATGTTTACTTTGTATTTGCAATTGTCTACTCCTTTTTTGCTGATGTTTTAATATCGGTTTTTATGTGTATAGGAGATTTATTGGTCTACTTGGTCTGAGGGATTACGCTTATTTTTTATAGTGAACCTTAGTTGCTTTACAGTAAAAAAACAAACGTCCCTCGGTTTTTTCGAGGTTTTAATGACAGTTAATTAACTTTAACGGTAGTTAAACCGTGAGTAAATTTACTTTTATAAAAAAAACTTTAATACATAGATGATGGCACAGTGAAACTTTGAGAATTTTTAATAAAACTTCTAAAAGAATTTTAGTGAGCTATTTACCAAAATAAAGTGTTTACCAGTTGTTAATTGTCTCACAACACCGAGTTACCGTTTACAGAGTCTGCCTCGATTCCGACGTCTATCTTATTTTAAGTACGAACGAACGTACCAAATCTTCACCTACTTGATGACTTCAGAATTATGGAAAATTTCATATTTTACCATACCCAATTCCAAAGTGTCCGAATAAAATTTCATTTAGGATTCAAAAAAAAATATAGTAGGTTACGAAGTAAAAACTTCGTTTATATTTCGGTCGGCTAAAATTTTCTTTCGTTCGTTCATACATATAAACTGGAGTGGAGGGGTGAACATCTTGTATTTGAAGCTTCAAATACAAGATGACAATTACGCTTACACTTAACCTAAAACCGACCACACCTACAGCACACATGCACGAATTTCTTTATATGTGTGCTGTAGGTGCGGTCTGTTTTATTAGGAAAAGTGTCAGTGTCGTCGTGTATATTGGGGAACATAACCCCATTCCCTTGACACTTTTTGTACCATTACCACGAAGAAGAATTAAATAAAGCAAGCTAAGTACACTTCAACAGAACAATGCAAGTTCCATACAAACTAACAACAGAACAAGAGCACTAAATACACCTAAGCCGTTTTCGAACCACTTAGTTTAATGTATTTGCCTATGTTTTGGCAATTAATTACTACAAGTAACACCGGGTTTGAACTTGTACAATAAAGGGAAAGTTCTCGGACAAGTTTCTAATATGAATCTTTGGTTGGGAACTATTGGTCTTGGTCTTGCCTGCTTGCAAGACTTGGTCTTGACTTGCAAGATTTGCACGGGTTGCAATCGATATGTACTTACCTAACAAAGTTGTTTGTTTTGGTCAAAACTTAAGTAGTACCTAAGTAACTAAATATTACAGAGGGCTTTAATTTCATACAGTCCACTTTATCAAAATGTCAAAAGTATCAAAATGTTCTTTTATAACAATGTTTACCACATAGTCCACTTTTATCAAAGGTTCATTGATTTTTCTTTTGTTTTCGCGATGTTGGATTGTAATTAAACTCATTTTTTGGTTTTAATCGCGTGATGGTTATTTTAGCATTGTCTGATCTTAAAAAAGAGTATTGCAAAGGTCTCGAAAAGTTGAGCTTTGAAACAATGCGAAAAGTAATAAATACTACGCGATTAAAACCGAAAAATGAGTTCAATTTCAAAAAGTTCATCGAAATAAATAAAACACTATATCAAAACGTCCACCGTATCAAAAATTCAACTATTTTAAAACGTCCAATATATAAAATACCTACTTCTTAGGGCGTTTCCTCATTCTCCTACTAAATATCCCTACTAGTAGGAGCACAAGGATATGGTAACAATGAACAAAACAATATGAAACTTTCTCTATTTGGGACTCTCGTTGGAACACTCCGTTTTATACCCATACATCACTATTTTATCCGAAATTTCGCCGACCGGCCATTTTTGTATGCACGAGTGAACTTTGGGGATGTAAGGCAAGCACCATTTTGTATGTTTATGGGGAAAGGGAAGTAATATGTTACACGTTTGTCTTTATTACTAATAAATAAATAAGTAACCCGTTAATTAAATAGGTTAGGTCTTAGATTTTACTTTTGTTTTCGTGATGTTCGATTAAAATTAAACCCAGTTCAATCACGTTATTATTTAAAGCATTTTATCAACGCCGTACGTTTCGAGGTCTTTTCAGATCTCTAGCCCTCTAGCCAGTCTATACTCATGAGCATTTCAGTCATTTTAGGTTAGGTATTTATAATATTAGTATTGTTTACCACCTACCTTTAATTCCGGTTAGTTAACTTCAGACGCACTGAGGCTCTCAAAGCATAGTCGACTGAGTCGTGGGGGTATAAGGTATATAGGTGCCGGGTATACCTACTCTATCTTGATATATCAGGCACTACCGCATGTTCTCGATGTATTAAACTATACATTAGTGATACCTACATATACATTGTAAATACACCAAACTATTTTTTAAACTTACACGATTTTTGTCTATCATTATTATTAGGACTACGGGTCTAGATCGCCTTGTAGATAATTCTAAATTTAAATTTCGCGACCACAGTCGGTGTAACCAGATGCAGAAACGAGGTAATTTTAATCTAGAATTATCTACCACGCGATCTAGACTCGTAGTTCTAATAATAATGACCAAACTACTTGTATAATGGCAATAAGAGCGGTGTTGGTCTAGTGGTATATACCTCGGATTCCATTCCGAAGGTCATGCGTTTGAATACCGGCCAACCGGGCACAGATGTCTTTTTCCATGCGAAAAAGTTATGTGCGTTATTAACATTGCTCTAACGGTGAAGGAAAACATCGTGAAATCCACGGCTTAGTTAGCTCCAGAAGTATTGACCTGTTCGTTCCTCTGGACATGGCTGACTAACCTGGAAGGGTGGTATAGGTGCTGAGCATGCCCACTCCACCTAACAATGTCCAAGGCACTACAGTGCCATAAAACGCATAGATTAAAAGTTGCTTGCGCTTTGTAAATCATCAGCTAAAATTAGATGAAAAGGCTACTTGTAAAATTTACTCACTCATCTCTCCCGGTCTGTAATGGTGCCTCGCCGGCCTGACCACCACATCCCTAACAGGCCCCAACAACCTAATAACGCTGTGGCTCTTCGAGGTGCAGTCATCGTTGCCAACACACCCCACTGTCGTGTGGAGAGTGCAGTGCGTTGCCGGTGAAGACGGGATCTTTAGCGGAATTATACCGTAACCTGTAACAAATAGAGTTTGGATTTGAATGGTGTATTTTTAGGCTAAATCATTTTTTTTTGTTTTTCGCGATATTGGATAGAATTTAAACTCATTTTCCTGTAAAGGTCTTTAAACGTTGAGCATTGAAACAATGCTAAAAGTAATAAACACCACGCGATTATAACCAAAAAATGAGTTTAATTTAGATAAATAAAATAAATACTCCAGAACGTTGCATACATCGCTATCCAACCCCAAACTACTAGGCTTGTACTATGGGAACAAGACAATGGATATACTTTATACATAATATGTTTAAGTATATCCATTGTCTTGTTTTTTTTTGTCTTTATAAACAAATAAAAATGATAATATTATTATTATTATTTTTGTAAATACATTCATAATGATACATATAGACACACCCAGAACCAGAAAGAAGCATTTATGCTGTCCTGCTAAATGCTGTTCCCGACGGGAATCAAAACTTCTGCGTTGCAGCCTGGAGTTCGCCCGACGACGCGCCACAGAGGCCGTCGAGAATGATAAATAGGTACTAAACACCCTTAATACTAAACTAAACCAATACTAAACCTGAAATTATAAGCCATTACAAAATAATAACCTCTTCCAAATTTCCGTCATCAGCATCATACATAAATACCAAAAACAATATAAACGTCCCAAAGTTATTTAAAATGAAAAATACAATAAATGAATTCCACACTTCATTTTACTTAACAAGACTTTCTATACTCGTACCTACAACTTACAATAAAATGTTGGAATACTTCCAAGTGATTTACTATTATACGACAACGGCAAGAAAATTTACGGCAGTACCTATCTACCACTGATTACCTACTACATTTAAATTTTTTATCTTATAGAATAATACTCTACTTACGATCAAATAGTTAGAGAGTTCTTTATTTAGTTATTAGGTACCTACAAAATAAGGTAAAGTATTTACCTTATTTATTAAGTATTTATTTATATATCCTGTAGTGGAATAATTATGACCTAACCTAACATAACTTTTTATCCTGTTTACTTTTACTTGTAAGTTCTTGTATTTTAACGCTCATAGGTAATCTTTTTTTTCAACCATAGGTTTCGACAGTTTAACAGCTCTCATCATCACTAGCATGGGTACTACTAACTTTAAAGTTCTTGACACGGCAAAACGTTAGTATACGCGTTTATTAATAGCCTTGTAGTAAATTGAGGCGACTACACTTTATTTTATATTTTATTTATTCATATAATATGCACATTACATGTATATATATTTTTATATTTTATTTTACACATGTCACTTTTTAATAATTTTAGCGGAGCGGTGTTGGTCTAGAGTCTAGTGGTAGATACCGCGACCTTAATTCCGAAGATCGTGGTTTTGAACCCTGGCCGACCGTACACCAATGTCTTTTTCTTTAAAAGGAAAATTTAAGTGCGCTATTAACATCGCTCTTACAGTGAAGGAAAACATCGTCATAGTCATCATACATCATAGGAAACCTACGGCTTTAAGTCACGCAAATAGGCCCAGTTATAGGGCTAGTTGCGGAAACACACAGTAAAAGTAAAAGTAATAATTTAATGTGACATCTTAAGTCGTATTGCCGTGCCGTACCGTGCAGTCTATTACTAAAGCACCCAAATGGAAGATCGTCGGAGGAGACGCCGCGACCACTTAAACGACCAGACACTATTAAAAGGTAAGAGTTATTATACGGAGGCGACAGTTTATTCGATTATTTTAAGGATTCAATTGATGGAAAATTGTTCGCGTTTGAACAAGGGTTGTTCTTCGCTTTGTTTTGAAACGGCTTTTGAAATCATGTTTTGGGTATTTCAGTCGTTTCTGGGTTTTGTTTTAAGGGTTTTAAACTGGTTTATTTTTTGGAATAGAATAGAAGAATTTATTTTATTTGAATTACATAATATGGTGCGTGCGTTGTACGTACGTAGGTAGGTACACATATTATTTCTAGTAACCAATTTCGGGTAGAAGCTATTCCTTTGCCATAATGGTCTCTGTCAAACTATACCAATTCGTAGAAATCTGCCAACCGGGAAGGTTGACAAGGTACTACTACTAACCTACTTAATAGGTACATAATATACCAGAATCTATATAGTAAGTAACTAAAATTATAAAAAATATCATCATCATCATCCGAGCGTTGCTCCCATTTGCATCTCTCTCGAGAGCCCGGGGTCCGCTTTCCTACTTTTACGTCTCCACTTCGCACGATCTTCGGCATCCCGTGTAGTGAGGCCATTTGCACGCATATCCGATCTTACAACGTCAAGCCAGCACTTCTTGGGTCTTCCCAATCTGCCGCGGCCGGGCGGAGGCGCCATAGCAAGACATTTGTTTCCCACGTAACTAGCCGGTTTTCGTAGAACGTGGCCGTACCACCGTAAGCGGCACCGTAAAATTATAAAAATTATCAACGTGGCATAACACATTGAGGAGTTTTTTGTTCACACCATCTAAGTACCTACCTACTTCATTTATCTATACTTAATACTTTAAAACGATTCTATGGGTTGCAATTCAAAAATATTGCGTCCTCCGATACTTATCTGCTCATCAGTCTGAGGCTCCCATCAGATCTAATGATCAGATCAAGTTTTTGAGTTTCTAAATAAAAAAAGTTCAAAGATATCCGGTAACATATTATAAACAAAAAAAATAGAGAGGAGTAGAGAACCAACTCCTACAATTTTTGGAAGTCGGTTGAAAAAACAGGTTGAAAAGTTGTTTAAATCAACGTTGCTTGCGACGAGTTTTGTTATGTAGCAGTGCTACGGAATTACTACGGTACATTCCA
Source organism: Idaea biselata (assembly GCA_958496205.1). Lineage (NCBI taxonomy): Eukaryota > Metazoa > Arthropoda > Insecta > Lepidoptera > Geometridae > Idaea > Idaea biselata. Next base: position 12,296,514 of record OY292400.1, on the reverse strand, counting down.
GTTAGCGCCTATCGCTTCCTACGTTACCTTTTGTGGGTTTTGGACACGTTTTAGTTCGTTTTTCAACTGTGAATCATTGTAAATACTTTTTAGTCTGCTTTCATGTTATGACTGTTTCTTTTTACTATCTGACAGGGTTATTAGGAAACGCGTTCTGAGGTTGTCCGTACCACTATCCCAATTCGGTACGAACCCTAAAATGAACACTGGACACAATCCGTGAACGCAACGCGATCGTTAAATATTATTTTGCCACTGGCGTCAGTCTATCACTCTAACCGATACATCGAGATATCTTTGCGTTTTTTGTTACAAAATACGTTTGTTGTATGTGAGCTCCCCATAAATATTTTTTTTATTTTGGTATTAGTAGGTAGGTACCTACTATTTTTTTGTTATAACAGCTACAAAAATACAACATTTGTGATCTATATTTTACGGTCGGGAGTTATTTATAGATTTATACATATAATATGCGATGTAGGTAGGTACCTATTTTGAAATTAAAAGATAAACCTAATACTAGAAGTAGATAAAAATATATTACCTACCTAATAAAAATATAAGACAATCCGAAGCAGAAGCACACAAGACAGTTTCTCGTTAACTCATAAAACTTTATGAAAAACTTGCTCTCATTGTGTTTAACTTCCGAAGTTGGAACTTCTTTAAATAGTTGAAAACTCCGTGATTGCCTTTATTAATATTAAGTTCTGGTAGTTATGGAATTTATATGGAATTTTATGGAATTTATAATTTACATAAAGGAACACACATAAAGCTGAATGTCGACCGCCGACTAAACTAACTAGTTTAGCTTAGCTTAGCTCCGCATAGTTAACCCAGTTTCTCATAGTTCCTCATCGTAGCAAATTAGCTAAACTAGAGAATTAAGTAAAATTAATAATAATGACGAATATTTCGTAATTTGAATTTATTCCTCTAGGCAGATCTACCTACTAGAAATATTTAAAAGTAGGAAATACTAGACATATTTTTAAGGCAAAACATTTTTTTTTTCGTTTTATATTAATTTAAGTACATTGTTAATTAAGTCAAAATTTATTATTACCAAAATAAAAGTGCAGATTACTACTTATAAATACAGGAAAAACCAATTTTCAAATAATGTAGGTATCCTGTTTCGTTGAAAAATGATAATCTCTGTTTTTAACGAGTTGTTTTAATATTTTGTATTGTAACGTTAACTACACAATGTAAACAAAACTACCCAAATGTAGGCTAAAGAAGGATAAATGAAATACCAACAGGTAGGTATATGGTTTCCGTATGTTTGTTATTACTGAGATATATTGACATCCATTTTACAAATTCTTCAAGTCGTAAACAGATCTCCGAGAATTTCGAGTTCAGGTAAAAACAGTAGTTGCATTCAATTTACCCGGGCTGAGTTACGAGAAAACACTTTTAAAATCCTACTACTCTTTAAATCTTCGCTTGGAAGACATGAATCTTTTCCCGTTTCAGTATCTCTTCATGCTTCAATGATTACGAAGACGTTGTTCAAAATTGCTTCACCTGCTAAGTTTAAACAGCTGACGGAATTTCAACCTTATTAACAGTTAAATTCGTGTAAAGTTGGTGTAAAATTGCTTGATGCTAAGCTTACATTGGGTTAATTAGATTGTGGTTTCTTCGCGGCGTGGTACCTATATCGGGTAAATATAGGTATACTTATATTATATTACTCTGTCGTACATTTTCATTGTTTAATTAATGTGGGTTATATTAATTTTTGAGTGTGCGTGAACGTTTATGAAATGCTGAATTTTTGAAGTGTTAAAATGGAGTTTTTAAAAGCAAAATGATTTTGTAAATTAATGGTCATTCATATTTATCATCGCTCTTCGGTGAAAGAATACTTTGTGAGGACACTGACATGTCATGGGACACCATGGTCCAAAGGCATGGGACATTTGCCAACCCGGAGTAGATTCCTGTGGTGTCTTACTGCTTAACCCCTCCAAGAGACACAGTGGGACATATTAACGGGCTAACAAAAAAATGGTTTATCTTATCCGAGCGATGTTCCCGGTTGTATGTCTTTTGGGAGCTCGGGGTCCGCCTAAACACGGTTGGGCAGTCTTATTCACTATATCTTCTGTAAAAAGGGACCAAGCAGTCAATCAAACTCCAGGTTTCCCTAGTCTCCCCCGGATTCTTTAGTCGTCTTTAACGAAACTCAGGGAAGTCAGGGAAAGAGATGGGGTAGCCCTATTCTAGCTAATTTTATTGTTCTAGTAAAGGTATAATATAAAACAAAAACTTATTTTTGCTCTATAAATCGGCAAAATCTATTGAAACAGTAGGCAAGCGTTCTTTGAGTACCCGCCTAAAGTTGGAGTAGGCCCATCAATTTCCATCGAGTGGATCTCTTGAATCATTCACCTGATGAAAATCTTTGATCTTGAGAGTTCCGATGATTTAGAATAGCTCTCTTTAATGTTTTTAGATATGAAATGGACATTACTATATTTAACTCTGGTTGTTAGATAACTGGAAACATCGATTTGTCTGTGAGATTTATAACCAATCTAGGTACGTGAAACCGAAAGTTGTATGATTTTAATGACAATTCGCAGCATTACATGAGCTATTTTATGTTGAACCCTCAGTAATTAACAATTCTTTACGTACTCATAAAATATGAAAGCAAAATCTCGGCACCTTTTTATAGCGATAAAATGATTCCATTAAAATCGAGTAGGTAAAAACGGATTAATTCTGAAGTGTTTGAGACTTTTTGAAGTATCCTGATTCTGATCTTTGTTTTTATTCTATTTTAATACAAATTATAGGTAAAAATCTTGACAATAAATAGACTAAAAGCTCAACATACAAGACTAAAAGTATAATTAAATTACTGAAATACCTAGTAAAAACAAAATCACCCTAAGTCTAAAATTACCGTCAAAAAATTGTCTCCGAATTTCACAACACAAAAATTCAAAATGGCAGTCGTCAAGGAAAATGAAATCGAGCACAAAAAACTCACAGGAAGAAATTTTAAACCATTGTCAAAACTTTATCTCATTCCTCATGAGTTGAAATCAAAGAAGCATACCTAATCCTGAACTGTGAACAAAGATAATTTAATCTCGGTACCCTGCAACCTTTGATGAAATCTCAGTTGATAAAAGTGTTCTAAATATAGAACTACAAGGTCCGGAATCGAGTGACGATTTCGCAGTGATATTAGAGAAGTAATAAATTTAGATTTTTACAGAGACGTCCTTTTAAATAATGGAATGCATTACGGAGCAGAATTCACAGCAGATAGTTCAAGTAAGTAAGTAAATTAGAAGAGTAACCATCGAAGATTTTATAGCGCGGATTCAATTAAAACTTTCCAACGCTATGGTACCTACCGGAGAAAATTGTAGTTCAAGTGGGAACTTTGAAGTCGAGAATGATATTTCATTTTACAAATAAGAAGTTTTTAATTAATTGACCTGTGAGTAACTACTCAACTCATATTAAGGTTCTAATGGCGAATTCGACTAAACTTGGATAACTCTTATTCAAAGAATAATTCGCCGTTTTTTCGGGAGTAATTCTTTTTTAGGGCTCCGTGCCCAAAGTATAACATGGGACACTACTATTGAGTCTGTCTGTCTGTCCGTCTGTTACCAGGCTGTTTCCTGAACCGTAATAGCTAGACAGTTGAAATTTCACAGAAGCTGAATTTCTGTAGCCGCTATTACATTTTACCAAATACAATTTCCATGATTAGCAACCCTATACGAAGAACACATACAATACACCAATGCAGTTGTACTGTCACCCCGACAACAGAACTTTTAAAACCAAATTCGGTTTTGCGAGTTACCAGTATAACGCAGCGTACTACGTGGATACGTGGATGCGAACGCGATCCGATCCGATGCGGTGCGGAAAAAACAAACAGTCGATAGCCATTGAAGTGGCCTACGCGCGTACGGCGCGGCACGAATTGATGCGAACGCGATCTGTCGACTTGACATTTACGTCCGAACTAGATGCGATGCCTAGGGTTGCCAACCGTACTATAATATATAGTATTGTACTATATTTCACCTCAGCGTACTATATATTTTTGAAAGCACATATAGTACGCAAAAATACTATATTTCTGGCATAATTTGTAAAAAGTTGTTTCTTTTATAAATTCCTCCTCTCTGCATTTACAGAGGACTGTTTTCTACGAGTATGTAGAGGGAAAAAAGGAAAAGCCATAAAAAAGGTGCTCATAATTTAAAGATTGAATGTCGGGAACATTTTTTTTATATTTAAGAAAGAAAGAGTATTTGAAAGTGTGAAAAAAAGGTTAAGTCCAAAAAATACGTATTTTTTTTCGAAATATTCTACAAAACACCGCTCTAATTTTTGTACTATATTTTTTTGGGTCGTACTTTATTTTTTAGCCACAAATACTATATTTTTCGAAAAAACTGTTGGCAACACCGCACCGCACCGAATCGGATCGGATCGCAATCGCATTCGCATCCAATCGTCTACGTAGGACGCTGCGTTATGGATGAAATAGGTAAAATCTTGTATAATAGGTAGGTAAAACACGGAAGCAAACCCAAGTTACTACTGGTACCTACCTAAGTATTTCTACAGAGCACCAACGAATATACCTAACACCAAATCTGTAAAAAGAGAACGAAAACAAACCCACAGCTAACAAATTCACTTGCAATTAACACAAAAAAACACAAACTCGTCACAGTAACTCCTACTACTATTTAACTCTGAATTGTCAATGTAAGCTGAACTCTATCTTCATCAAAATAAGGTCTAGTTTGGTCACCAAATTTCTTATAAACTGGTAACAGATAAAACTAGTGGCCGCATTGCTGCATCCAGCTTTTGGTTAAATGACGCCCGTAATGTTACAGAACGTAAAACAAGAAAATGGGGACGTTTATTGTGAACTACATATTTGAAATTTAGATTTTCAACATGTCGTCCTCTTCTTTTTATTTGCAGATGAAGATAACGTGTGCGTAAATAGTACAGTTTTTCACTCGCTAAGGGACTATAAAGCGACTAAGGAAATTGGTTACTGCGAACTTAGCAATCCTAAGTTCTCCCCTTGCTTGATTCCAATAAGGGTTGATGTAAGGCAGGCCCCTGACCGAAAAAATATTGCCAAATTTAATCTATTTGCAGTAGTTACGGTTAATAAGACTTACCTACTGTAATAATTTGATCACAAAAAGAAAAGCTCCCATGTATTTGATTTGGCTCTTAGGTTTTATTTGGGTTTTATAGTGTTGTTTTTTTTTCTTTTTTTTGTGCTATGTTTTTGCTGTCAATAACTGTTTTCAGTTCTTTTTTTTATTCTATAGTTTTTTTTTTGTGATTTCATCGGAGAGCGCGTTCCGAAACCACACTAAAATCATCGTTTCAAAAACATCATGTATTTGATACTAGTACATTGCATTTTATGAATAAAATAATTTGACTTTGACTTTACTGTATTAAAGTAGACCCCGGGCTCCCGAGATGAATGTAACCAAAACATCGCTCCGATGACGATGAACTACTAATTTTAGTTTAACCATTTGACCACTTTTACAATAAATGGTAATTGACACTCTCTGATAAGATAGATACAAAAGTGACACTCTCTGTTGAGATAGATACTCGTTTGCTTGTTGTTTAGGAGTTAAGGCAAGAAGACTGTAATAGACGACAGTACCTTAGTGGCTACACCGGCCTATCTATCAGAACACTTACAAGTCTGGTAGCCGGTGAATTGATAAGTAAATTAGGGGAAAACAGCACTGCGGTGCTAGTTCCAGCAAAGCTTGCCGAGGAAAATGTTTATTCTAACCCTATAGTTGTGATGAGCATTGTTTACAGAGCAAAGAGTGCTCGAAAAGCATAACAAATTACGACATTGAAGACCGCACTTGTAGAGTTCGTAAAAAGTCTCACGGACTACGTCGGCAACTATTAAGTTCTTCTTAGAAAAACAGAGACTCAGAAACATGAGAAAAAAGTTTTACGACTTTATTTTTCCTTGTGATGTGGTAGGCGTTGCTTAACCTGCGTGACCGTGAATGCTTAGAGAGCGCATAATCAGCTGGGCAGCCAATTTATGCAAAGAACTAAATTACGTAACCACGTAACCGTGTTGGTATCCCCGGCATAGAATAGGGTCACCCCATCTCTTCCTGTAGGTGTCGTAAAAGGCGACTAAGGGATCTGAGGGAGAATAGCAAACCTTGAGTTGAGTAAACTTAAGTTGGCGTCAGGCAGGCGGCCCGCCGGCGCCGTAAAAATATTGTTATTGCAGTTGGTATGGCAATGACTTACCTACTGTGTTGACTCCAAATAATTTGGTGTTTTTCCGCACCCCGGGCTCACGAGAGGGATCCAACCGGGGAAAATCGCTCAGATGAGAAGAAGAATAAAGAACTAAACTAATTAAAAAATAAATATTTTTTTACTAGGTAATTTATTATTTCATAGATTTATTTTATAATCGTTTTTTAAGGGTTTAAATAAATATTAAGAACTCTTCCTGTTTATGCAGTCGGGTAAAAATAAAAAACAAAAACTCGCAATTCGGTTTTGTAAAAACGTTAGAGATAGACTTGTTTTCCATAAAAAGAGAAGTGTACTCCGTAAATTGAATATGTCGAAAATACTACTGAATTTGAATTTGTCGGAACTGTCGAAATTTTCCGAATTTCGAAGTATGCAAATGTTTTGCGGACAGGAAAATATTGAACGTCAAATTGCAGTGTTTCCACGTATGTATTAAATCATCTTTTGACATGGCATGGACATGTCACTTTTATTGGTATCAAAAATGAGAATATTGGCTACCACAAAAGGGCTACGGTAAAAAAATAAAATGCTTTGACCTGACTGTCTGATCAACGAACAGCCTACACCGCTGATATTAGATGTCAGCTTCCGTTAGGAAAGGATTTTTGAAAATTTCTTACGGGATTGGGACTTACGCGGGTAAAAGCTATTCTATACCTACTTTTTTTTTATTAATCTATATTGTCCCACTGCTGGGCAAAGGTCTCCCTAACATCCTTCCTAGCAGTCCGGTCCTGGGCCAGGTTTAGCCAATACCCATCAAATCAAGATCGTCACGCCACCGTTTTCGGGGTCTGCCTCGATTCCGACGTCCGTCTTCTGGCACCCATTGCGTGACGATCCTAGCCCATCGGTCGGAATGCATACGACTGACGTGACCCGCCCAATCCCACATTGGCAGTTTTTGTGCCTACATCAGCTATCCCGGTCTTTGAGCGCATAGTGGTGTTCCTTACGCGATCGATCCGCTTCACACCGAGTATGCTGCGCTCCATTCTATACCTACACTAAAATAAAATTATTATAGGTACATATATAAATTCAAAGTCATCCATCACTGATTGATCGACTGACTGACTGAACTTTATATCAACGCACAGCCTAAACCGCTGGTTCTAGAGACATGAAATTTGAAGGGTGTATTCTTTATGATGTGTAGGTAGGTATCCACTAGGTAACGAAAGGGTTTTGGAAAATCGCACAGGATCGGAACTTACGCAGGCGAAATCGCGGGACTCTGCAAGTATTTGATAATCCATTCTTCTCATCCGAGCGATGTTCCCGGTTGCGTCTGACACCAACTCTCTTAGGAATCAAGCAGTTTATCCGCCACCACGCGGGGAGAACTTTAGGTTTGCTCATCTCCCTCAGATCCCTTATATAGGTAGGTAATTTTATAATCCCAATCTCACTCAACCCCTTTCGCCCATATCCTCCATAACATTGTATTTCCCGCCTATAAATGCGAGTGAAATTGCGGTAGAACTTAGAATTCCTGAAAAAAAAACGCTAACAGCGAAAAATAAAATACAATCGACTTACTTTATGTAAGCAAAAGAGTATGAATCCCATTTCAAACCACAAAATATTTAACGCCAGCATTTTTATTGACAACACTGGCACTATATTTTACAACTGAAAAATATTGCTGACTAGTAGAAAACGTGCCAAGTTTCTTAGAACGAAATGCAACGCAAATATGTCTATGCCCCGGGAAATTGGAATCTTTTGCAAGAAATTTTATTTACTAGTCGATTAGACTAGACGAATTTGCTACCGAAATGAGGAGAAAGAAAGTCGATTTTATAGTCATTTAGGTTTTGGCGAAGAAATCTTATTATGCAAAGAATTTGCTCAAGTAGATCTAAATAAAATAGTTGAGTATTGAGTTCTATTTGGGACACAAAAAAGTTGTGTTTGAATAGACTTTTTTGTATGTAGTTGAAGGTATTCGATAGCGCTTTTGTAGGTATATTCTTTAATTTATTTATTTCTCATTTGCATACATATCAGTTACTTAAGCAGCTGCTATAATTCTCCAAGTTATTGATTGTACCTTGTTAAGGCGTAATTATTTTTGAAAATTCTAACAAGTCGCTTGTGAATGAAAAAGTGTCAATGAAAAAAAAAGAGTTTCGCTAGGTTTCGCTTCGTCGCCATCGAAGTTCAATAACACATGTCTGTTTTGAATGAAAAATGTTATGTAGATTACCGAATTCGGCTCTTGCTGAGTCAGCCAACGGCATTTTTCATTTTGTTCTGCCTCGTTTGTGGGATGTCGGACGATGGGCGGTAGTTTGGGCATAAACCGCCAGCAAAAACAACCAACTAAAGCAAAAATGAAAAAGAATGGTAGAAATGAGCCAACTTTTAAATAAGCTTATTAATATTATTTACCTCAAAACTAAGGTTAGGATACTGTAACTAATCTAGTTTTCGGTTTTCGTGATACTGATTTTAAATTAAACTCACTGTTCGGTTTTGAAACCGAAAACAAGTAACATTTCGTAAATCACTTGTTATTTGTCAAAATAGGTATTAAAATTAAGATTTAAGTTCTTAAAATTGAAATCGATGAGGGCATTAGAATCTTTTCCATTCTAAATTGTCTAAGAGTGGATATATACGCTTTATAATTAGACGATTCTTAAAAAAAAACAAAATCTGTAAACTGATGATAATTGATGATATGGTCTAAGATGTAGCACGCTCATTGAGACAAAGACGACGACGTCTGGAAGACGGAACAAGATTCGCCCCGTCTTCCTTATTCAACCCACATAGGTATGGGAACAAGGACGAGTCCGCTTGGCGTTACGACAAAGGCCATATTCTAAGACCTGGGCCACAGGACCTAAACCCAAAACCTAATATTTAGTTTCTCATATTATTTAATTTCATTAGCACCTGTTCTCACCGACACTCATTCTCAAGACAAACTTACCTACCTAGCAAAATAAAACGAACGAAGTAATTCAGTTACCTAGACTTAAGAAAACACAGTAAACCAGATTTAATTTACACGAAAATTTAAGCCCACGTTGCTTGTTATCTCACTCCCTATAATAATTCAACTGAGTGAGCAAAATAAAATTACCATAAACACAAAGCAACAATATACGTAAAATATTTTGTTCAGGCAATGTTTTGCATAGAAATTTTAGAAATCTGAGAGATTGCCTTTGTCCGGAGCTCACAAACAAGCGGAGTTCTGTATACAAAGGATTTAGTACTGAGGGTGAGTCTGAACAGGAAACGATTGGCTTCGACGAATAAAACTTACGAAAAGAAGTTGCCTTTAATGCCTAGTTACTATATTCTTAGGTCCTTTGCATTGGGAACGAATAGCAGCTCGTTATCTCAAAGTTATCTAAAGTTGATAATTCACATGTGGTTATTGTTTTTATTAAAAAAAATCTTGTTACTGTATTATTATAACGTTTCCTTTTAGTTACGGACAGTATGTTAGTATTTTCTACAAAACAAATCAATTACGTTGCAAAACTTTTATAAATTTTTATGATTTATAGAACGCTTTGACGAGATTTTACGCCCAACTGAAAGGGCTCCAACTGTTAAGAATTATGTTTACTTGTATTTACAAGTAAACATAATACACATTTACTATTTAGTAGGTACAAGATTTTGTACAAACTAAAAGAAAGTGAAATAGCGGTTTTTCAGCCTTGCCAGCCAGCCAGCCTTTATTCCATGCGCTTACATTTTGAAATGCTGCAAATGTGGATAAATAAATTAATATAAATATGAAGGACCAAAATGACATATTATAAAGAAGCTATTAAACCACAAATAATGCAATTTAGCTTTTGTTTTAGCTCTACATACCCACTGTCCGTAACTAAAACAAATCTAATTTAGAATATAGAAACCGGGCATAAGTTGCTAACAAAAAAAGTTGTAAGTACGAGAGTTGTTATGAAGTTCGAATTTGAGACGTTTAAGTCAGTAAGTTTTAAGTATGAGAAAGGTTCATGAAATTCACGTAATGGTGGTATTTTCAAAAATGGCGAACGAAAAAAGGTCCAAGTTTTTCTGAAGTTGTTTTTTTTAATTTATCCTGGTTTCTTCTACTTTTTTTTTAGTTAACGATGTTAACTTTTTGACATAAGTTGCCCTCCAGTCTTTAACTATTGGAAAAAACAAGTCTGGTGAACGCTTAAACTAAGCCCAAAGTGGAAAGTAAACTAAGTATCTTCCGTATTTAGTGAATTAGAACGTCACATTATTATTTTGCGTGCTACGTACGATGGGCATTCGTTAGCAATCTTTTGCATACGCATAGGAATGTGCAGTTTTGTTCGAGAAAATAATAATTATATAAATAACTAGCTAAACCTGTAAACTTTCTTCCGCTTTAGAGGTAAAAAAAAGTATCTTAAGTCCGTCTCCTGGTTCTACGCTACCTCCCCATCAATTTTCAGCCAAATCGGCTCAGCCTTTCTTGAGTTATAAATTGAGTAACTAACACGACTTTCTTTTATATAGAATGACAAGCTACCTAATGAGTTTTGCGGTACATTTACATTTCACAAGATTATTTCTAAATTAGCCTGTCTATAAACAAACAGATTAAGTAGGTACCTATAGGGCAAATAACCTCGGAGACGAAAATTAAACTCAACTCGACGAAATTCTCATCCTTTCATCTCGTTGATCACTACAGTTACTTTCGTTTTGATTTTGTTTTAATTTACCAGCCTGTCTATATGTTAATGCGAGTCTCCCCTGATATTTGAAGTCAATCAACTGGCTATTCAGTACACAAGTACCTTCCTACATCTACAGACAGTCTGATTGGGGTCTGAAAATGGACCAATTTGTGCTTCGTAAGCTTTGGTATAGTTGATGTTGTATCAGGTTTTTTAATGTTTTTTTTTTAACTTTTCCTACGATGATTTTTTGTTAGCCTTTTTTTCGATCCTCTTTTGTCTTTAATTTCGATCTCAAAACGCTGTATTCCGTGTCTTTGCTGTTTTTGCTATCAATAGATTTTTAGATTTTATTGTTGTCACATAATGTTTATTTTTTTTAAAGAACAAGGTGTCTAAAGGTGGTCGAACAGAATGATTTGATGTGTATCTTTTCTTGTCTACTATTCCCTGTCTACGCCGCTGGTGTTAGAACTCATGTAATCTACGACGACGGAAACGTAGAGATCCGAGTTTGAATCTTACCGCGAGTGAATTTTTGAAGACGTATTTTTCCTTGAAACTGTTTATTACTATAGTAAATACCCATGCTTTAAAAGTAAATATAAAAACATTTTTTGAACTCTACAAAAAATGTTTAGTTGTCGACAGAACATTATTATTATAAGGTATAACAAATTAGAAGCAATGCAAACATTTACAGGAACTACAGAACAAGCAATAGGTAGAGATAACGAGAGGCGCTAACAAGAACGCCTTCGTTTTACGTGTCGAATCAGAGAATTAGTGATATAGAGAATTGATTTAGGATTTTTTCTTGCTTTGAAGTTTTTACTGGAATTATAAAGTTTTTTTCATAATCGTAGAGGTACCGTAGAGGGTCTACGAATATTATTTTAGTGATTAACGTTTACATTATGAAAATTCAATTTATAATAAAATCAGCTTATTATTGTTTTTATTACTGTATAAATAAATAATAAATAAATATTGCAAGACGTTGCACACAGCGCAATCTAGCCCCAAACTTAGCTCTAGGCTTGTACTATGGGTACTAGACAACAGATATACTACATATAATACTTTTTTTTTTGTAAATACATACATAATAATACATAGAAAGCACCCTAATGTATGTGTTACCGGAAATGTATGTAATCCGTCATTATATAGAATTCCTAGGAAATGTGTACATTGCCTAAAATCCACAGGAAAAGTGTAAAATAATTTATATTATACGCATTTCCTAGGAATTCTATATATTTCCTAAGCAGCAATCGCAAATGTGTTAAATTCAGAATGTTGATCGGTAGCAAGGGGTTGGGGGGGGGGGGGGGGTACGTATTCGAATAGGTATCTAATATTAAAATATTTACAGTTAAAATCCCGATGCTATCTAAAACACGTAAAAACTAAACGGAGCACCCCGACTTGGTTAGGTTAGGTTAATGTTAGAACACGCAGCGCTTATTCTGTAAATAAAAAAGGCGTGATGTATAAAAATCGCACTATATATGAAATAAATGTTAATAATGTTTTTATTTATAGTATTAGGCGCTTCGGCGACCGCTGCCGCGGCACGCTCGCTTCGCTCGCTCGCCAAAGCGCCGCGTGTAATCATGTTCTAACATTAACCTAACCTATCCTAGTCGGGGTGCTCCGTATTATCTCACATAATGGTAATAAAATATGTATAACTAATACTTAACATCTACACACATCAAATACACTAAACCGCATCGTCATAATTCCATCTACCCACATTTATCCTATCTATAATATCATTTCCTAGGTGCCTTTAGGAATTGTATACGATCCCTAGGAAATATGTAGATTTCCTAGGAAATGTATGTATTAAATAATCTTTGATAAATTATTTTACACATTTCCTAAATGAGGTCGCCATTATATACAATTCCTAGGAATTGTATACAATTCCTAGATTTCATACATTTCCGGTAACATATGTATTAAATGAATTATAATGAATGATTATTTAGTAGATATTCACAGAATTTATTATACTAATACTATAAACGTTTGACTTATGGCGCGAAGAATTAAACAAACATCGTCGTTATTACAACGATACCTTTACAAACAACTAGATTAATTTTTTCCGTTCAACAATAACTAAAGACTTGCGTCCACTCTACATATACACTATTCGAGAAACACCTTTACAAACAACCAGAACCATTTTTTCCGTACCAACAAAAGCTAAAGACTTAAGCCCATTCTCCAGGCTTTATTCCACCGACACCTTTACAGAGAACCAGATCTAATTTTTCCGTTCCATCTGATGAGACGGGCGCAGCTGACACCGGCGCACGGTTCGTTAGCGATTGCAGACGCAAATCACATTTCTTTGAAGATAGAATTAGCAATCACTTTGTATCGCACCTGGACGACGACGTGGGTATTTGATTTTTATATTCCTGTCTGTATTTTTTATTGGGATTGTTTTACGTGATTAGATTTATTTGGTAGTCTTTTGGTGGAATAACGTAAAGTATTGGGATATCGAGTTGCTATGTAGAATGTAGATGAGCTGTTGAGACCGTATCTATACGTATACAATCCAAAGTCCTGACTGATTTATATATCAACGCAGAGCCTAAACCGCTGGTCCTAGAGACATGAAATTTGCAGAGTGTGTTCTTTGTGATGTGAGGTAAAAACTTTTTCGTTACTATACTTTGCTTTTTTTTTATATTGTAGATTATGATTTAATACAAAGAACCAATGCGTCAAATCGTAGTCTGAAATTAAAAATTAATAATCTTATTATAAATTCATGAATAACCTAAAAAAATAAAATAAAATAAATATTGCATGACGTTACACACAGCGCAATTTAGCCCCAAACTAAGCGCTAGGCTTGTACTATGGGTACTAGACAACGGATATACTACATATTATACTTTTTTTTTTTTTTAAACCCAACTATTAATGTGAAATTCCAAACTATATAAAATCGAAAACGTTATAAAATTAACTTTTACAAAGTACAGCTTACCTAACTCAATAAATACCTATATTGATCTTACCTAACTTCTTCTAAGTTTATCTATATCGACTTCAGTTAAAGAAAGAACTTTAAAGAATGTGTTCTCTTTCAAACGAACTGAACCGAAACACTAACTTAAATTCAAAACATTCAACTTTACTATCTCGAGCTAGTTTTAAAAACTATTTCTTTAAACCCTAAGACATTTCCTGGCTGAGTGAACCGAAGAGCCGAGGCTAGGGTGCAATAAAACAGTATCGCTAGCGATGCGCCACTGCAGTTCCGACAATCGCTCGACAGAGATGGATGACGTCACTGGCTACGTTGTGACGTCACTATTGTACCCGTTTTATTGCTGTTTTTATTTATTTTATACTTTATTCATGAAGAGCGGTTTTTGCCGTCTCCGTGCGAAGTGTTGGACGTTTTAGCTCGGTTTTTCTGAGTTTTTTATCTTGTGTGTAAACTTAGAAAGACCCAGTGTAAGAGACTCGTGAGTTTATGGGGTGAATTATTTAAAGGTGCTTTTTGAAAGGATAAATATCTCAACGATTAATAAATTTCACAAAATGCTCAATAGCCTGATTTTGAGAAAAACTAAACTATTCAAAATTTATTTTTTAAGTGTTTTCCACACTTTGGAAAGTATGTTTAAAAAAAAAAGAGTGATTTTTAAAACTCAACACTCCTGTCGATTTGAACCTGCAACCCCTGCAAATCTATTATATTGACTCTTATTGCTTGCGCCACAGGTGCCCATTGCAACGAAATAAATCTGAACTAAAGGTGATCGCACATTTATCAGCACCGTGCGGGCCGCACCCGCCGTACTCGCCGCATTTTAGAATTCATTGTTTGTAATGATGTCGCACGTTTCACCCGCACCGCACTTTACGAAATGCGGCGTGTACGATAATGTGCGATCACCTAAGGTCTTCTATTGATTACAATTTAAAATAGAAAACTTTACTGTTAACTTGAACTGTCACAAGAACTTGGCTTACCCAAAAAAGGTGTGGGTATATTTAATTAAATATCGATCTATTTAAAATAACACGTCAAACTTATTTAATTAAACTACTCAGATACTATCAAACCTAATTGTATAAATTCAAGTGAGAAAAATGTCTTCGAACTTGGTTTTCGAATCGATAATTTAAATGCATTGAAATCTTAACTCGGTTTGACGGAGATTATCGGAGTGGGGTGTAAATCTACGTAGCTCGGAGCGTTTGTCAATCCCTCATCAAAGATTATCGTGTAATGAATCTTGAATGATTACCTTATCTTGATTGAGATTGGAAAGCTATTTGGCTAATATCGATTATCGATAAGTCTGTTTATGAAATCTATCGATATGCCTAATTATTTTTGAATAGAATCTTTTTGAAAATATTTTAAGTAGGTAGGAAATTTTAATTTAATACTTCGAATGCGAATCAATACAACTTGGAAAATAAGGCTTCGCCCAAACGGGCCACCGGCTAAAGCCACTGCTGGCCTTTAAAGCACTCTTCGGTTTTATACGTTTAGGATTCGAATAATAATAAGTATCTATCTTTTTAAAATGTCTCATTAAAGTATCAAGAAGTTTGTCCTGGATATTTTTCCGTAAGTAATTTTATGTGTTTTTTTTTAATAAAAAAATCATAGATACCTGTATAAAACTCACAAAGAAAGTAAATATAGACATAGCAGTAAATACGGACAGTCACAGAGATTGTGGCCCCTAGGAAACCATTACACTTTATGATAAATTCCAAGAAAGTTACAGTTAAGTTAACTTGACAGTTTAAAAGCACGAATAACTCGTAGAAGCACTGGCAAGTTTAGTATTGAAATGTCTTTATGATTCCCTTAGACATCGTAAAATTGATACTTGAGTTTATTCAGATTCACCCTCGCGGTGCATTTAGAAGAAAGTGTGGGTATTTCTTTATTTGATATTAACTGAGCTTGCTGGTTTCTCCTCTAATTTTACATAGCCGCAGCTACTTTTTTACGTTATTCTACACGTCTAGGCGAACAACACTTTTTGTTCTACCGCGTTTGGAAATTCTAAGTGTTTTCGAAATATTAGAGTTTAAAGTTTTTGAGAGTTCAAAGAACAAAATTTTAGAAAAATAGTTAGAATTTCCAGAAGTCGTAGAACTAAGGTTGTTCGTCTAGACGTCTAGAACAATCGCCTTTGGGCTTAAATTACTGTGCTTAAAACATGTTGTAAGTTAGTATATAATATTGATTTTCATTAATTGTTATATTTCTTACCTTCTCCAGTTAAATTTGAAGTGTCATTTTCATTTTCAAGATATTTCCTTTCATAAAAACGTTACCTCTTTATAAACTTAATATGTCAAGGAAATACATACTGTAAGACATACAATATAATGCATTCTGGACACATTTTATACCTATCGATCTGTTTTTCAATAACTTCAGTTTTCAATAGCATCTCGAAATGAAATTTTTACAACGCGATAGTAATAACTTTTCAGAAAGTGGGCCACAATTTTTCGATTTAGAAAGCTTTCTCACAGTATTAGATGGGGTGCCACAATGTTATTATTAAAGTTTGAAAGGAATTCTATGTAATATTTTGATGCCATATTACTACAGTCCGAGGGTGTTGGCTCTGGTCCTACGCTTGCTAAAGGCATTTGTTTTCTTGGGGGCAAATAATTCCTTGGGTACTCCGGTAATTAATCGAATAAATTGATGATCAGTATTATAGTGATACTAGCTGACCCGGCAAACGTTGTTTAGCCTTTTAAATTATAGATAGTAGCCGATTCTCAGACCTACCGAATACGTATACAAAATTTCATAAAAATCGGTCAAGCCGTTTCGGAGGAGTACGGTAACTAACACTGTGTCATGGAAATTTTATATATTAGAATTTAGGTAACTACCTTGGTAGGGTCCTAAATGAGAAGAAATAACCTTTTGAACTATAAATGCAGTAGGTATTATAGGCCGTGAAAAATAAAAAATAAAATTGACAAATTTTTGCTCAATGATAAAAATTATAAACGTAAGGTCAGTTATACTTTGTTTTTAGAGCAGCTTGACACACCCGCTGTATCAATCATAAAACAAGCCGCGATATAGAAACCAACATATCCTAGGAGCCGGGCGGATAATGGGCAAGACGTCACTCACGGAGAGCTACCATTGCACGGTTACAATAAGCTTTTGGATACAAAACGTCCAATAACTTAGCAATGGATCGATTTTGATGATAAAAAAATATGGCTTTTATAACCGTAAGAAATATTTCCATGCTATTTTATGAAGATTTTATGACAGTATTATTTCTCGTCATTGGGCGAGCTTACAGTGGTTAGAATAACTTGATATATTAACTTACCAGTGATCATCTGACTGGCCGAAGTGAGCAATTTGACGTCGTTGTCAGCATCCTGGGTCTCCAATCTCACGGTGACATTGAGCGGGTCAAGTGGTCCATCGCTGGCGCGTCCGTGGAGTGTCACCAGGACAGCTGTGGTCTTCCCTGGTACTGCTACCTCGGGTGCTACGACCGAGAAGCCGCTGTAACAAGAGAGGGTTTTTTGTAAAATCCGATCGAAACTAGTTTTCCGGCCGAAACTGAAACCGAAACTCACGTGGTCAAGTAAAAAATCCTTAAATTACCTACTGAAAAAGGGTGCATTTTTCCCATTATTCTGCATTAATTATGACATGAAATGGAAAAACAATACTTATATTAAGTTTGTTGTAATCATTTATTTGAAATAATATAAAACATATTAGTAATATTTATTATTTTTTCAAATAATGTTGAATGGAATGGAAGCGATAAGTGTAGTATCAAAATTATGAACAAGTGCAGCCCGCCTCTACCTTATTTAACCTTGCCTGATATAAGATTTCCGAACGATTACCCTAAATCTAAACTAAAAATCAAAGCAAGGTCGTCGGCATGAAATTGTTGCCAAACGACAAAATATGCTGTTACAAGTCGTAATTTAAAACTGGCGGCGTTTTACTCTTTAGTTTAAGTATAAACATGCAGTATATCAATTCAAAACGCGAATGCAAATATCCAAAAACCATTCAACAAGATCGTAGAAGAACATTGAAAGCCGATTGCGGCGACCGACTGCACTGCGACATATCGGGTGAACACGTCCCTATTAGGAACAGAACAGAATACAGACTTTCCTATCGGCCGATTACCCAACAACCTAATTACAAATATTTTTTCTTCACTAGGTGGTAAGTATTTCAAATCATCATCATACAGCAAGGAATCGAAAGAAGTTTTGCCTTTTGACCTCCAAACTTTTAATGAGGATGGTACTATCTTTATTCCGTTCCAAAATCCGGAACGGAGTGTTGCACTCTTTAATGTCATCCAGCCATTTCGTTCTATTATTTTCATCAGAACCCTACCCTCGAGAATCAGACTTAGAAGTAAATATACCGCATAATCTAATACATTTCACATAAAGTGACAGCTCCTTATTTACTTTATCACTTACAATTGACAGTTCTTTGTTTACCTTTTCGATCTAAGTTTCTGAAATAGGGTATAATAATCTCCTTTGCATATTTGAAAATAAACCAACAAAAAAGGAGTGACTGAGAGAGGAGAAGAGTGAGTGAGAGACGATAAGCCATAAAAGCAAATAAGGCGAAAGTAAAGGTCCCTGTTGCTATCAACCGATACATTTATCGGTAGTCTATGTTCACCCAAATCTCGTGAACACGTCTCTATTATTGTATTTCCGGACGTGTGCGTTGAATACACAGACGATGTTTGATGGAATCGTTCGTGATGTTTGAATGCGCGGACGCTTGTTCGATGTTTGGTTAGAGTTCGTTTACTGTTCAAACTTTAACTGTGGAATTATCTATCTTTATAATCTGAAATTGCCGAGGCGCTAACTACTAGGTAAACTTTGGTAATTCTATTGCAAAAGACACTAACAGTATTCCGTATTCACAAAAGACCCCATGCGCGGACTTTGTTTTGTTCCCTTTTCGCTGACGTTGATTATCACTCACAAGAGCAAGACAAAGCGTATATGCCGCTGTAAATAAATAATAGATGATCTGTGAACTGAATCATTTGCTTAGTATATTAATTACTTGTACTGTACAGCTTTATCAGCTTACACTAAGAATTATGTAGGTAGTCGATACGTTATTGACAATAGCTCACTCCACTGTGTAAGACCGTGTAAGTCAGCGTCTTGTGGCTCAAAGCACTAGATTACCAGAAACGCCAGTGGCTTGTAAAGTACAAGAGAAAAGGGGGAAGGTACAGGACCACACTCCGTTAGATGTTAAAAAACTAACAACATAAATAGATGGATGATGCTTTATTTGCACAACCAACAATACAATTTATAAAGCGACAAATTATAAGGCGACCTTAAAGCGATTTCTTTCCTTTGTTTGAACAAAGTTCTTTACCATAAAAACGAACCAAGAATCCAAGACAAAAAGGAAAGATACAAAGATTATTTTACTACAAATAAAAATATACGTCCAGTTATTTCCAACGAAAATATCAATAAAGGGCGTGCAATAAAGCAAAACAGTAACATAACACATGTTACATCCCCGAAATGTATCTATTTTCTCGAAAGTAGAGGTTTACGAAATGTTAGTTTGACATGGGTTTACGTCGCACATGTCTATTGGGTTGTTTCAGTATTCCTAAGAATTGATAGAACCCTTTTGTATTAAATGTTGTCTCGATATATGTAACTAGGGTATTGTTTCTTGCATAATTTAAATGAGATATTAGAGTGACAGGCTTTCTGAGTTAGGTGCACAGTTTAGGTGTTTCTTAGAGTCCGACCGAAACTGGTTTTCCGGCCGAAACTGAAACCGAATATTCGGCCGTGGCTTCAGTTTCGGCCGAAACCGAAACTCACGTGGTCAAGTATAAAATTGCTTCAAATACTAAAATTTGGTGCAGTACCTATATTAAACACAATATTAATTTTATTAAAATATTCATTCAAATTAAGTTAGCATAGCAAAATGTTTAACAGTTATCAATGCTTCCGAAATCAGTTTCGGTCTCGGCAAAAGAAACCTAAACTGCCGCCGAAACTTGATTTCTGAAACTGAAACCGAACTTTCGGTCGGAATCAGCTAGTTAAAAAATACTAGTATTTTTTTTTAACTAGCTGTGCCCGCGTAGTTCTCGTTCACTTGGAAATACCTGGATGAACATTAATCTGTGTTTATCCAGATTATAAACTAATTGTGTGCTACATTTCAGCTAAATCCGTTCAGCCGTTTTGCGATTTTTTGATTGACAGACAAACATTCAGAACTTTTACATTTATAATATAAGTCCACTTATAAAAAATCTAGTACTTAAGTGTCTAAAATATAGTGTAAGCGAGGTTAATTTTATTTTATATTTCAAATTATTGTTATGGTAGGTACCCACACATAAAACATTTTTAAATACAAAGCTTTTTAAACACATTTTGTGGTTAAAAAAATTGAAACATGTGTGTACCATTTGTTTGTTTCTGGTCTGGGTATTTCCTATTTATCATATGTAGGTATGTATTTACAAAAAAAGTATTATATTATAGTATATCCGTTGTGTGTGTTGTGTAGAACAAGGTTAGTGGTTAGTTTGGGGCTTGGTTGCGCTGTATGTAACGTCGCGCATTTTTATATTAAACCAGTCTAGTCTATTTATATTAGGTAGTCTATAAGTTATATGATAAATTTGATTTGGTGAATAAATTTAATCCCAAATATGATTGAGATCACTAAATCATAAATTTATTTTATCGTATCGCATCTTACAGACGACCTTATTACAGAACTCGTTAGTATACTTTAATATTTCTTACGTTTATTACTCAATGCATTTTTACCAGAAATAAATTTTACAAGGAGAAAATAATGCATCATTAAAATTCTCATCGGCTAGAGATAGACTTGACTTGAATACTTCTGACTTGACTCGAAAAGCCCAGCAAGCAAGAGGCACAGGTTCGAATCCTGCCACAGGAGAATTTTCAGTGATGAATTTCTCCTAGTAGACATTTTTTTCAGTATACTTTTCAAAGTAGGTAAATATGACCAAACTTCCACAGTGCCAACAATAAAATTACATAACAAACGAAACACTGTATTTTACTTCACAGGAACAAATCTAGGAACCAGAGTTTCAGAGTACAGAACTCGTTGTTATAAACAAGATTCAACTTGTATACTTTAACTGTAACCGGGATGTGTCAAGCGAACCGTAACACCGCGAGTTACAGGAACTGCTACTTTGTGAGTGAATTAGATTGAAATTGGACCGATTGATCTGTGTATGTCTTAATTATAATATTATTGCAGAGCCCGCGATAATTTTTTTTGAATATGTTTCTAGCATTCCTTAATAAATGGACTATCAAACACTGAAAGAATTTTTCAAATCGCACCAGCGGCTCCTGAGATTGGCGCGTACCTACAAACAAGCAAACTCCTCAGCTTTATAATATTAAGTCTAGATTACTAGCAGTATCCCGTGGTTTCGAGTAACTCCCGATCTCGAGGGGTTTCCCAAAAACCCTTTATTATGCTGTGACTTCATTAGCGGGCTACGGCGAATATTCGTCTTTACGCGATGTATGTGGCCGATCGTTGCAACGCGAAGTATTCGGCGTAGGCGATGTTTTCTTGGGTGGCTACACCTGCGTCAATTCAGTCTCGGCCGCATAACAAACTGAACAACTAGAGTCCGACCGAAACTGGTTTTTCGGCCAAAACTGAAACTCACGTGGTCAAGTATGAAATTCCTTAAAGTACTGAAATTTGGTACATTTTACAATCATTCTGCATTAATTAGGACATGAAATGGATTCTGTATACTAAGTTTGTTGTAATTACTTGTAATCATTTATTTAATATAATATTAAAAAATATTAATAATATTTTTATTCTTTTTTCAAATTAAGTTCTCATACCAAAACATTTATTTAATATAATATTAAAAAATATTAATAATATTTTTATTCTTTTTTCAAATTAAGTTCTCATAGCAAAATGTTTATCAGTTATTAATGACGTTGCTGCGAAAAGGGAAGTTTGGCGAGCGTGCACGACTTTTGGCCGAAACCGAACTTTCGGTCGGACACTAACAACAATGCATCGACGTGATACGAATCCTCGCCCGCTAATGAAGCCACAACATTAGTGGATACTGCACACCATAAAGAACACATCGTGACTCGTGTCATTTGAACTGAAGCTAGCCGGTTTTAATGTCGGCATGCCTTACCTACTTAGCTCACTAACATTGCCCGTTGAATTGCTGATTAATTAAAACTGAAAAAGCAATATTTGTTTAAGAGCAAACCAGTTTTTTTTTCAAATGAAAATAATTTATTCTCTAAACCCAAATCCATTGGCTGTCACGTCAGTAGTTCTACACAAGTTCTTTTAACAAAATTTAAACCTATTAAACTGTTGTCACGAACACAATTCAAACAAACATCGGGGTTGAAGTAGTTTTGTTTATTCGAGCTCTTTAGAAGCGCGACGTGCGGGACAACAAAGCTTTATGGGTTCTAGTTGGTTGAGACTTTAATGCCTCTTGTGGACTGAATGGAAATGTTAATCGAGAATTTAAAGAGTGTTTAAAATCTCATGTAAATCGGTTAAGCCATATGTCATAATCATAAAGGCGAACCAATTTTCCTAAGGCAGAACCAGACATCGCGAGGCGTGTGTTGCGAATGGTTCGCCTCGCATGCCTTGGGTTGTGTGGACGTGTGTGCTCACAGTTAGCATTCGCGTCATACGATCATTGCGAACGCCGCCTCAGTGCGAGCAGTGCGCTCCGTGTGGACTGAAGCGTGTTTTGTGAAGCTTCTACTGACGAACCACAGGGTTCGTCAGAAGAAGCAGAAGAAGAAGAAAAACACGCGTGCGTGGTTGTTGGCGTACTCAGCTTGAGCATGTGTCATGTAGGACGAATGCTTAAATTTAATCACGGATGCCTCAGGTTGAGACATGCGTGCCGAACCTATCGCGACGCACGCCTCACGAAGTCTGGTTCCGCCTTAACCTACTACATTCCCTACCAATATTATAAATTTAAAAGTTTTTGTACAAGTGAGTACCTAGGTAGGTAAGTGAGTGAACGAGGTTGTTTGTTACGAGTAATCCTTCATGCAAAAACTATCGATCCAATTGCGATAAAACTTGATATTTTGCAGATAGTTGGAGATCTGAATTAACATATAGGCTACTTCTCATCCCGATATTCCCGCGGAACTTACGCGGGGCGCTCGCGCTGCTTGTAATTTATAGAATTGATAAAATTTGTGTGTTATTTAAAAACCATTGAACTGATTGCGATAAAACTCGGTCAGTAGATAGCTGGGGACGTAGAATAAATAACAGTTAAGTAGCTAACTTCCCACGGTTTCCCGTGGGACGGTACAAGTGCCTTTTCCGCACTTACAATTGGACCATTGTACGTAATTTCTTAGAGGGGTAAAGCAGTAAGACGCCACGGGGGGCTACTCCGGATTGGCGAAATCCCATGCTTTCGGACCGTGGTGTGTTCTAGGATACATCGGTTTCCTCACTATGTTTTCCTTCACCGTCTTCTTCTTCTTCTTTTCGTGTAGTGGCGTTCCTTCGCCGTTAGTGCAATGTTATTAGCGCACATAACTTTTTCTTAAACAATAAGACATCGGTGAACGGTCGGCCTGGATTCGAACCCACGACTCTCTGAATGAAAGTCGGGGTATCCACCACTAGACCAACACCGCTCTATTAATATATAGGTACCTACAATAAAGAAATTACGTTTCAAATTAAAGAAGTTACTTACTGTTGAAGCGTTACAAAACCATCATCATAAAAAAACGCAGGTTATCCTTGTACTAAGCTTATCTAAATTCTTCAAACCTTTAAAATTCAAATTGACTCAATAACCGAAGTCACTTTGAAAATTTGCAACTTATCTTAACTTTACATACTTAATAATAATAACAAGTAAATTACACTACGCTTGTGATTTGAATACAAATTCAAAACGTCTTTATTGAAACACCGATCTTGCCGCGGAATGTTTTCAGCATGCAAATAAGCGCTTTATTATATTCGAGCGTGAACCGCAAAAACATGTAGGCTTCAAGAAACTTCGTTATGGTCCCTTTCGCAATGTACGACGACGACATATTAAATGTGACGACGATATGGTTACAATGACTGCGGTAAATGAGATGAACTGAAAGAAAATACCTAAAATACCTTTTTTTTTTTAAATTATATAAATAAATAAATTCTGTGAACAACACACAGCGCCATCTAGCCCCGTGGTAAGCGACTAAGCTTGTGTTACGGTGACTAGGCAACGGATATATTTATTTCTCTTTTGTAAATACATACATATTATACTTACATATATGATAAGTTATTGTTTCTTGTATACAAAATAAATACCATTAATTCTTTAAGAAAATACCTACTGCTTCAAAAGAGATACCCTTAGCAAAAAAAGGCTATTTAGTATTTCGACGCAGACGTAGTTGCGGGTACCAGCTAGTTTTTAGGGTTCCGTATCCAAAGGGTAAAAACGGGACCCTATTACTGAGACTTCGCTGTCTGTCTGTCTGTCTGTCACGAGGCTTTATCTCATGAACCATAATAGCTAGGCAGTTGAAATTTTCATTTTAAAAGATATTTGTTTTGATCGACAAATATTATCTTGTGTCTTAAGCTAAGCATGATGAACAGCTAAAAAACTTGGCATGAAAATAAAAGATACTTTTAAATTAAAACTGTTCAAATTATTCTAATTTATTAAAACAGTTAGTAATTTTCAAGATGTGGCAATACCGTTATCGGAGGATGGCTTTGGCAAATGTCTAATGTAATTTGTCGCATTTTAAATTTTTCCAATTCTGAGTAAATTAGGTTGTTTTCCCTAAGATTTTTTTGTTAAACAGTCATTTAACTTTCCATTTTTTTATTTGGACCACATACGATCAATATACAACGCATAATATAATTTAATACCTGAATTCTTTCTTACATTACCTAGCTAGATAATGGGTAACAAGTAACAATGATGTTCAAACTTTGATCCATCTTTTTTAAAGGTGTGTGAGTAATTTGGCGAACACTTTGGAACTTGTAAAGGTCGCTAGAGACGAGTTTGAAATCTCCAACTAGTTTCTAATAGAGATTACTTAGTCCAGTTCTATAACCTGAATTATAATAATCGACTTATATCGTCATTAACGATAATTCACAGACCGGTGATTTATTTTTAAATCGTCTAGACGATTTTATGTCGTTATCATCTTATGTGAAATCGTCTGAAGTGGCTATGTAGGCAACGTATGTA
Source organism: Idaea biselata (assembly GCA_958496205.1). Classification (NCBI taxonomy): domain Eukaryota; kingdom Metazoa; phylum Arthropoda; class Insecta; order Lepidoptera; family Geometridae; genus Idaea; species Idaea biselata. The sequence continues at coordinate 12,271,130 of OY292400.1, read as the reverse complement.
ATACTGAAACGAATTCGAATAACAAAAGCAGTGAATGGACACTTGCCAACGTCGACCGAATCGATACGAGTCGCTTGAGAAAAGATCTCGATTTTCGTATCGATATGACCCGGCATTAATACTGAATGGATTCTTAATGATGCCTTTTAGATTTTCTAGGCTGAGTTTTATAGGATTGAGGGTACGTTATGCCAAATTGTTTTCTACAGTACGGTTTTATCTTTTTCATTTGAATAAATGGCCAATTTACTTGACTTCTGTTTTCACAGGTTTTTACGATTGAAATAATAAATTATAATAACACTATTTATCAAGTCCGGCTTGTTTGGTTGGCCGGTCGGAGTGAACATTTAAATGGCCGGCTGTAAATGATGATAACGAACTTACTTTATTCACATTGTTAGCAATCCCATGAACTAAGAACCCGTATTTTTAACCGACTTCCAAAAAAAGGAGGACGTTCTCAATTCGTCGGGATATTTGATATTTTTTTAATTTGTTTTTATTATGTATGTTCCCTGATTACCTACTTGAAGATGCCTGGCCCGATTTGGATACTTCTCTTTTGTTTGAAAGAAAATACATCACAGGTGGTCCCATAAATTGGTAAAGATCAGATGAGGATCATCGGAGTGAACAGAATTGCAACTTGACTTGAAGTCGGTTTTTATTTTTTTATTAACAAGCACACTCAGTTGCTTTATTTGACAGGACTTGAACCCGCAACCTCGACATTCCGTGTCGCGCGCTTACCAAGTCCTGTCGGGTGCAATTTTTGAAAAACATTTCTTCAATTAAATCATTTATCCAAGTGTAGGAAACACTTTAAAAATAAAATCAAGGTAAAATGGAAGTCACATCTCAATGTTGTGTTTATTTCCATGTAAATGGGAAAACGCAAGCCGGTAAACTGCAAAGTGACCGGTAGATGTCGCTACGTGCCCTAGTCGTAAGAAAAACGAAGAGATGTGGTTCATAATTTCATCACGACAGAGCAAGCACCCGTAGCGCAATTGGTAAGCGCGCGACACGGAATGTCGAGGTTGCGGGTTCACGTCCTGTCGGGTGCAATTTTTGAAAAACATTTCTTCAATTAAATCAATTATCCAAGTGTAGGAAACACTTTAAAAATAAAATCAAAGCAACTGAGTATTATTTTGGTAGGTGTATACAAAGCTTTTTTTTAATATTGCACGAAGTTACACACAGCGCATTCTAGCCCCAAACTAAGCAGTAGGCTTGTACTATGGATACTAGACAACGGATATACTACATTATTATACTTTTAAGTAAATTAATAAAAAGGATACATAGAAAACACCCAGACCAGGAACAAACATTTATTTTTGAGCATAAATACTTGCACCCAGCGGGAATCGAACCCGAAACCTTTTGCATTGCAGTCGGGCAATCGCACGACGCACCACAGAGGTCAGATTCAATATCAACCCTTCAGTCAATAATAGAAAATTTCGTTTTCAAATAGCACACCCATTTCTGTCACATGCTACCGGTCAAAATCGTAAGCTATCAACCCTAGAATTTATCGAAAAACATCACATACTGAAACGTAGACGTATGGGGCATATTGGGAACTTAGGGCAGCACATTCTATTTCAGTGAAATTATTTGAAATCTTTCATGTTGAACACGTGACTCCATGATGCTGGGTCACTGCTCGATGGAGGTTGAAGGGTCTCCAAAGTACCTAAGTAAATCTTACGTTAAATTATTGGACCTTTTTGAAGGGATGTAAAAAAGGGGTTAAATAATTATTGTACCTTCAGAAGGGGTGTAAACAGAGGGGAGTATTTGTTTAGAACTCTATATTTGACTATAAGGTTTTAGAGACCCTAATAGTTCGATGAAATAGAATACATGTAACATAGTTCATTTCACTACTAAAATTACCTATAAGTATCTTGTTACTTGCCTTGGATCTTCGCTGTTTCCTATAATAATATTTATATATATAAGTTAAATTTCCACTAAGAGGTTTAGCTTTTGACGAAATGGATTCAGACATTTTAAATTTAATTCTCGGGTTTTCTTAGTGATATAAGTTTTATTTATATTTTGTATGCCTGACTTAATATCTTTTTAAGGAAAATAACTTAGAATACCTAGATGGTGGGTATTCTAACAACGCCAAAAGGTAATTTCCCGAACAGTTTGACTTTATAACTGACTAGCTGCGCCCCGCGATTTCACCCGCGTAAGTCCCGATCCCGGGTTCACGGATCACGGGTTAAAAAGTAGCCTATGTGTTATTCTAGGCGTCCAGCTATCTATATTCCAAGTTTCATTGCAATCGGTTCAGTAGTTTTTGCGTGAAAGAGTAACAAACATCCATCCATCCAAACTTTCACATTTATAATATTAGTAGGATAGGATAAACCTCGCCTGTAAGAGACGAGTTTGAAATGGATCACTCTCAGGCGACCTTTCTCCTTCTATTATAGCCTCTAATAGTCCAGTCCAGTTCTACGGAAAATAATAAACCTAGAAGAAAAAATATTCTTTTCACCTCACAACCTCGGAAAGGATCGTTTTGAACGCTGATTTCTGCGTGCAAAATCGCATTTTGCGCCCTAGCGTGGAAAGAGATTTTAAAATTCGAATCTGTCTTCTCGATACTTTTATTTATAGCAAGTCCTTTGAAAATGCGCTAACCGGACCCTCATTTCTTTTTTTTTTGTTCATGGCATCGAACCACGAAGTATTGTTGCACATTTCCAATGTAGTATTTATTGTTTATTATCATTAGTATCAAGCAGGTTTTTTCATGAATTATTCAATTTAGAGATTGTTTGCTTATTTTTATTATTTACGGTACAATAAGCGGTATATAATGCTGAATTGAGTTTTCTACCGGAAAAATGCACCTAGCGTTTTCCTCGCTGTAGTGAGGTGAAAAATTGTGTGTTTCACTCGGCAGCAAAGTTTTTTGCATCTCGTACCTTTGAAACCTTTGCGACGCTCAGCATTCTATATTTGAACCACTCGCTTGCGCTCGTGGTTCAATCCTAGAATGCTTCGCTAGCTCAGGTTTCAATACAAGTACTCGCTGCAAAAACCAACTTTGCAGCCTTGCATAACAAATAACTATTATCAAGTGCCACTTAACGTTATTATTAGCAACGAATATTATTAATTCATCATATCCTAAAGAGATTACGATATGCTATTTTCAGATATTTAACCTAAAATTTATAAATAAAATAAATTATGTGAATTGCGTTTACTACTCCAACGCTTAAAAAATCTTATTTATCCAAACTTCTGTTCAAAAGAAGTAAATTATTCAGAAAAGCTGAAGGAAAAAGAAATATGTAGGTACCTACCTACGATAAATTGTCATGACAACTAAGTATCTACTTTTTATTTCGTATTTAACGTGGAAAATGTATATAATATTTCTTCTATTACATTCGATACCTACTAAGTAAGTCTACTTGAAAAGAAGGATATGAGAGCTTATGAAAAATGTTAAAGTAATTGTTGGCAAGATAGAATGCTAACAATCTTTGAACTTGCTTATTTGTATGGGGCTTTTGATTAAATAAATATTCTGGGTTCATAAAATTAGGAATTTTGGAAAAGAAGGAAAATAAAGAAAGAACGAAAGAAAATCTATGACTTATCGAAAATTAACCTTTTCCGGAAATTTTAATATTATGTCTTTCAAAAGTTGTTCGATAACAACCCCTAAAATTTAATGACATTTTAAATTGACCAACTAAATTTTAATGACATTGGGTTTGTAAAATCTTAAATTTTTACAAAATGATTTTACAACATCGCGAAAACAGGAGGAAAATGATTTTATTACATTTTCACAATAATTTCAACGTAGATGTTTGCAGGTTTAATTTTGACTGTTAAACATTATTAGCCTTATTAATTAAAGTTGGAGTATGGTTGGAGTAGTCAGAACATGCTTTCTCTTTTTCCGTGACAAGAACTTTCAAAGTTGACAGACAGAAACAAAAAATGGTAAAATAGAATTATTCCGACCTTACTCCACGTTTATTAATAAGGCTATATAGTATTTGTATCTAACCCTATTTCAGAAACTTAGATCATAAATGTAAACAAAGAACTGTCAATTTAAAAGGAAAAAAATAATAAAGAGCTGTCTCTTTTTTACGTTTTGGATCTTAGTTTTAGAAATAGGGTATAAGTAGGTATAGATAATGAATTAAATCGGTGAGTGGTGGAGAGTTACAACCGAATACTCCCAAAATAAATATTGCTTCATAGCATTACGCAGGAGTCATGATCACAACTTAGTGCCAAACGGACCCTTAGTTGACGCTGACGGGAGCGATGTGAACCCTCAAAAACAACCCCCAGCAAAGGCGGTTTAGTGAAACCCTCCGCAAATATCTAATTATCTTCTAAACCTACCACAGCCCTCCGAACCGCATTATAAAACAGTTACAAGCCTTACAAAATTTTCCCCGACACGTTTTTTTTTTCGTGAAATCATTAAGGTTGGGGGCTCTTCTTGGATTTTCTGTTCAGTGACTGAATACTTGCCCACGGCTCATTACGTTGTGATGAATTATTCATAAGGCGGCGGGTTGTGGCCTGTTTCGGTCCCTTTCGAACTGCTTCGGTCTCTGTCAGTAACTTTCGGTTTTCCCTCTGGGCCCAGTGACCTCTTTCTCTTCATGACTGAGCTGATATTGACACGTTGGAAGCTGTTTGTTTTAAAAGAAAACTTAAATTATACCCCGTCACTTATAAACGATAGCTGCGTCCCGCGGTTTCACTCACTGAAGTCCCGATCCCGTGGGAATATCGGGATCAAAATAGCCTTTGTATATGGGCCATTGTACGAGCCTATGTAGCCTCGATAATGTAGCTTTCTTTTGGTGAAAGAATTTTAGAAATCGGTCCAGTAGTTTTTGAGTTTATTCATTACAGACATACGACACACACACACATACACACAAAAATACTTTTGCTAATCTCGAAATTTCCACGGGATTAGGACCATATCATCCGAGCGATGTGCCTGATTGCATCTCTTTCGAGAGCCCGGGGTCCGCTTTCCTACTTTTACGTCTCCACGGGACTTACGCGAGAGAAACCGCAGGACGCAGCTAGCTATATATAAATCAACAGTTAAGTTTCACCATTTGCATCATAAATACATAAAACTTGAACCCTGTAGGTTCATTTCAGCACAATCGGTCTATTGATAAATACCAAAGAGAGTTGAACAAAGCTGTCGGCAAACATCAAAGTTCTACGAATAGGTACTGTGAAATCTACCAGGAGTCCAGGATGTAGGGTTAATGGAACTGTTCAGCTATTGATTTATGAGAAACTAATTGTTTCCTAGTTAAATGTTTATTACAACTACAGTGTGTTCAAGAGTCCTACTTTAATTCTACGAACGTACGAACGAAAGAAAGAAAATCTGTCATCGGTCCATCAAAACCGTTCGAAAATAAAAATTTCAGACGGATGGATGACAGATTTTTTTCTAGAATTATCGTTCGTAGAATTAAAGTAGAGGCCATGACTTACCAGCAAGATTTTAGGGCATATAATGTTTGTATACATAGAGCTAGCCAAACTGAACACCGAGGCTCGCAAACTACAAGGTAAACTATACAGGATGTCCCACGGTGATGCCACACGGAGGGAAAGTACCATAAATATTAAAGATAGGATATTTTACTGAAAGAAGACATCGTTTTATTTTTAATAATAAGTAGAACTGCATTCACAGATTTTTTAAAAATCGCCTACCTCAACCGGGAATCGAACCCTCCAAATGTGATAGAAAAATTACATGTATTTTATAATAGCGTTTGAAAGGGCTACTCATAGGCATTATTTTTTCCTAAATAACCTAACATCTTAAATGAAAGGAAGATCATGAACTTTGACATTTTATTAAAAAAAAAAATTATCAAATGCTCAAAATGTGATCCGTTATGTTGTATACAAATTCTCACTCTTTTAATAATTTATCTCCCTGTCGATTTACTTATTTTTGCATGGTGGATGTTTGAAATAATACGTCTAAGTTCATTTTGTAACTCCTGCACACTGTTGTACCGGTTCCTGTAAACTAAATCTTTTACATAACCCCATAAAAAAAATAAAGTGGGGTTAGATCTCGGGATCTCTCTATTATAAAATACATGTAATTTTTCTATCACATTTGGAGGGTTCGATTCCCGGTTGAGGTAGGCGATTTTTAAAAAATCTGTGAATGCAGTTCTACTTATTATTAAAAATAAAACGATGTCTTCTTTCAGTAAAATATCCTATCTTTAATATTTAAGGTACTTTCCCTCCGTGTGGCATCACCGTGGGACATCCTGTATAACGCTACGGACTAAATAACTATACTCATTAATAGCTATTACTTCCAATAACAGCATTTTTTTCAGTCAAACAACCTTATAGCCGGAGGTAAAAGGTCGGAGTAATTTTACCACTTTTTGTTTAGTTTTGTCTACTTTGAAAGGTCTTGTCACGGAAAAAGACAAAGCATGTTCTCGTTACTCCGGCCTTACCTAAGACCTAAGATTTTTTTATAAGTTTAAAAGTCGTAGAACAACTTCTACCGAAGTCTACGTCTAGATAAATTCCCGTTCGGCTTATTATTACAATCCCCAAAAACACGACATATAGTACCAAAAAATTATTTGGCTCAATACTCCAGATTTATCGCACAATAGTTTATACCTACCTACCTATAGAGATAAGTAGGTTAAGTACACATATACGCTTATTTCATGTCCACTAATAAAAACACAACAAAAACTACAATACTCTTCAAATTCACGAGCCCAAATTATAGGTTTACGCGGAAAAACTTGGCAACATTACCCGAATGCCTTTCGGGTATTCGAATACAGCGCCCCTTTCAGAGTCTCGCAACTTTTGTCAATTAAACTGATGACTTTCGGAAAAGGATCTGTCACATTAGACTGGCGACTTTGTGTCCGCGGACAATTTAATTTCTTTAAATTATCCGAGAATAAACATGTACCGGAAATACTTTGCAGAAATTATGATAGTGAGGTCCGTATTTAAAAAAATGACTTGAAACTCATTTTATATTTGGACTAGACAGTTTTTAATGGCATTTTTGCGCCTTTAGGCAGAATGTAGGTAACTAACTAAGTTCTGGTTCGAATTTCTTTTCCAAATGCATTTTCATTGTCTTTCTTTACCTTTTTTCGTAGACGGGCGTATACATTTATTTATTTTTTTAAATAAGCTTTTGTGATGTGTTACAACACAGAATATGTATTTATTCCAATCAATCAATCACTCAATATCTATCTATACATATAATAAAATCGTAACTCAGCGGTGTCTGTTTTTGGAAGATATAAAAAAAATATAAATTGTATGGGTATCTATGAACGCAGTAGTCTATACATATAATTATATTCCGATGGTACATCCTCGAGATTTAAGTACACCAAGTAGTCCGTGTTCCCAGGTACTGCATCGTCACACTATTTTAGAGTTTTTTTTTTTTTTTTAAAAGGAAAATACTTTAGTTTGTGCCTTCACTCACTCGTTCACCGGTCGCAAGGTGTCGTCTGCGATCGGCCATCTTCATTCGTGTTTCGTGTGCCGCATCGTCGACTCGTGCGCTAGTACTTAGTTCTTAATATTTAACTTAATTGCAAATATGGGCAAACGAAAACATAAAGACCGTGATATTGACGCGGTATATCGAAAAATTCGACGTTTGGAGGAGAAGTTACGACATTCTAATCGACATACTGGTGAGTTATTTATTAGTTATGTGTAACTACCCTCAATTTTATCTAGATACTTAAAGACCATGGAAAATCCAGTGTTTCTATAAAAATCATCTTAATGTGGTAATACGAGATACTATCCCGATGGTTAAAAGTTATTCCCTAAAGTGATAGTACGTGATATTATCCCGGAATACATTTTCTACTTTCTTGACGTGGTGGTACCTGATACCATCCAGAAAGTATATAATTTGTATGACACGATACGTTGTTTTCTCATCACAGGGCGAGAGCATATGTCAGACTATTCCCCGTCGGATATCTCGCCCGATAGATACGATAGTTCCGAACCGGAATGTACTATTATAAATAGTGATGAACAAGAATCGTCTCGTCGCCGCCCTTCTGTCGTCACGGTTCCGACTCGTGCGCCGCCGGATTCGACACCAAACCAGACCTCAGACCCGCCTCCAGATCCCGATGACCCTGCTCCGGATCCGAATCGAGACACACCGACGGCGAACCAAAACGAACCAGACCCGACCATCTCCTTTACCAACGAAATCTTAGAAGCATTAGGGGAAGCCAAAAAAATCGGCGACGTTTTAGGCGAGAAAATTCCGCCCGAGATCTCTGAACGTTGGGGTAAGATTCTCCTGGACGGGCTAGCGAAGGAGCAGAAGGAGTTTTTGATGGAAAAAGCGCCGATTCCGGAAAATTTCACCTTAGCTCGAGCGCCGCTACTAAACCTAGAAGTTAGCGCGGTTTTATCAGACACAGCAAAAAACCGGGATAAAAGACTAGAAAACGCTCAAAATCAACTCGGTTCCGGGATCACTGGTATCGTCAATTTAACAAAAGATCTGATACACGCCAAAGAAATCCAAAAGTCTAGTCTACAAATTAAGAAACCGGTACCCCCTCGGGTCAATCTACCTAAGCCACAGAACTCGGGAAACTTCCGAGCTCCTCCTCGTCAACCAAAGAAGGCAGCGCCCGCATTCACGCCTGCGCCGCGCCAGTACAACTCGCAACCGACGACATCGATGAGGAGGAACAACACAACAGCGGTGTCCACGCGCCCGCGCCTCCCACCGTCGACAATACGTCGTACAATATTTTTACGATAACTGGGTATCTATAACCGATGACCCGGTTATTCTATCTTACGTAACTGGATACAAAATCCCTTTGTGTAATTTCATACCACAGTCTACCGAACCCAGTAATCCAACGTCATCCGAAAACGACATAAACAACGCAATTTCTAAATTGCTTGCTAATAACGCCATTTCACCTTGTTATGACCAATCTGACCAATTTATATCTCCTATTTTCTTAACACCCAAAAGTACAGGAGGTTACAGATTTATTCTAAATTTAAAAAAAATTAATAAATTCGTAGTTACACCTCATTTTAAAATGGAAGATATACGTACCGCTATCAAACTAGTTTCTAAAGGTGATTTTATGGCTGTAATCGACTTGAAAGACGCGTACTTTTTTATACCCGTCCACTCTACGTGCAGAAAATACCTACGATTTAGGTATGACCAACTATATGAATTTAATTGTTTACCGTTTGGACTTAGCTCAGCTCCGTTCGTTTTTACTAAACTTCTGAAACCGCTACTTTGTTTTCTACGGAGCAAAGGATATACTGTGGTCTCATATCTCGATGATATTTGGTATACAGGATCTGACTATAAATCCTGTAGCAACACCGTTAACGCGGTAGTTAATAATTTAGAAAAATTAGGATTCGTAATTAACTACGAAAAAAGCAGTATGACACCTAGTCAAAATTGCAAATTTTTAGGTTTTGTAATAAATTCGCCAACTATGTCACTTCGATTACCAACCGAAAAGATTATTAAGATTAAAAACTTAGTTAAAAACGTTAGACATAAACAACTAATTACCATCCGGGAGTTTGCTAGATTCGTGGGTACTCTTACCGCTTCTTGTCCCGCCTTGAATCTTGGATGGTTATATACTAAACGTTTCGAGCGCGAAAAATTCCTCGCACTACAGAAATGTAATGATAATTATAACAGTAAAATGAACCTTGAACGTTACCTACAAGATGATTTTACCTGGTGGTATAATATTAACGATAAAAGAACTTGCGCCTTACAAAGACATAATTACGACTTAGAAATATACACGGATTCGTCAATGTCCGGTTGGGGCGCCGCTTGCGGTGGCGATGTGACTAGAGGACATTGGTCTGCACATGAAATGAAATACCATATAAATTACCTTGAACTTCTAGCAGCATTCTTGGGCTTAAAATCTTATTGTCTAAATAGTCAAAATACCAACGTATTACTAAGGATTGATAATACTACTGCAATCGCTTATATAAATAAAATGGGTGGTATACAATTTCCTCACCTTAATCAAATTACGAGGGAAATCTGGCAGTGGTGTGAAGCCAGAAATATATTTATATTTGCGTCTTATATAAGATCTTGTGAGAATATTGATGCCGACCGAGCCTCTAGACACACTAACATCGATACCGAGTGGGAACTTAACAAAAGAACATATACAGAAATTACAATCCAATTTGGGCTACCAAACATTGACTTATTTGCATCAAGATTAAACCATAAGTGTGATCGATACGTCTCCTGGAAACGAGATCCAGGTGCTTATGAAATAGATGCATTCACGATCAAATGGACCGGGCACTTTTTCTATTTATTTCCCCCGTTCTCTTTAATTTTAAAATGTCTTCGAAAAATTATCGAAGATCGAAGCCGCGGTATTGTGGTAATACCAAACTGGCCATCCCAACCCTGGTATCCTCTTTTTCGAAAATTAGTTGACTCGAAAATACTGTATTTTCAACCTAACAAAAATATGTTATTGTCTCCTTCCAGAGAACACCATCCATTGTGGACCAAACTTACCTTGGCGTGCGCCATATTATCCGCCAAGCATACTTAAAACAAGACATACCTAACGATTCTATAGAAATAATTTTAAATTCCTTATCTGTTAGTAGATAAGGAATTTAAATTTAAAAACTTTGAATCAGTACAACGTTGCATTAAAAGAATGGTTCCTTTTTTGCCAAACAAACAATTTAGATATGTATCATACTTCGACCAAACATATACTAATATTCTTAACAGAAAAATTCCAGAGTGGTGCCAGCTATGGTACTTTAAATTCCTTTAAATGTGCTTTATCATTAATTTTGGGCAAAAACAACTGTAATAATGATAGTATAAGTAGGTTTTTAAAGGGCGTGTTCAAAATTAAACCTAATTTTCTCAAATACAGTGCAATTTGGGACCCCAATATTGTGTTGAACTATCTATCAAATATTGATTCAGATTCCGATTTAATAGGTTTGTTAACACAAAAGTTGTAACTCTTCTCGCGTTGTCCACGGGACAACGTGTGCAGACGTTATCTGTCATCAACGTTAATTGTATTTCCGTACAAAACACTTGCATCACAATAACCATTAATGAGATAATTAAATCTTCCACGCCAAACCGTACTAACCCGAAACTTATAATTCCATTTTTTGTTAGAAATGACTCCATCTGCCCTGCAATGACGTTGATTTCTTATATTAATAGAACAACTCAATTTAGAAATGCCTCTAACACAGATAAGTTAATACTTACTACAAAAAAGCCTGTCCATGACGCGTCCCCTCAAACAATAAGTCAATGGATAAAACAAACTTTGTTGAAGAGTGGTATAGATGTCAAAGTATTTACAGCACATAGCACCCGCCATGCTTCAACATCGGCAGCAAATAGATCAGTAGGGGTATTCAGAGCGGTTCGGTCCGAAACCGAACATCGACTTGACATGTCTGTCACTGTCTTTATTAGTCGCGCTGAGCGAGACGGAGATAACGTTTCCGATATCGGTTTCGGACCGAAGCTCTCTGAATACCCCTCCAGGTGTATCCATTGACTCCATTAAGAGAACAGCGAGATGGACAGGAAATTCTCTTTGTTTTTCTAAGTTTTATAATCAACCTTTAATTAACACTAACTCCGACGATACGTCCTTCGCTGAAGCCGTATTATCATGTGATTGAAATTGAACTGTACACGTTTCTTCTTTTATTATTAGGGAGGTCAACTTTATTAAAGTACAATGATTAATATTTAACATCACGTACATCTTATTCGATTTATTTTCCTAGAATTAAATTTTCTCTATTTCTTGCAATATTAAAAAGTGTTTTCATTCTACAATAAGCGCTAAACATCTACTTGGTGTACTTAAATCTCGAGGATGTACCATCGGAATATAATTTAAGGTTAAACGAACTTACCTAAGTGAAGTTCTACCATAATTATATGAGATGTTACATCCGAAGAGATTTAAGCTCCCACCCAACCCTAGGTCTTAAAGCATAATACCTTAAACCCTGAAGATTGCAGAATGAATACTGAGAGATAGCTCTAAACTGAATGAAGATGGCCGATCGCAGACGACACCTTGCGACCGGTGAACGAGTGAGTGAAGGCACAAACTAAAGTATTTTCCTTTTAAAAAAAAAAAAAAAACTCTAAAATAGTGTGACGATGCAGTACCTGGGAACACGGACTACTTGGTGTACTTAAATCTCTTCGGATGTAACATCTCATATAATTATGGTAGAACTTCACTTAGGTAAGTTCGTTTATTTAACCTTAAATAAAATCGTAACTCAGCGGTGTCTGTTTTTGGAAGATATAAAAAAAATATAAATTGTATGGGTATCTATGAACGCAGTAGAACCTATTTTTCTGTTTTTCTGGTTGTCTGTTTGTCTGTTTGTCTGTTTGTCTGTTTGTGTGTGCCTTTGTGCCCGCTAATCTCAGAAACGGCTTATCCGATTTTAACCAAATTTGGTATGCAGATAGCTTTAGATCCCGATTAACATATAGGCTATTTTTTATCCGGATATTTTGTCCGGTTATCCGGATAAAGTGATTTTTCTGCTTTTACTTAGTTAGTTTGAATGTTGTATTGAAGAAGTATGTTGTGTGGAATCAATACATGACTAACCGGATATCCGGTCGAAAATAAAAAAAACCGGATATCCAGTTTTTTTTTCAGGAAATTCCTAAAATACCGTATACCTTTGTCTCTCCATATATCCGGATCCTTCGGACATAGGGAAATTCTTTATAATGGTTGTTTTTAACCGACTTTTAAAAAAAGAGGATCTGCTCAATTCTACCCGCATATTGTTTGTATGTGAATATGTTCAAACCGTACTCCGGCATATAAAGTCCGATTTCGATCATTCTTTTTTTATTTGGAAAGTGAGAGTCCCGAGTTGGTCCCATAAATTGTTGGTGAAGATCTGATGAGAACCTTCGGAATGATGAGCAGAATAGCATCCCGCAATGCTGTAAATTACTAATTTTTGGACTTCCATCAATAGAATCGGCTTATTAAGAACAAGGTATAAATTGATGGACCACCTGAAACCAACTTCTCAAAAATTCTTCAGTGATTAAAGTTACGGTTACAATTTTGATCATTTTTAGTGGCAGTCGAAAATTCAATAAACAATATTTAAAAAATATAGCTGTAATGGGGCAGTTTTACTGAGTAGATGCTGATTGCATGTAGTTTACGTGGCACGATGGCAGCTGTGGATTCCGATTCGAGGGTTCCGCGTTCGAATCACAGACCGGCGCATTCCCTTTTTAAGGAACGGTGGCCTACCGAGCCGACTGATGGCTTCCGATTCGACGGCTGCGCGTTCGAGTCACGAGTCCCGGACACGACGTTACGTTTTACCCTCCAGATGGTCGTCCACCTTGCCGTTGTGAGGGGACTCAGTAGCTGAAAGCTAAGAGGCGCACGAGGTGGGAAACCGGGCTTGCCAGGCTTCTAATCCGTAATCCCGCGTCAGCGGGCTCGGGGGTCCTTTCCGCAAGAAAGGGGCCGCATGGAAGATAACCACTATAAAAAATCACCTCAGCCTCTGGTGGTGAACTCGGTGAGGGACGGGGGGGGCTTTATCACCGGCTTTGGGGACCTCGAGGCGGTGGCGTGACCGTGCTGAGGGAGGGGAAACGGAGAGGGATTGTCTATCGGGCAGAGGTAGAGATGAGGCTTGGAAAGGCCGTCGTTGTCGGGTAAACCTATGGTAGGGAGCCCAACGAGAGTGGCCTGACAGTGCATAAGGTGCAGTACCCACGTAAAAAAAAGATATAATTTAGTTAAGCTACCCAACTTCAGCTTACATAACAGAAAGTCAGTTGCACTGTATGTTGGAGAGCTTATTTTTATTGTTTTGTCCTTAATTCGAAGTCGGGTTTTGATTTTTTTGAATTTTCGATAAAGGCTACTTCTTATTATAAGTAATGCGTATAAGCATGCAACACGTTACCTACCGCTGCGCTGTGAAAAATCTACACTTAAATAGACTCTGCTATGATTCTCTTCTGTTCAGCAACAGACTTCCCTGGTCGTCCGTTCAAGTGTAGACTTTTGCTCAGCGATGGGTAGGTAGTCCGAAAAACGCTGACGAAGTCGCGGGCACAGCTAGTTCTTAATATTTTCATTTGTTCTATAAGCTCAGAGACTCTTGATATTCAGATGACGATTATCCTCACTAAATACTGTGGCTTATACCCGAACGTGCCACAAAATATAAAATCCATTGTTTTGCTTCCATACATTGAGTTCCGATAATACTGTACTATTAATACGTTTCAAAACCGAAACGAAAAATGCTACGGTTTAATATTAGAGAACTGCGTAATATTCTTGCCATATACGAATAAGCCGTTCCGAGAGAATCTTTTAATAATGTGGCCACAAAGTCCGCAAGAGAAAGTCTGTAGTCCGGGTGTTCCTTTGAAAAAGGGATCGAGTTTTCTGTAACGGTAGTGACGTCAACAAGTAAATTTTATTAGGGAAAGAATGATTAATTGGTTTTCGGGAAGCTCCACGGTTGATGACAAACAATGTGTTTATGTATGAATACAAGCAGATTTATCTTTATACGTGACGTGCTGTTATTATATTTTTGAGATTTTTAAATTTAACTAGCTGACCTGGCATACTTTGTTCAGCCTTAGAAGCAAAAAAAGTAACCTATGTCCGTCTCCTGGTTTTAGCTACGTCCCTACCAATCTTCAGCCAAATCGGTTCAGCCGTTCTTGAAAGTTCGAGGATTCGAGGAGGAATAACATAGGCTACTATGATAATGATCCCGATATTCCCTCGGGATCGGGACTTATGCGGGTGGAGCCACGGGACGCAGCTAGTTTCAAATAGAGACAAAATGAACTTAGTCCCGAAGTAAAACAGTAAATAATAAAACACATGAAATTATTTTAGTATGATCCCGGAAGATAAGTAGTTACATCAGGAAGCATTCGCTAGGAAAACCAATTATTACGTGACAGTTTCTGTAGGTCTCAAGTACCTACACATTCTCTCTTAGTGATATTTCTTTCTTTCTCATATTATCTTTAATGTACATAATAGAGTAATTTAAATACGACCAGCTATACTTAGGCTGCGATCCCACCAGAGACGGACGAGGCGTAGGTGCGTTC
Organism: Idaea biselata; assembly: GCA_958496205.1. Classification (NCBI taxonomy): domain Eukaryota; kingdom Metazoa; phylum Arthropoda; class Insecta; order Lepidoptera; family Geometridae; genus Idaea; species Idaea biselata. Next base: position 12,255,835 of record OY292400.1, on the reverse strand, counting down.
GGAAAGAACTAATATAATTGCTCCATTTCCCTAGCCTCGCTTCGCTAAGCTGTTTTTGGAGTTGCGCTAAGCAAGGCTGGGTAAATGGAATTATTCTTTTTTTTTTTAATTCATATTATTTCATTTATTGCGTTTTTGGTTGGTTGGTTTTAACAAACGCATCCATGTGCAACTCTGGTGGAACGCCGCAATTCGTAGGCGTACGCCTTTAGACGGAACCAGACATCGTGAGGCGTGCGTTACGAATGGTTCGCCTCGCATGCCTCGGGCTGTGTGGACGTGTGTGCTCACAGTGAGCATTCGCGTCATACGATCGTTGCAAACGCTGCCTCATTGCGAGCCGTGTGCTCCGTGTGGACGGACCGGTGTTTTTCTATTCTTCTACTGACGATCCCTGCGAGTGGTTCTTTGCCTGCTCAGCTTAAGCATGTGTCATGTGGGACGAATGCATAAATGAAATCACGGTTGCCTCGGGTTGAGGTATGCGTGACGAACCATTCGCGACGCACCCCTCGCGATGTCTAGTTCCGCCTTTTAGATTGTGTCTAGCTTCTAGTTACAAGTGGCGGTGTTTTGTGGTTTGACCTGTAATTCGGGTGGGCTTGCGTTTCAGATCAATACTTACTATGATTTTTGTTTAAATATCTATAATATTAGTACACTTTTTTGGCGCCGTTATGTTGAAGCCCTAGTAAGAATTGTAGAGAGAGCTAATTCATTTTCTCCTGTAAATGTCGTCAAAGGAAGTATGACTAAGCTTAATTGAACATTTTGTGCATACTACTCCAGTTTAGTAAACGTAAATTTCGCAGCTTAGGTACTTACCCTCTTAGAATTGCAAAATATTTTTCAATGAAATCGAGTCTTTTTGATTTCATTGAAAAATATTTTGCGTACTGCGCTGGTCCCAAATAAAAAAGGCAAGATTTGATCAAGAGCAAAAAAGATATCTTCTTTCTTTATTTCTATATTATAGGTACATACACAATTATTGAATTAAGGCGAGTTCTCCTGACACTCGTCCGTGGAAAGGAAAGAAAATACGAGTAGTCGTCCAAAGAGCCTAAGTCGAAAATATTAGACAAGGAAACATGTAAATTCTTCAATTCACCACTCGGCGTAAGAGCACGCTGGGGTACAGTTGCGAGTTCGAGCCTCGCCGAGTGAATGTTTGAAGATGTATTTTACTTAAAATATTTCTAATAGTCCATAAAAATAGCACTAAAAATCTAATTACAAATAATAGTCTATGTCTTGTTTTCCCGATGAGGTATTTGATAAATGCGTTATTTTGACGCAGTCGCGATCGCAAGCTCCACCGTGCACAAGGAATTACAGTCAGCGTTTCTTTTCTTAACGAACATTTACTAAAGATCAATGAGGGCCTCCTTTCATCAGTTACTCAATTGTCATCTTATTATGATTAGGTTTATTAGAAGCTTTTGAGTGGATATTGTAAGGTAAGTGGATTTAAGAGGGTTTAGTTACCTACTCAAAGGTGATCTTGTTATAATAAATTTGTGTTAGAGATGAATTTGTGTCTTAGTCATCATCATCATCCGAGCGTTGTTCCCGGTTGCATCTCTTTCGAGAGCCCGGGGTCCGCTTTCTTACTTTTACGTCTCCACTTCGCACGATCTTCGGCATCCCGTGTAGTGAGGCCATTTGCACGCATATCCGATCTTACAACGTCAAGCCAGCACTTCTTGGGTCTTCCCAATTTGTGTCTTAGTGATTGGTTTTAAGTTTATTTTTAATCGGTCATGTTCGTTGGTGATTTTATTGATGTATTAAAACTATATTTAAATATTTTTAGAAGAAGAAATCCATCACCAAAAATTCTCCGATGATAGGATTTGAAACCGTGCCCCTCGCTTGCCGGACGAGTACGCTACCAAATTGCTTTCTACTTATCTGTACTCTGTACTTTTGAGAATCTGTTCTTTTGAAAATCTGTCTTTATGAGTATAATCCCACTGCGCCACAGGGAACCTACGTGACATGGTAAATTAACGATTATGCTTTCAACCTGTTTTGTTTTACCGACTAAGGCTCGGTTTGGTTTGATGTAATTATAACTTTTATTTTACTAGCAATTCTGCGAAAAGTAGACTTCGCAAGAACTAAGTCCCTTTAATGGGCCGATGTATTCCACTAACCTAACCTAACCTAACCTAACCTAACGACAAAAAAAGTTTATCAACTTGAAGAAGGTACCTATACCTAGAAAAAACGAAGTTTAGTGAAGGTCGGTTGCCACGATGCAAAAATGCATCTAAAAGCCGAAAAATGTTTATTTTCAAATAATATTTAAAGAAAAGCAGTTATATTGGTAATAAAACATCTCGTTACGTTATAATTTAAGTAATTAAACCTTAGTCCTTAAATAAAATACAGTCATTAACGAAACTTAAGCGATTAAAGTGTAACTGTACCCACACCCAAACAAAAGCTCGGGTTTAACAGCAATTTTCTAAATTCTAAACGCTCTCATTCTGAAATCAGCGAGAGTTTTGTTTCCAAGTTGTTCAGTTGCCTCTTTTGAAAAATCATTATCTAAACTTGAACTTGTACCTTGAAGTTTGGAATTTCATCTAGATAATTGGTTTAATTAAAATTTTAATGGCAATTGAAATAAGAAACGATTACATTCTTTAGGAGTAGTGTGAAGTTTCGATACACGGCGCGGCGCGAGTAGGTAGGTAGGTATAATATATTTTAAAAAATTAACCTTATCTATCATGTAATAGATACATACATTTCTGTGTGAAAAACAAGACATGCTTTTCAAAAAATTCCATCCGACAGGATTTTAACCTGCAACCTTTACATTCCATTTACTACTGCGCTAGCCAATTCCAAGTGTAGGAAACACTTTAAAAAATCTAAATCTAAAAGAGTTTAGTTAAACTTATCGTGCCACAGAATAAAGGTATTTAGTCTTCTTAAATTAGTCTACTTTCCTTAATTTGATAAATGCACTAATTATGCTATCGCAACACGAACTGAACTTTTCAAAATAATAATATTATGTTTCTCTATCAGAACAATCAGTATAAAAACTATGGGAGAGTTTAAAAACCTTTAATTTCTCACAAAAAAACAGAGTACCTACTAAGATTTGACCTAACTTCCTGAAGAAAAAACGTCAAATACAAAGAACCAAAACGTCACATCGTAGTCTGAAATTAAAACAACGAACTATAGGTGACAAGCTACATGATTGACATTAATGAAGACTTAAACCAGCTCTCTGCCGTAAAAAATAACTGTAATGTATAATATTTTCACGTCAAAATCCTTAAGACTCACCCCCAGCACTTGTTACTCTGTATTTCTCATATGGCACTTGACACATTTTCATCTTTTTCACTTTCGCCTACGAACAATTAAGTAGGACTACACTGCGCCTTCTTCTACCGTACAAATCCCAAATGAAATAAGCAGCGCGGTCTTAAACACGTACCGTACGGTCTATCTGTCTCATTCAGCCACATAAGTTAGAAAGAGAAATGTATACTTGTTTAAAGATTTACTTTTTTGCTAACAAATTCGGTTTTAGTATATAACCTCCTTTCGAAGTAGTACGAGTGAGTCTAAGCTTTCGCCTCGTACCCTCAGAATGAACCCGTTTCGTTAGGTAGAAGCACTTTGTATAAATGTACGATTCCAGATTATGTACTGGTTACTATGTAGGTAAGGTTAAGTGTTTCGCACTAAACCGCAGTGAAAAAGTGGGTGTTTTTTTTTAACTTAATTCTAAAACTGTTTGCACCCCGCGCCGCGCCTACAGCGCAGGTGTTTGTATGAAGAAGTCTTCGGCCGCAGCATGTGCCTTACTTCAACAAGAATTATTGAGATGCGTTTATAATTAGGAAGGTATCCTAAGGCTTTACGTGCATTATCAAAATTTTAAAACCAGAATTATATTTCTTACTTATTACTTACTACCTATATTAACGTAGTGTTATGAGCGATGTTATGTTTTTATGTGTTATGTTATGTTACCTAGAACCAGTTAGTTAAAAGCAGATTCTAGAACCGCTGCAGTTACGAAAAATTCAAAGCTCAAAGCCCGCGATAAAAGCTATGCAATAGCTTAATAAATGAAACACCTTGTTCAAAAAATTAAAGACAATACTCACGTATTACACTTGCCGGCGGTACCGAATGCAATTTGAAGTGCGAGCAGCAGAGGTCCCAAGACACCCATATTGCAGTACAATTCAATGCATCGTCTGCCGGATATTGCCTCGGGATTCTGAAACAAAGATACCATGATTATACTGTGAAGTATTTTGCGAAGAATTACTACCTCTAGTGTTAACTACCCTACCCTAATTCAACGGGACAAAATTTAAGTCGAAACGTCGAAATAAGAAAATCTTACTTCTTACTTTCAGGTATTTAGCACTGTAAATCATTTTTTTCCTGACACTTCACAAAACAGACAATTTATAGTCTAGTGTGAGGGCCTTAGATAAAAATATAATACTTAGCTTAATTTAAAATGGTAAATAAATATTTTTCATTTTTTTTACTAATATTACAAATGGGAAAGTATCTCTGTCTGTCTGTCGCTATTTAGTACGCTTTCACACCTAAACCGCTGAACCCATATTGATGAATTTTGGTATAGAGATAAATGGGACCTTGGAGAAGGCTACTCTTGATCCCGTAAATCCCGCGGGATCGGGACGTACGCGGGTAAAACTGCGGGACACTGATAGTAAATAATACCTACAATGCTATTAAGTAAAATGTAACAAACCGTGTGTATTTAAAAAGTTTACGACAGGTTCGTCGTAAAAGTAAATGAGTAAGTGTTGTTTAGCAAAGATATATATTAAAGAAATACCTACTTTATTACATATTAAATATATGTATTTATACTAGGTATCACAGATTAAGTTAGGTACAGTTCCAAAGGTTAAACAAGTTCTATGAAATCCAGTCTTTACTACTCGACCCAACTACAAAATTCAATTATCTACCTATCGAATAACAATACTCAACGTATAAATATCGAACACTAATCCGAATTTCTATTTCCCGGGTCAGTTTTCACGAACATTTCCGATTTTATTGACCGTCATAAAGTTCGGGCACCTTAAAGATCGGACCGTTTATGGCTCCACTATCCGTCATGAGGTCAGCAGCTTCTAGGGTAGTAAATCGTGTTTTATGTACTGTATGCAGTTAAATAACTTGTGTTAGGTGTTTCAAGGCGTTTTGCCACTAATTTAGTTTACGTATGAGATTTTGTGTAGGTACTTAATACTTTTTGGCCTAGCGGTTTTTTTGAGAGCGTGTACAAAATCTCAATGTAGAATAGAAAAAAGTTCATTTGTTCTAAAGTTACACACACATAGTTGTACAGAAACAAAACAAAACATAAAACTTAAAATATTCAACTTAAACTAAATACATGTGTGTTTGCAGCAGGACAATGGGCCATGACTCAGTGTATAATTCACTCGTTAGAGCGAACACTGATTTTCTGTCATCACCCAAGAAGTAAAGTAGTGGTATACAAACAATTTTGTACCACCACATTCTTCTTTTTGTATAGTGTAGCTCACCTAAGTGGTAGAGTTTTCAGGTCGCCTTAAGAACGTGGCGACTGTTACCATTTCCATACAAACTTAATACCGAAATAAATTATGAAAAATTTAGTTTTCTACCTTAATATCGATATTATTCGGATTAAGATTTTACTTTTAAAGGGTCCCCACCGCAAGGTTTTCCAAAATATTCATTCGAAATGAAATAAAACGGAGAAACATTTTTTTCATTGAAAAATGTTTCTCCGTTTTATTTGAATGTGTATGTATGGAAATGGTAACAGTCGCCACGTTCTTTAAAGGCCTCTAACTTGACCTAACGACTCTGTCAGATATAAAAACCAGGACCAACTGCTTAACGTGCCTTCAGAAGCACGGAGGTGCTCAAAAAAGCGATTTTTTGCCACAAAAATTATCGGTTACCTATCCAAGTAATGACCTAGAGAAGCGTTGCTTAACCCGAATGACCATTCAAGTCCGGTAGCCGAAACCGCTAATCTTTCGGCCTACGTGATACCTACGTACATAACAAAAATACGTAGATAACTATTTTACTAAAATGAGTCGAGTTCCTAAAATGTTGTTAAAATGTGTGCCAAACGTCGAAAGATTAATTTCAAGTATGCCTTACCAAAAGCGAGTCCCACCTTACGAATAAAATAAACTGGATTCTTGACGTAAAAAGCTATATAAAATCTAGTTACATTCACAAAGAGTTGAGACGATCAGTAGCTACCTACTTTATAGAAAAGGTACTGAAATATTGAACCATCAACCTTTTTACAATTTACTGACCTAACATTATTTTGTATGTGAAGAAACGTGACAAGATTTCAGAATAAGGGAGTTATACCGTGAGCGCATGAGTAGCCTTCTAACGCGATAGTATCAAAGTTTATAGTTAATAATAAATAAATTCTGTGAACAACACAGCGCAATCTAGCCCCGTGGTAAGCCGCCGTGGTATAATTACCGCGTTGATGTCGCTAAAAATGAACACTTTGTTGTTTTTTTGGATTCTGGCTTTTAAAACTTGATCCAACTCAACTAAACTTTCATTTATTTATTTTTTATTTAAATGAGATGCTTTTTGACTTTTTGGACTTACATAAAACGAAAACGTCTTATAAGCCTTATAATATTCAAGCTCAGAGTGAACAGGTATCTTCGTAGGAACCCTGGAACACATCGTCACGTCCCATCAGGCGAATGAGATAAAGTCTCAATTCTTAGATTATCTAGATGGTGGGTATTCTAACAACGCGACGCGGACGTTCGAATTTTAAAGGTGTGTGAGTAATTTCCCTAACAGTTTGACTTTGGAACTGGTGAAGCTCGTCCGTCAGAGACGAGTTTGAAATGGATCACTATCAGGCGACCTTTTTCCTTCTAGTTTGTAATAGAGCCCAGTCTAGTTCTATGGTTGTAGTGTTATTTTTGAGCTCGAGACATTGAAACTGTAAAGTTACTAAATCAAAAAGTGTTTACAAGCGAAAAAAATGGAATAACAATCGCTAAAATACATTAATTGTGAGTTAAAAACGCCATTAAAACTACAAAAAAAAAATAGAACAAATAAAAATTTTTCTTCAAGCGTCCTTATCATGACGTAAGTCTGCCACTCACAGTCCAACTGCCTGAGTAACGTTGTATACATAAAATATAACACGAAAGCAATTTACGTGAGGCAGGTGGTCTCACTCATTTATGGATAGTGGGTGACATATCCTACATATAAGGGGTAAATCTTAGATGTAGGTATTATCAGGTCAAGGGTGACGCGCTATTAAGCAAGGGAGCTTTGTTGAAAGCTTAGTTCATTCATTTTCTCGAGCTCCTCCGTGCTTCGGAAGGCACGTTAAGCAGTTGGTCCCGGTTGTTATCTCTGATAGCAGTCATTAGGTCAAGTTAGAGACCTTAGGGCGATCTGAAAACTCTAACACTAGGTGAGCCACACCACTACACTAAAAGAAGAGATTTTTCGATTCGAGACACCAGCATTTCTTATGAAACCAGGGGCGGTTTCATAAGAAATGCTGGTGTGTCGAAGTCGCATCTGGACTTCACTTTCTAAGATGCCATAAACACAAGTGTTCCAAGAAGTCTGGTGTGGAGATGCGTTACACCGAATCTCGCGGAATTCAAGTTCCTCGTGGTCCGGTATTGATCTATCAGGGTTCCTTGACGGTTCCAACTGCTTTGAGCAATAAAAACGAATTACGAAATATCACGGTTCTTTAAAAAAATACACAGTGAAGTATATCGATGGTCAATACCTTGATGCCTCTACATTAAAGTACGTATGGGTCGTTACCGCGACAATAACAAGTTCAACTAAAAAGTTAATGAATTATTTAATAAAGAATACGTAGCTGAAAAGTGAACTTTCATTATAGGCCTGCGTTTGACCACTATCACACCCGATGGTAAGTGTAGATGCAGTCTAAGATGAAGCACGCTAACCTAGAAGGTACCTCATAAAAGATAAGATATTAATTACAAGGATGCATTTAACTGCTATAATTAAGGGGAGGAAGGTAGAGAGAGGCTGAAGCAACTGATTAACAAGGCACCCGAGTTTCTCATTATTGTTAAATGTAATTAACAATCCGAATTGGTTAAATTTATGACTTGAAATTGATAAAGCGCATGGATTTTGTAATGAAATTAGAGATTTACGTTCAATCTATACTAATTTATGAAGAGGAATGATTTATATTTTTGTGTGTGTATGTTTGTAATGAATAAACTCATAAAATACTGGGCCGATTTTAAAATTTCTTTCAACAATATAAAGCTACATTATCGAGGAGTAACATAGGCTACTTTTGTTCCCGATATTCTTACGGGATCGGGACTTACGCGGATGAAATCGCGGAACCCAGCTAGTTACTTATAAATTTATTTAAGTTTCGTTTTCGTTTATAAGGATATCTGTTTGTAATTGAATTGTAATTAAATGATTTGTTAAAGTATGCTTGTCCAACCCATTCAAACTCAGTCAGTCAAGCCTAGAGGTCGATACATCTGGAGCTAACTAGGAGGACATCCTTAAGGAGAACATCGTAAACATACTAAAATAATAGGTACCTAAGTACATAAAGGTAGGTGTATACATATAACTAATATACAAAATAAGTACCTATCCGATAAGAGATCATCCTCTTTGAGACAATTAGGGTCATAAAATAGCAATAATTGCCTGTTCATCCTTGTGCAAATAATTGCAATTAGAAGATATCCTGTAATTGTTATAATATTATAGCTAACATTAGTGTGATTAATATACATCGAAACAATGATAATATGGGGCTTATCGAGTACGATTGTTGAATTGACGCGTTTCATTTGCATATTTCGATCCCGTGGTGGTGATAACGGGAATTCTATGCATTAAAATATCATGTATCATCAATATTATTAATAGTTTCAGAGCTTATTCATTGTAAAAGCTAACTTTTTCAGTTTTAAATATTTGTATTCCAACATGCATCATGCATACTAAAAGAAGATATTAATTTAATTAAAAATATTTAGAAATCTATTTATATCTATTTTACGTTGAATTTAACAATACGTTTTTTTCGTCTCCTGTATAGTGGTGTTTTTTGAGTTACGAGTTATTATCCGTCGATATGTTTTGTTTTATAATTTATTTATAGTTTCCTATTATTTTAGTACAATTAAGCTATATCTATCTATCTATAAAATGGTTTGTGCTGACTGACTGACTGATGGATCAACGCATATTCAAAACCCCTGGTGTTAGATAACTGAAATTTGGAGAGTGTGTTTTTTATTATGATGTAGGCATCCAAAAAGAAAGCGATTTTAGAAATGTCCCCGGGATCGGGACCTACGCGGGTGAAACCTCGGGACCTGGTTTAAAGTTAACAACTAAACTGTTAGTTGCCTGGAAGAGATCGCCCTTAGGCGATAAGGCTGTCCATTGTGCTACACTAGTATTAAATTTATCTTTGTAATACTTGTGCTTTATATTTTGATAGAATAGAGCGTTTATCTATCCATCTAAAAATCTAAAAATGAGTCATAATTCTTCGATTATTAGGTACTTCGGTCACTTCTATATACCTAAATGCCCAACAAAGGACCTTTTAAATTGCTTTTATCTTAGCTACCCTCAATCGATACAGATTTACGAGTACCAACTCCCTAAGGTCGTTTACATATTATTAAATGTAATAGGGCGTATCATATCTGTTATAGTTTGAAGCTTAGGGGTCCTTTTGAGTTAAAGTGGCTTTGAACGGGAAGTAACTACTGTACCCTACCATGAGTTACCTTATATCTTCATACCCCTTCCTAAGCCCTCGGTTTTTCGTGATTTTTAACCACCGTTAACTTTAGCGGTCGATAAAACTCCACAGAACATAATCAAGGTCTGGGGATTTAGCATAATGGTGCTAGCTATCAATAAGTCTTAAAAGGAATTTAGGTATAGGAAAGTTTTATTTCATATTATTATGATAAACTCATATAAAAAACAATGTTAAAATTAACGAGCTTTTAAACCGAGGGCCCACTTGTATGGGCAATCTTATGTACATCAACAACTTGATAACTTCTATGGACTGTATTATTTAGCGATAATTTTCCCCTAAACACTTCTAAATTTATAGATTTTTTTTCTGTTTTCGCGATGTTGTATTGAAATTAAAGACATTTTTCGGTTTTAATCCCGTGGTATTCATTACTTTTAGTATTGTTTCAACGCTTAACGTTTCTAAACCTGTAAAAGTACAAAAATGACCAAAAATGTCTTTAATTTCAACTTTTAAATTCAGTAGAATAAATAAAAAGTTTGTATTCAAATTAGTTACAATCAAAAACAGTGACCGAGGCTTCTCAGTAAGTAACGAAGGAAGTATCCTTCATTACTTAGGTACTGAGAGAAGTGTTGGAAATGTCTCGCTTCTTCCTTATGCTATGTCTAGTGGCTACATAGAGTCGCGAAGATTCGTATTGCGTTGTCGCAATAAAAACTTCGTGTCCGATCTATGACGAAGGGCTTGAATCTAAAACATCGCGATAGGAAGAATTCTTCGTGCCGCGACAACGCGAAATTCCAGAAGTCACGCACACATAGCTGCGCATATAGTGGAGTACCTACCTACCGCCCGCGCCGCGGGCTTGTATGAAGCTGTTGCTCTGTAGGATTAATACTCGGTGTGAAGGGTGAGTTAACCAAAGAACCAAAAGAGGCACACTTGTTATCCTAATGTTATGAAGATGTAATTAAAGGGGTAAACATTACAGTACTAAAGGACATGAAAATTACATTAACTTCGTGAGGGGTTTTTGGAGAAGTTTTATATAATTTTGATTTAGTTTTGTTTATAAATTGTGTTTTCTACATTAAGTATTTGGTACCTATGGAATATACCAACCTACTCATAGAACCTGTATTCAATTTAAGTTTCATCAAAACCAGTTAAGAAATTTCTTCCTCTTGTAGGGAAACGTAGATGTAAGAAAATTTTGCCATATTTGAAGCAAAGATGCTTCACTCGCTCGGTCTTTCATAATAATGATCTTTTTGGGGTTCCGTACTCAAAGAGTAAAAACGGGACCCTTTTACTAAAACTCCACTGTCCGTATTTCCGCGTTCGAGGACATGATATGTCTATAATAATTGTTCCAGGATGGTAGCTCCTGGAAGTGGCCTGACGGTACAGCGGACCCCGCCATTTATGCCCAAATGTTAGCCAAAGTTGGGGACGCTATAAAATAGGTACTCGTATATTATGTAGATCAGTAGGTACAGTTAACAGGCTGAACCGTGACAGTAGATAATTTAAAACATTAATTTCTGGTGCCGCTATAATTCGTTATTGTAAACCCGTTAACCTTTACCAGAAAATCTTACTTTCCAAATCACAACTTACATCCGCATTACTAGGATTCGCACAAGTTACAACGCCATCTACAAAAAGAGAAACAAAAATATTCCCACCAAACAGCCACCAGAAAGATTTATGTTACAACTTTTTGCGACACTTTTATTAATTAGTAAGGCAGGGTCGTCAACTTTTAAGCTTTCCACGTAATGGGGCAACGGCTAGGGATTTTAAATATGATCCTTGTTTTTGAGTGATGCTACTTTTTATTGAGGTCAAGGACGAAATGGAGATAAGTAAAATGTTTTAATTAAAATAAAATGTTTTATGTAAAACAGTTTTTTTCAGTGTCTAAATTATGGGTGTAATATGTTCAGCATTTTAAGTAGGCATCGGGATCATTTTATGTTATATTTGTTTTTTTTTTTTTAAATATAATTTGATGCTTTTAATAACGCAAAAAAGCGTTTACTTCGTTATTTTTTATTACTGTGTACTTCTATAGAACTAGATAATTTGCCAGCTAGGTCATCATTATCCGAGGGATGTTCCCGGTTGCATCCCTTTCGAGAGCCCGGGGTCCATCTTCGGGATCCCATATAGTAAGGCCAATTGCACGCATATCCGATCTTACGACGTCAAGCCAGCACTTCTTGGGTCTTCCCAATCTGCCAACTCTGTATTTGTGTACAATTTAGAAATCGTCAATTCGCGTGTGATCAAACATGTTCGGATATTTTAGATAAGCGTGTTATATCTTAAACCACATTGTCACTTTCTATCTAGTGAGACGGTTATTAAAGGCATAAATACCTATTAAATATAAAAAATATATTTTGTCAACATTTATAAGTATTTTGTTTCTGACAAAAAACATTCGTTCGCACTTTTTACGAAACATTTCTCTTCACATTTCCCAAACCAATTCCACAAAAAGATTAAAGCAAAAAAAATGCCTTTAACGATCTAAATAAAAGTAGCCCAATGGTTATTGGTCCCAAGATGTCAATTTTGAATATTGTAGAGCAGTGTTGCCTGTTTCTGATTACCATTTGACATGGAAGCATCTGTTTTAATAATGGAGTAGTACTGGCAACTATAGCATTTCCGGCTAAGCCGAATTGTCTGAAGGCATGTGATGTTAGTTTAGCACTTAAGTAAATTAAAGAACAAAAAATTAAGAGGGTCAATATATACTAATTTAGTAAAAATACGTGTGGCACTCGGGGACTGCGGCGGTAAAGCTATTGCCATAGCATCGTGTTAGGGTTTATTTTCGTTACGGAATTTCTTGATTCGATCGCCGCGCTCAAAGCCCGTGATAAAAGCTATGCTAAAGCTTAAAAAATAAAACAATTGATTTTATGTCTATTAAGATTAATAGATTGGATGTGAAATGGATTTAATCAACGACTAGATGTATCCCGCGGTTTCACCCACGTAGATAAGTCCCGATTTTGTATTGAACGTTTCTGAATACAATGTACATAATATGAAACGAAAGCATAGCAAGTTTTCTCGTAAAAATAAAACAGTTACACAAAGCTTTGAATTTTCTTAGTCACTTTTGATTTCAAAACGAAATTAAAGCAAAATAAGTATCTGTAGGTAGTTACCGGAATCTGAAGGCAAATAGGATGAATAAAAAAAATTACCCTTGGGTATAATCGGATTATACCATCTAGATTTAAATATACAACTTTAAATATATACCTATTAACAATGTATGAAAAACGTATCAAAACTAATTAATCGTACTATGACATGATGATGACATTGTCTATACCTACTAATATTATAAAGAGGTAATGTTGGTAACATGTTTTTATGTATGTAAGTATGTATATTGGGGGTAATCTCCGAAACTACTGGACTGATTTTAATAATTATTTCACCAGTTGAAAGTTACATTATCCAGAAGTAGCATAGGCTATATCCTTACTTACTTACGCGAGTGAAACCGCGAGACGCAGCTATGTCAAATAAAAATCGCCTTTTTTTTTCTCATGCCATGAGATTCTGGTTAACCTATACCTAAGTAGGTACGACTAAACAAATCTCTTACCTAAGTGAGGGAGAAAAATCTCATCGTGAATTTCTCCAATATTCAAAAAGGCAAGAAAAATACCGTCGTCAAATAAATCTGAAAACTTTTACCAATTCCTTGGAGTACCCAAAAACTTGCCCACATTGTGTTGAAATATTTCTTTTCTTGTAAAATATCGTAAGTGTGACGTATTGTGATTCATACAAGACGGAAATCACTAAGTGTAGATATTTTCACACCTTTATTAATGTGAAAACATTTTCTAGAGTTTTGTATGGTGTTTGTAATGAGTTTAATTCTAACTCAAGCGATAGTAAGTTGTGAAGTCTAAGCTGTAACATGCTCAACTTGATGGTAAAAATAAACAAACATACATACATCTACTGATAAACACATAACCCTTCTTTGTATCGCGCAGTCGGGTAAAAAGACGGCACTGTAACGAATTCTAACTAGTATTTAGGATACTGTACCTAAAAAGGTAAAAAACGGAACCTTTATTTTCTTAGTGGCTGCATCGAAACCTGACAAGAGACCACAATAAGTTTTTACTATCTTTTATTTCATTTCGAATGAATATTTAGGAAAACCTTGTGGTGGGGGCCCTATAAAATATTTTTTAATCTGAATAATACCGATTTTGGGGTAGAAAACTAAATTATTCATAAATCTATTTTGGTATTATGTTTGTATGGAAATGGTAACAGTACCCACCTTCTTAAGCTCTGGATATTACTGAGGGATGTGTATACCTACACGTTACTGAAAAAAACCTAGCCATCCACTAACAAAACTATTAAAACAATATGCAATGGAACTGCTGTACAGCACAGCTAGTTGTGAAATATGGATTCCTGAAGGATATTGCACTCATCAATCTAAGCGCAGTCACCCGTACTGCAACAGTGAGAAATTGTTTAAGTGGATTGCTATTTCTTTACTTTCTTTCTAGATTTACTGAGATATTACACTTCCTACGTACCTACGATTTATTTTATTAAAAGTTTGCCTACCTAAATATTCAAAACCCTGGTTGGTTGATCTAAATTCAAAACATTGAACGTTCTAAATGTCTTAAGAGGATAGTCTCCATTCTCTTTCTCCATACAAACGTAGTTTAAATTTTCCTCCCTGGATAAAGACATTAGAGCAAATATGTTTATGCCATAAAACTTATATCTGTCATGATCTACCTTTTTATTTTTTTCATTTTATTATTTTTTATTATTATTTTAATTAGAAAATAAAAATAAAAAAAAGGTAGATGCATTAAATAAATAAATAAATAATCGCTGTAAACAACACACAGCGCCATCTAGCCCCGTGGTAAGCGACTAAGCTTGTGTTACGGTGAATAGACAACGGATATACTACATATATTTATTTTTCTTTTGTAAATACATGCATATTATACATAGAGGGACACCCAGACCAGACACAAATATTTATTTTTAAGCATAAATACTTGCACCCGGCGGGAATCGAACCCGCAACCTTCTGCATTGCAGCCGTGCTTTCGCACGACGCGCCACTGAGGTCGGCATTGTCATGACAGATATAGGTTTTATGGCATAAACATTATTTGCTCTAATGTCTTTTTCCAGGGAGGAAAATGTAAACTACGTTTGTATGGAGAAAGAGAATGGAGACTATCCTCTTAAAGAGAAATGCTCGTTTCGCTCGCTTGCTTGATCATAATAACCCAACCTAACCTAACCAAACCTGCCCATGTTGGTTTGTGGCATGAAAGCACTCAAGATGCATACTCACTCTTGTGGATGAATTTTGCGGGTATTAGCACGAGCAAACGGCCGCGGCGGGTGTTTTTGGCAGCGCAGTGCGAGCAGGGCATTGCCGCTTAGTAAATAGGCTTGACTAGGTTGTCAATTAACGGGCTAGTTTGAGTATTTTAACAAGTAAGCTCTATTACGGACTAAATTCTCCAAAAAATATCACTTTACAAGGGTCTAAAACGGAAAACTAGGCCACAGTAGAACGAACACAACGAGCATTACGGGCATGACTCAGTATGATCAAAGTTTAACACTTGCGTTGAAACATACGGTTGGGTATAATGTTTACAACCGTTTCAAGCTGCATAAGTGTCCCATTAGAGGTGCTGTAGACATGACACTTTGGTCGTCTAACTAACGTAACCCAGATGCAGCTACTGCGGCCTATGTTACGTCGCAGGCAGTGCCTCTTTACCTGGATATATCCATGTCAAAGTATACGCCGCTGTATCTGTGTTATGATCGTACACTAACTAACGTACGTACTAATATCCCGATATGTACCTATTTGTGTCAGCAAAATTTATTACGCAATGGTGCCGTAGTAAAAGATGCAGGGGATAGAAATATTGATTTAATGACAACTGATCAAATATCTTTATCTACATTACACCAGGGAAGCTTGTAAAAAGAATTTCAAAAGTTTATCAGATTCTATTTAACTGGCATAAGTTAAAAGGGAAGACTTGAACATGAAACTGGACTGACTGACTTGGAAATATTGCAATTCAAATCGATTAAACAAACAATCTAATATACTCAATCGATCAATTTTATAGCTCATTTTTCAGCTCTAATTCTTTAAAAGTCTATATAGTCCACTTTACATAGATCTACTTTGTTTCACAAACTATCGTGTTTATCGACCCATCAAGAGTTGCCCATCTGCGTGGTATGTTAAGGTGCCCAAATGTGCTATTATCCTCATAATATTTTGATGCGCTCAACTGTAGCTTTTACCGCGGTCACATATTTCGACATGAATGTGTTAAGATTAGGAAGTTAGGGTGTTTAGATGGAAGATTATGGTTTAAGTTTGTGGGTGATGAAATTACCTTGTGATTTTGTTTATAATTTTCGAGCGTAGGTAGTTTCTAAAGACTATGGCTTGCCTGTGTACCTACATTTATAGTTGTATGCCTAAAATACAGATAATTTTATCGTTGAAACTTACTACCTACTTCAGTACTGTATCGATATTTTATAACCTTTACTATTACTAAATATCTCATTAGAAAGGGTAAGTGTTGGAGCGGTCTAAAATGTACCAGACTTAACGTTCTCTTGTGGCGAAGAATTTTACCAAGAAAAGCAATTAAGAAAATAAATCTAGTATAATGGCTAACATCACACATTGTCAGGGCACAGCTGAGCACCTTACCTTTAAAAGGGATGGCGGTGCATTAAGACCAACAGGTCAGAGCAGCCCCACGTCAAAAACTGCCTCTTGCCAAATGTATATGAGTCTTAAAAGAAGGACAGTCTACCAACTCTATTCTCCATACAAACTTTACAAACGTAGTCGACTGTACTGTTTCCTCCCTGGATAAAGATATTAGAAAAAATATGTTAATGCCATAAGCCCTCTATTAGCCATGACCATGACACCATACGTTTTGATTTTTTCATTGTCTAATTTTTCTGAATTTATTTCTATTCTAATTAGAAAATGAAAAAAAAAACGTAACGAAGGGGCATAGTCATGGCAGATAAAGGTTTTATGGTAGTACCTATAAACATATTTGCCTATAATGTTTTTATCCAGGTAGGAAACAGTCGACTACGTTTGTATGGAGAAAGAGTAGGTAGACTCTTTTAAGATTAAATTCTTATTCAGGAGGGTTACTGCGGTTCGTTTCGATACGACATCGATACTGTCATACGATGATTCTACTGTCACATTCTGATAGTAGGGTGACAGTAGAACCTTCGTTATGACAGTACCGTTGTCGTATCGAAACGAACCGAAGTAACCCAAGGAGGGTTACTTATATTCAGATCCTCCAACGATTTACAGCTGCAAATGTCATAATGTTTTTCTAACTGCTCAAATATACACCCGTACATTCCTTGAACTCTTTTCTCTTGCACTGTAGTGAAAATAAGCACCACTTTAACCTCGTCTGCTTGAGAAACACACTAATTTTCACACCCTCGTGTGGTATAAAATGCTTTGCAAACAACTGAACATTTGAACAACTGTGTGGTTTTGCAAAGGTTCCGTTACTCCGATTATGGTTACGTAAAACGATCCTTATTTTTCGAGTTAAATTTTGCAAACACTTAGATTAAAACAAAAAACTAAAGATACGGTACCTAGTCTCGGAAAATGAGACGATAAAACTGCGTCTAGCTGACGCACTAGCCTCAGTCGTATGTCGAACCGTTGCCGCGTGAGCACGTGCTGTCACACTGCGATCATCATTTTGACATCCATAAGAATGCCTTTTTGCTTATTTACAAATGCCTGAATCATTCTTAAAGACAAATGTTTTTAAAAACAATAATTTTATGAAAATGCATGTAGGTGTTTCTAGCTCATTTTTCGAATACGCAATGTTAGAATATACCGTATCTACTATATTTGTTTTTATCTAAGTGCAAACAGGAGTTTACGTCACACTTCAGCATGCAACTGCTGCGACGTGTAAAACTAGAAGCACAAATTTAAACTACGCGTGTAGTTATGGTACCTAATATCATGCCGCACTGACATTTTCCACGATTGAGCTCAAAATTCTCTACATACTTCCAACACAGAAAGGTATATTTTCTAAGACCTCAACAATTTTAGATACTTAACCTCTACAAAGATACTAGATGCTTAGGTATATTTTGACCCACAATTTTGTCACGACCACGTAAAATTCCTCCCGTTTGACGTCAAACCTGAGATATTTATAACCTGACGAGACGTGGCCATACAGTCTAGACCTCCAGGGATAGACTGTTCCTATCAGATTTAAGTAGAAATGCTAAGAACGGAGAAGGTCAGTTTATACTGAATGACGTAGAAGCATGTCTGTTGAATGAATTGCTACGATTAGACATTTTTGGGTTACAAGACAGGCTCGTTTGATACGTTAAATCTTCAACGTAATATAATATTTATATGAAAATCTATTTTAAGCTATTGCATAGCTTTTATCGCGGGCTTTGAGCTTTAAATGAAGAAATTTCGTAACGAAAAAAAAACTAACACCGCCTACCATGTAGCTCGGAAGAGCGTTAGCTCGGCTACATGGTAACCATGGCAACGTAGTACAAAATAAAATAATTTTTTTATTATAATTTCTTAAATTGATAAAAAATGCTATGCAATAGCTTTACCGCGGCAGTCCCCGAGTGCCACACGTTTTATATTGCCTTTTCGTAATATTTTCAAAATTCTTTTATAATAAAAGTGCATTTGGATAACGAAACGATTGCGGAGTCTTTGAAGCCATCATCAAATGAACAAAATTACTTAACCTCAAACCCATTTCTAAGAAAGTCTTTAAAGAAATTTCTGTTATTTTATAGTCAAACGACTAACCTCAAACGGAACAGTCAAAATTAAATTTAAAAATGTTTGTATTATAAGTATTTTCGTCGAACAAAATTCATTCATAAATATTCATTTGCTAAAAGAAAAAAAGCCTCAGGATCTGAAGGCATGGGTCATGTCAAACAAGGCCACATAAATTTTTCCGCTGAGCCATTTGGTTGGTACAGAACTCCGGCTTTTGCATTTCTGAATGTTCCCAATTACAGAAAGGTCACGACTTGGTTTGGGACTAATTTGGAAAGGATTATGGCGATTCTGTGACTTTAATGGGTGTATTTTTATGCATATTAACAATTCGGGGTAGTAATTGTTTAAAAAGGTTTTATAAATGAGAAGAAAATTATGTTCATTTCAAACTTACTTAATCAATTTGGCATGCTGTATGAGCACAATACTAGAAAATTTAGTGGGTAGTGTAGTGGGTACCTAAGTTACTACTTATGTGCCCATCACCATCCCACCGCAGCAGCCCGATTATTTTACTGTTGGTACCTATATTTTTTTTAATGGGAGCCTGATCCAAATCTAAGGATGTCCTTGTCAACTTGTTTATGTGCAGACTTGGATTATCGCCAGTTTAATATCCACACAATACTTTTTACATTTAGTAGATTCAAAACATTATTATATTTCAATCTAAAGAAAAAAATTGCAATTACCAATGCATAAGTTGTTTTATAGCGTTGACTCCATCTATAGGTACTAATATTATAAAGAGGTAACGTTGGTTACGTGTAATGTATGTATGTATGTCATCATCATTTCAGCTGTAAGAAGTCCACTGCTGGACATAAGCCTCCCTCATAGATTTCCAGATGCTTCGGTCATAAGTGGTCATGTATGTATGTATATTGGGGGTAATCTCTGAAGCCACTGTGGACCGATTTCAAAAATTATTTTACCTATAGAAATATTACATTATCAGGAAGTTACACAGGCTACTTTTGATCTTCCCACGGGAACGGGAATCACGCGGGTGATACCGTGGAACGCAGCTAGTATAATAATATTATATATGTAGGATCTTCAAAGGTCTATCTAAGATACCTCATAAGGTAAAAAAATAGAAAAATAAATAATTATTTTACAATTTACTAAATAAGCCGCCCTGAGAGGCAATGCTATTGCCTCTCTGTATGGCAATGGCCAACCTTTGGGTGGCTTATTTAATTGACTGTATTTTTTTATTTGTTTGTGTTTATTTTAATTATAACGAAATGTGTTAGGCATTTTATAAAATAAAACCTTTATTTACTAAATTTAAAATTAAAATAATTAAATTAACAACGCAAATAAGGTCCGGTAATGCATTCCGTCGGAAAGTGTCCGTCAACATTTGCGATTCGATGTCGAATGCTCGCCAAATAGAGTTTACTCGACGACGTGCAACGAGTGAGAAACTAGAGACGAAAATGTTACTGAATTTAAACTGAACCCTGATTTATTAAATCTCATTTATCACGAAAAACTTTATGCAGATATCGGTTGTATCACAGTTATACGTAGGTTAGGTACGTATAACTGTATTACTTCAGTATGTGCTGAAAGAGCTAAAATGTATTTATAATGTGTACAACATATACCTACATAGGAACGACACATTTACATACGAAACACACATTTACAAAAAATAAAAAATAAATATTTAAAATTAAGTTGCACAAATGGGCGCGATTACTTCCAGGCAACCTTTGGATAGTGTAAAACTGTAACTGTAGAACTTAAGTGGATAATATAATATTAATCTGTGTACTTTTGTCTATAATTTACTCGTGTCTACGTATAGATATTATTATTATTCTACGAGTATACGTAGGTTAATAATTGATTACGTGATAGTAACCTACCCCCGACCAATAACATTTAACAGTAATCATACACCTAATTTCCGACCAATAAGGTTCAGCCCTTGATTGCCGTTCCGTCCTATCTTCGAATTAGATAAACTACCGATTACTAAACCCATTCTAATCCAACAAACTATCGAAATCCAACTTCTGTTTGAGCAAACTATAGAACTAGACCGAGTCCACATAAGAGTTAGGTAAAGTATCAAACTGTAAGTCAATTTGAAGTACAAACACTATTTGTCTCGGTAGACAACGTTCTCTAATGCAACGGTACTGTACCCCTACCATGAGTTGAGACGTAAATACTTGCACTGTAACATTAAATTCTCAAACACACGACGATACATAGAGCTTGAGCACACATACAGCACACATATAAAAAATCTAATTTTTTTTTTTTCAAAATATGCATTAATTTCTTTATATGTATGCTATATGTGTGCTCTTGTTCTAGCTCTAAGTGTCGTCGTGTATTTGAAGGATTACATAGTAGTTTATGGACATGTTCGCAGCGCGAAATATCGGCTCGGCCATCAAGTCGCGACTGTCGACTGATGCGGCAGGGAATAGGCGGAGCGGGCGCGCTGTGCACAAAGTCGACTGTTATTGCGACAGTGCAAGTATTTTTGACGTATCAATTTAGGGTAGGGGTACTGGACTCGGGAAGTTCTACAGGAATTACGTTTGAGGATTCCATGTCGATGCAGAAGGGAATAGCGAACTTGTTTTAGCCGACAGAACTAAACTAAGCTAGTATAAAATGAAACTCATTTTTGGGTATTACTCGCGTGGTGTTTATTACTTTTAGCATGGTTTCAACGCTCTACGTTTCCTGAAGTTAATGCTAAAGATGGGACCTGTAAAATGTCTCGAAACGTTGAGCGTTGAAACGATGCTAAGAGTAATAAACAATGCTCATAGCGCATACAATTAAAGAAAAAGACGTTGGTGCACGGTCGGCCTGGATTCGAATACTACTAGACCAACACGCTTATATTGGGCCAATACATAAATATGCATGCATGTTATACATGCTAGCTAATATAAATCTACAGCTAGTAAAGACGCTGCTACAAGTATACTATACTCGTTTATAATGCCTGTAGTCATTAGACGGTGTTTGATATAACTAGAGCCTCTATAATAGTGATATAGCAGCTGCTAATATTACTTATCGGAGGCATGTTTACGACCACTCACCTGCGATGTAAAGTAGGGTGGAAAATAAGTGATGTGACCGAGTTTATCGACATCAAATTATCGATACGTTAATCAGGTCAGGTAATGACGTACTGAACCTAATTTAAATGGGATAATTTTGTATTGGTTTTGAATTTTGATACTTTGCATTTAATAATGTCACTACAGGTGGTTAAACTTCCTTCATTAATGATTTCCAGTAATTAACTGATTACGTTGGACGTCCACCAACGAGATGGACGGACGACTTAGTTAAGGCCGCGGGTTCACGATGGATGCAGGCCACTTATGACCGAAGCATCTGGAAATCTATGAGGGAGGCTTATGTCCAGCAGTGGACTTCTTACAGCTGAAATGATGATGATGATGAACTGATTACAAATTATTTGAAAATTTAATTTGATAAATTTTGGATTGTACCCACCATAGTTGTCGTTATACGAATAGGTAGGTACTAGGGTATAGAACCGGGAAATCCCGGTACCGAAAATCCCGGGATTTCCCGGTTCTTTTGCTGTTTAAGAGAACCGGGAAATCCCGGGAATAAAAATCTGAGAACCGGGATTTTCGGGACTTTCGGGAAAAATATATTTCGTGTGATGGAAAGCAAAAATAATGTATTTTTCTACTATTTTTACACTTCATTCTTATTTTCTAACTTGTTTTTATATTTAAACCATATTTTAGTACTAATTGATTTACTTCATTTAAATGATTAGTCTGATTTTGACTATATTTTATGCCAGATACTACTAAATGATGAGAGACTACGCAATTATGTGATTTTAGAATTTGATTTTGTCTAGCTTTTTCTAGCTAGCTAGTCTAGCTAATTAGAATTTGTGATTAAATTATTGATTTATGACGTAAATAAGGGTTCCGTTTTTGCTATTTGGCTACGGAAGCGCACAAAGGGTTCCGTACCATTATCACAATTGGGACGGAACTCTAAAATTAACACTGGACCAATCGAAATTAGTGAACGCAATGTTATTAATTTCTACTACTGGCGCGAGTATATTACTAGATGGCGCTAGTGGTAAAAATAAATCGCACTAATGTTGTTGTTGCATATAGCGGCAACGGAAAAACATCATGTAGGTATAAAAACTTTAACTGTCTAGCTATAACGGTTCATGAGATACAGCCTGATGACAGACAGACGGACAGTGAAGTCTTAGTAAAAGAGTCCACTGTCCACACAGAGTATATTTACCGAGATACGGAAACCTATAAAAGGTTATTTTTAAAAAATGAAGCTAAATATAGCATCGTACAGATGTTACAAAGCAAATCTTAAAGCATCTTACAGAGGTTTACACAAAATCCCGAAAGTACCGAAAATCCCGGGAAATCCCGGTTCTTTCTTAGGCTGGTACCGAAAATCCCGGTTCTCAAAAAAGTTCCCGGTTCTCGATACCCTAGTAGGTAGGTACGTAAGTTTTGGGTGGTGTAATTCGAGCCGCAATCATTTGGTAATGGCTTTTTTTCTATAGCTGTCACCTTGTAAGCTCTTTTGTGACGACTAGGCTGTTTTTCTTGTTGGCCGGTGCAGCCACTGTATGTTATTATTATTGTGTGAAAGTCGGGGTATTTATCAATAGACCAAAACCTATAATAAAATATATAAAATTATAGTAGTTATAAATTTCTTTTTAATATTTGTATGTAGCTCAAGGCTATTTTTTTTTTTTTGCTTTAAAATAAATTTTCTATTATAGTAGTTCTTTAATTTTACATATTACAGGAAAATCTCTACACATTTATTTATTAACAGAATGGAGAAACCTGGCTTCTTTGACGACTAAACATAATGATTTCATTTTAACTTAAATCAAAGAAAATAAAAGTCTTCACAGAGCCGTTCGAGGTGGCTAAGGAAATCAACTTCAAAATCTGACTCGATGAGATTTTCCAGTAATTTTTAAAACACATCTTACTACCAGCATAATAAGAAAAATGCATATTAAAAAGTTTACGTAATCCTATCGATAGTTCGATTCACATCACTATAAAGCCGTATTCATCTGCGTTCCTAACACGATTAGTCGTATTACGGAGTCACTCGCTCCACTGCCTGTAAATGTGGAGAACATTGATTCCTTCTAATTATTTATCCCAGCTAGTGATACAAGTGTCGTAGACGTATAGTTACAGGCATGTGTGTGCTGGTATTTTTCGCAATAAAACTCAGAAGGCCTACAAAAATAACTAAAAATGAGTTACAGGATAATTATTTATCCCAGCTATTGATAAGTATACAAATTATGTAGAAAGTGTATAATACCAGTCAGGTGCCTACAGCTGTATTATTCGCAATAAATTCAAAAGGCCTATAAAAAGAATTTAAAATGGTTTACATGATTATTCCTCCTAATTAGTTATCCCAGCTAGTGATACAAGTATCGTAGATGTATAGTTACAGGCATGTGTAGCTGTATTTTTCGTAATAAAACTCAGAAGGCCTATGAAATAATTTAAAATGGGTTACATGATTATTTCTTCCAATTAATTATCCAGGCTAGTGAAACAAGTGTCTTAGACGTATTAGTCCACATATAGTTCGTCAGATAAACCATAAAAACCATTTGAACCCTTTTTCCAAGATGCCGGCCGTGGGACAAGGGTTGCAATCCCACAAACTTGAATTTAACTTTAAACTGACCTCCCCTTGATATCTAAGAAATAATATTGCGTCCTCTGACAAATGCAACCCCAAATGTAACTTTTCAATGGGCTATAAGGTTACAGTCATGTGAGTGTAGCTGTAGATATTATTCGCAATAAAACTCAGAAAAGGTTAAAAAAAAATCATGCATATTTAGTACCTAATTCTCTTTAAAGACTCTTTTGTATAATGTAATCAGAAATAGACGTCCTCAGGCACAATGCGCATTGACAAGTCGCGAGGGAGCTTTCCTTCGACTTAATCACATGTTAGGTAATGGTCACGATTCGATTTTGGAACTAATTCGTAAAGCAATTTGTTCAACAAAATACTCACTCATGGACTCACCTAGAACTCTCTGTAGTGTACCCATTTGTTTCAAATCCATATCAAAATATCAAAAAATTGTGTTGTTAAAGTCTGACTCAGCGGTCACATTCAATTACATTGTGGTTACTGCCCTTTCAATAAACGCGTTACATATACCTAACTGAGTCTTATTTCAGTCTGCCCTTTTGAAAATATATGTGACAGTAAAAGACAAAACGAAGTAAAAGCTAGTACGACCCTAATACACGTTTATTAGTAGCCCTGTTGAAGACCAAAATAGGCTCTAATTCAGCGAACCTACATAATACACCGCCCAAACATTAATCTAAATTCCTCTAGAAATTCCCAAATTTTCTTTCCTTCGAAGACCTCGTAAATGTGAAGCAATCCATTAACAGAATGGGTCTTTCTTATCAACTCATAAATTTCGTTGCTATCAACGGTCGTATCGTATGTCAAAGCCATAACGTATTGATAGCTTTGTTTTCGATAGAAATACGTATTTGGATTAACAACTGATGATAAATCTTTCAACGACGAATGTATAGTTGATTAAATGGACCCATTTATTTTGGTTGATAAGTGAGGTAGTGTAGAGTTATTTTACATTTTGAGAGCTGCACTGCTTTGTTATTATGTCGTATACACTCCTATAAACAAGTTCGAGAGCGCAATGCGCGCTTTTCTGCGAGCTGTTGACTGTACGAGATATTATCATACAAAATCAATGGCTAGAAAAATCCGCAAATTACGTATTCTTGTCTAGTCAATTATTTTCCTTTAGACAGCTCACCTATGTATTACTTTTACAATTATAAATATTATGTGTCTATAATAAACTAAATTAATAATAAAATAATGTAGCCCGTTTAAATTGTACCACTTCCTATAGAGCTTCCTACCTCTTCTAACACTAGTATTAAAGCCAATTATAAGTAATTACTTGTCCAAGTAATATATCTGTCACATTTTTGTAGACGTTAAAAATCATTAATAAGAGCGAGACAGGGCATTGCTTAGCCAAAGTAATCACTTAGATTCGTCTATAAATACTGGTGTAAGAGGACGCTACGGTAGCCTACTCTTTAACGTCTTTTAATAATGGTAAATCCTAGGTAATAGCTTATAAGAATGCCTAAGTTAAATAGATTTTGATCATGATTAACAATTTATTTCAAAACCAACATGTGTTGAACAAATATCAAAATACTAACAAACTATCACTCAAAAGTTTATATTCAGAAACAGAAACCAAACTAAACAACAATATTATTATTAAACAGAGGAAGTTGTAAGGATATCCCGCTCTAGAAGCCGAAATGTTAATTAGTGAATTAATGTCAGAGGTCGCTTCCCTTCATGAATAGGTATTGCCTACATTTGGTTTAAGTTTACCTACGTAGTCAATGTTATTCAGCGAGCAAAGTTGTTGGTATTGCGGTTAAGATGTGTATTATACCGCGTCTCCGTATGTTTAAATAGTTGCCTAAATAAATAATGGTGGCAATCGTCATTTTAATCCTTGTGCGAGACAGAATAATGGAAGAGTTGTTATAATGATTCAATTTAGTTTAAAGTCATGAAATAAACATTTCTACGTTAAAGTTTTTTTTAGTGTTGCCCACAATAGAAATTATGTATTTTAGAGAGAAAAATATGCTGCAATGTGGTTGTTATTTCGCGTCTATAATTCATTTCATGGTGACTATTACACTTTCAGGTAGCTCAATTGAAAAATGATGAAAAGACATTGGCTTACATTGAAAGCACCCACCTACCTAACATTAAAATAAAGGTTTTTTGTTGACTACGAAACTATAGAAAAGAAAACTAAGAAGTTCTCTGTAAATATTAATTTTAAAAAAGTTCAATTATAAGCGTAGAATACAGACGCTCTTTTTATGAAGTCACTTCATAATAAAATCCGACACAGGACCTCCGCTCGAATATAAAATGACAGCACAAATTAAAACCAACAACCTGTAGTTTTGATTACGAATTCTTAAACAACTTTTCATTTTCAATTCTCATTTCATGTGCCCACGATTCAAGCAAAACAGACCCTTATTTAAAACCTCACTCGTACGCAACAAAGCGTAAAATCCCTTGAGTTTATAACAGACCGCTATTAGCAGCTACTATGGCTCTATAAGCTCTTACGATGTTTGATTAGCTCAATACAACAGTGTTTGTGTTTGTTCAATACACCGGTTCCAGAGAGATGGTTAATATCAGTTATACAATAACTGACGGTGTGATACTGAACCTTATTTTTATTTGAATAAGGATGAAGTTGCTTAGAACACGTTCACCACAATGGTCGGTGTTTTGTGTGTAAAATTTGGGTAAGATCTTCATTTCGTTGTTTGGTTTTATAACGCTCCCTTTTCAGCAATTTGAAGTAGAATGTTATTATAATATGATAAATAACGTATTGACCTATGTATAGTTGGTTAAACATGGTTAATGATAATTTGTTAATTTGTTTTGGCTTCTTCCGTACCTACATCTTTCAGAAAATAGATCTAAACCCTAACAGTGTAGATATATGACATCGGAATGCAGACTGATGCGAACAGCCACTGGGGTAACGGCGGTTCTATTAGTGTTTTTTTTTTTAAAATCGGTCCAGTACTTTGGAAGACTATTTGTTACAAACAAACAAAAAACCTCTGTATAATATTAATTTAAAACGTTTTACATCAATATCAAATCATTTAATATTCGTCAAGAATTAAACTGAATAAAAATGAGCAAGCCGTTTCCAATAAACTCGCAAACACGGAATTGTAGGAATCAATTAAATCGGTAATATTTTTCGCAAATAAACCGCACGCAGTTTACCTGACGTATCTAATTGATTGCTTCATGTAAGAGCAGGGCCGGACTTAAACTGTTAGGGGGAGGCGGGAGTTACTCCAGTAATTTTATTTTGAAACTCAATTTTAATGCCTCTTTGGTTAGGAGCGCGAGGGCATTAGGGGGTTAAGGGAGTGATTGGCCCCTTGGATTGGTCTGTCTCCTTGTAAAAGGTTGTAAAATAGTTGTCTGGTGGACATATATAAAAATGGAGCATCAGAATTTACGTAAAGTCGAGTAATTATGTTGGAAGCTTTAAAGCGACTGCAAAGCAATACGGCCGACGGAAAGTAGATGGGAGTATTGGCGACTTATTTTTAAGTACATTACCTAAAATATACGTGAAAATCAGCTCGGAGAATTAACGTGAGGTAAATAATTTTTTTACGTATCTTGATGACCTGATATCTCAGAATTGGCCGTCGCACGTTTTTGATCTAAGTTTCTGAAACAGGGTAATAGTCAATAAAATAAAACAAAAAAAGCAGTTGCTCTTGCCCCTTCCTAATTACACCCCTGTATAAGGGTGTGGGATCGGGGAGCTAATTGGGGTTCGTTAGCTGCCGATTGTTTGTTGCACCCTGTGCCGTGTAAATGTACCGATAGCACGGTTATTGGGTGATTGCTGAACTTGCAAGTGCTTGGTGTGTACTGTGTATAGTGGATGGATAAATGAAGCTTAGAACTTAGTATAGATAAGGGAAGCTTTTGCCATAAATATAAGGCTGTTTATTTACAAAAAAAAGTATTATAATGTAGTAAGGTCACTAAGAGGAAGTTTGGCTTATGGGGAAAGTGCGCAGAACAACAATTTACCAGATTTACAATTTTATTGTTATACTTGCAGTGCCCGCGACTTCGTCCGCCTAATTTAAAAAAATAAAATTCCTTTTCAATAAATGGAATACCCTTCTAATATGCTACATTTACATTACATTACAATCCAATAAATGAAATATCCAACATTGAAAGAATTTTTCACATCGGACCAGCGGTTCCTGAGACTAGCGCGTTCAAACAAACAAACAAACTCTTCAGCTTTATATTATTGTAAGATTGATAAAATCCCCATCTACTCAAGGTTTTTAGGTGTATATTTCTTCTATCTTGATTTGCGCTTTGATCTTTAGTATATCGGTTGATTGGTACCCACAGTCCAAGCCTATTTGCTTAGCTTAAAGGCTAGATTTACCAATGAAATCTTATTTATGAAATCGGTGACAATGGTGGTTTTGAACAACAGCTAGTCAAGTAATTCCCAACGTCAACTCATCAAAACAAACTAAAATTCAAATCACCTTAAAAGTTATCAAACTGTCGCCTGTCCAATACTGTCCAACTAGAAGTAACTTCAATAAGCATGCTTAAACTTTGTATACACTAGAGGAATATGCGGCGACAAACGAATGAAATAACCGAAGTCGAATCGGCATAAAGGTTTCGTCTCTTTCTGTCAAAGGATGAGAAAAAGAGACGGAATATTTGAACGGAATTTGTCCAGTCCATCTGAGCATCCATACACGACACGGATTTATATCCGGCCAGGAAAAACTGAAGGCAAAACTGCTCGGTGATATACGAGCAGCCGTCATCAGACAAAGGTAAATTCGATGACAATCGAATGAAATAACCGAAGTCGAATCGGCATAAAGGTTCCGGCTCTTTCTGTCAAAGGACGAGGAAAAGAGACGAAATATTGAAAAGAACAAAATCTGTAAAATTCATTGATCATACAAGACACGGATTTACGTCCGGCCAGGCAAAACTGAAGGAAACACTGCTTATAAACAAAACCTCATCATCCACATCACAACATCTAACGGCCCGACACCTCTAAAGACAAGCACAGTATGCACCAAGCTTTAGAAACACACCTCCTACTCGGTAGACTGATTGTATCTCCAGAGACTCTAGCTTCCAGTTCCAGCCCCTAGACTTGTCCTACGGGATTACTGTTTACTGTGACAGATGCTAAGCTCCCGCGGTTAAGTTAATCCTCGTTTAATTGGAAGTATTATTAGGGATTTAGTTCGTAATCGAGGTTAAGTCAAGTGTCTCAAATTGGATAGGTGCTTAGAACTTGTTGTGAAGACGGGATTAGAAGATTTACTGCTAATTGAACAATGATAGGAGGCTGTTTATGGAATTTAATTCCAATTTGTTTTATCTTTTCCAAAAATGTGCCATTTAGTGATTACAGTAACAGCACAATGTGACTTACGTAATAAATGTTTCGACTTGCAATGCAACAACATTTTTTCAATATTATTTTTTTCTTAATAAAATTAGTTTTAATTGGTAGATAGATTTGGATAACGCTAGGAAATCATCCTAGATTATCTCCGGTCAAGAGATTTTTACGAATATTTTAAATTCAAAAATATTCATGATCCTATAATTTGTTACCATGGGAAAGTCGCTATCATTTAATTTTGTCACTGGGTCATATATTAAAGCATTAGATAAAACAGCGCTCCCCGGTTACATTCGCGTAAGTCCCGATCCCGAGGGGATATTGGGATAGTATTCATCGTCGTGTCACCTCACCTAAATCATTTTGATTTGTCAAATTCCAAAGCCGAGTGCCGACCGCATTAAACTACACCTACCCAAGGCATACTAACTATTAGGTATACTGTGCCTCTACTGTCTCTTTACAAATACCTTCGATCAAAGGCACCAAACACGCATTATAGCCATTTCACACTAATTACCCTCAAATTAGAAACGAATACGTATCAAAGAAAACAAAACGGGCGAGAATTTCGCTTGTGAGTGTAATAGCTAAGTTTAGTTAGAGGTGCCCGTCTACGTCCTATGTTTGACATTCTCTTACAGACCGAGAGCATATTATGATCAGACTTACGTCGATTTTTCTTCTGTTTTCGCGATGTTCTATTAAAATTAATTATATTTTTTTGGTTTTAATCGCGTGGTGTTTATTACTTTTGATCCAATTGAGTCAATCCTGAATAGGACCTGTAAAGTTCTCGAAACGTTGAGCATTGAAACAATGCTAAAATTAATAAACACCAAGTAATTAAAACCGAAAAATGTCTAATTTCAACAGACGTCGTTCGTCATTTGTTTGTAATAGGTCTGAATCTTGTACTAATTTACTACCACTCATAATGCTCTGGGTGTCTCTCTATGTATAATATGTGTTCACAAAAAAAAAAACATGTATGTATTATGTCCGTTGTCTAGTCGCCGCAACACAAGCTTAGTAGCCCAAGCCCACGGAGCAAGATGGCGCTGTATGATTAGATTTAATTGTAGTCACAATCGTCATTGTTAAGTCTGTCCAACTACAAAATATGATTATTAAAATTTATTTAACAAATTGTGAACGATAGATAAGAAGGTATAGTGGATTCCACATTATTAGAATTGTGCCCGCGGTTTTTTTTCGTAGTTAAAGTGTAAACTTAACGATTTTTATTTAAATTAGGATTTAAATATGGTAGGACAGTATGGAAACTTCAAAATGCATCTGATCTAAAGATAATTTACAATAAGTAGACGGGCTCCCCTTTAACGTAAATTTGTTTGCTATTAGCTTACGGTAAATAAAAATATTAAGCCTCAACACTCTATTTACAGTGAAATGTGTCAACGTGGATAGAGTTTACAAAAATAATTGGATTTACGAAGTAAAAATAACTTTCTACTTCGGCATAGACGTCTACGTCTATGTATGTATCGTTCTGCACTTTATGTATATTTTAACCTTTTCAATGCACTTATTTAGAAGATAAAATATACTAAAAAGCAAACGCAAAACCCAAATATACATCAGTGCAAATAGGACTTAACATGTAGGACACTTGCTACAATCTCTACAATCTGTTGAAAGAAGTGGTCAAATGCTCATTTACAAAGTACCTACAAAAATCTCTAAGAAGATTGTAAACGAAACTGGCCACAAATCGTCCATCGTTCAACGTCCAAGTGCGAACTAAACACCTGTTCGCATTATCCCTGGGATGCCTGAAACGTGTGAAAAGCATCTCATTTCAGTCTCGGTATCTCTTTGAAGAGCGATAGGTCGTTATAATTGCCAATAGCTCGGAGCTAAGTCTTCACCTAGGGTTGAGGTGCGGATTATGAGTTGTGAGCGATTTAAATTAATAAAATTTGTGAACGTCACACATCGCCATCTAGCCCCAGACTAGGCACTTGGCTTGTACTATGGGGACTAGGCGACGAATATACTTCTTTTTGTAAATACATTTTTGTCCCTGGCGGGAATCGAACCAGCAGCCTTCTGCGTTGCAGTCGGGATTTCACCCGATACGCCACATAGGCCATCAACAAATAGATGAATAAATTCTGGAAACAACACACAGCGCCATCTAGCCGGGGACAAGTATTAAAGCTGGTATTTGTTTTAGGATTTTTAAAATTGAGTACGAAAATTAGGTAAGTACCTAATGTATGTTTTATAATGAAGGTAATTTAATATAGGCAATGTAATATAATTTACTTATCTTTGAAATACATAGAATACAACTCGGATTCAATATCGGCATAAAAATACGTATACCTAAAGTTTAAAAAAATAATACTTAATTCAAAATTACGAAACGCTCAAAATATCGCACAGTGCGGGATTAATGTGAGAGTATACTTACAAGTAGATGTAGGCACCTATCTGATCCTCGAATCACAAAAAAATAAAATAAATAAATAAATAAATTCTGTGAACAACACACAGCGCCATCTAGCCCCGTGGTAAGCGACTAAGCTTGTGTTACGGTGACTAGACAACGGATATAATACTTATATTTATTTTTCTTTTGTAAATACATACATATTATACATAGAAGGACACCCAACCCAACTAAACTGAAACTCATTCCTGTAACTTAGGCCACATTTCAAGTTTATTCGACCCACAAAGACCCGCTTCATCCTACCGCCGCGCCGCTATCAGTAAAGAGTAAAGGACTATTTTTAGGAGATGCTCTCTTATCTTAATAACTTTGTTCAGCGTGCGACTTTAATTGAGCCTGTTGTTGCTTGTTACTTGTTGGGCTAAGCAACTTTAGGATTAACTGTTTTTTATCTTCTCCAATTTATGGATTATAGTCTGATTTGACTCTTTGATAATATAGATAGTTAAGTATATAGAGTGAGATAGGGGAAACAAAAGATGGAGTTTTCTGGTCTTTGTTTGTATCGCATTTTAAATTTAGACCGTTATTACATTTAAGCGGGGTTTACCTAGGTACTCTACTACCAACTAGTTTAAGGAGATATTTACGAACTTAAGAGGACAGTCTACATACTCTTTCTCCATACAAACGTAGTCGATAATGTCCTCCCTGAATAAAGACATTAGGGCAAATATGTTTATGCCATAAAACCTATAAAATATCTGCTATGACTATGCTCCTACGTTTTGTTTTTTTTTTTTCAGTTTTCTAATTAGAATAGAAATAAGGTTTAGAAAAATTAGAAAAGGATAAAAATCAAAACGTAGGGACATGGTCATGGCTGATATAGGACTTTTAGCATATAAACATATTTTTTCTATTATCTTTATCCTGGGAAGAAACAGTCGACTACGTTAGTAAAGTTTGTATGGAGAAAAGAGTAGATAGAGTCTATCTACTCTTTTCTGTCCTCTCGACTCAAATTCCCCGTCGGGTTTATCGAAAATTGTTGATTAGTTCATGACGGAATATTTTTAATTTTTTTTATTGTATATGGGTTGTAAGTGACATTGTTTCCTACATTTTAGTGCAGTTTCCAGACAAAGACTTATTTTTATTTCAAAACCTATCTACATCTTTCTTTCATTATAACAAAAAAAGCGGACTAGAGCCCCAAGGAGGATAATTACACAAAAGAGCACGTCACATATATTTGAATTTAATTTTCCCCAAAACTCGACTACTATATGGTTAACCCAAGAAAGTTTGAATACGGGTAGGTTCCACCTGGTTAACCTTTATAGTTTTCAGTTTGACAGTTTGGCACGGATGTTGTCCGAGTGAATATTGCAACGTAACCTACTAAATATTACACAGTGGAATTGAACTGGATGAAGCTTACTCAGCGGGTTAGGTTTAAGGTATCCCGCAGATTTGAAACTTTTCTTCGGGACACGTTTAAAAATGAAACCGATATTTAACAACCGGTGAAAAGGAGGAGTGTTTTTATAGTGGTGTTGTTCACCTATGTAAGTTTAGTTTTCAGGGCAAACTAAGACTATCTATAGGTACAACTTGACCAAACGACTGCTATGAGGCAACCGGGATCAACTGCTTGACGTGCCTTGATCGGGGGCACTATTATATTGATCCAAAACGTCACAGAAATAAATTCAAAAATCAATAATAAAATCCCAACTGCAATAATTATTATGATTAAACTAACCGAAGGTAATGATTATATCGATTACTAAACCCTTCAATCCTACCGGTATATTTTTAAAGACTAGAGATACTACTCTATTTCAGAACCTCAGTTCAAAAATGTGAACAAAAATTTCATATCTACATTTATTTGAAAGTGACAGCTTTCGATCATATATAAACTATAGATACACGGTCCCATACAAAATCGAAATCAAAAATCGGCACTACTTCAACGCTTACTTATACGGACATAGTACAGTTTAATGTAAACCTTAATCACTGGGCAATAAGGTTGTAAAACACTTATGCACGACTGACAGCAAAACAAGGCATATCGGTTGAAGTATGCCTTGTTTTGACGGCTCCATTTCTAGAGCGGCGACCGTGCATCTATAGTTTATATATGATCGAAGGTGACAGCTCTTTATTCACTTTTCTTTTGATATTGACTGTTCTTTGTTTACATTTTTTGATCTTAGTTCCGAAAAAGAGTTATAGGTAGGTACATTTTAAGACTGTCCTCCTGGAAATTTCAAATATTTATAGTTACCTATATAACAAACTTGTAGCCCAGTCTGCAGTAATGCTAAATGTCCACACAGCGGCACGGAGCTAGGACACGGTTATTAGAATCTTTAGAAGCAGTTGGCTTGGTTTAATAAAATGGTACAATGTTACCGAATCCAATCCGAACACCCGTGTAGTATTTAGTTCATGTGCTCGTTTTGTTTTTGGAACTAAACAACGAGTTATTTTGCTATTTTCTTCCAATTGTGTTCATACAATACAATTTGTAATAACAATAGTGCAATCCTTTGTGCAATACATTTTTAAACTTACACGATTTCCGTCCATATTAATATTAGAACTTCGGGTCTAGATCGCGTTATAAATAGATAGTGGAATATGGACGAAACATCGAGGTAATTAAAATCCATAGTTATCTATAACGCGATCTAGACCCGAAGTACTAATATAGGTAGGTATATATCAATTTGCAAAACCGAGGCTAAAGCTAAAGGAAAATTGGTATAGTAGGTGCACCGATGTGCACGTTCACAAATTCTCTAAGATATTATTGCAATTTGAGATTTTAATTTTGATCGAAAATCGTGTTAAGTGGAGACGTAAAAGTAGGAAAGCGGACCCTGGGAACTCGAGAGGGACGCATCCGGGAACATCGCTCGGATGATGATGATGATATTTTAATTTTGATACCTCAAAGAATATCTCGTTACTGAAAGATAATACAACGTCCACACAAATTTGAAATCCAATTTGATACGTTACAACTTCCATAAATAAATTAATAAGCCAATCCAATATTTTATAGCTTTATCTAGTCCCTGACCGAGTCCTGTATCGTAACTTCACACCAAAACCCAAATAATAAAGACAACAACAAATCAAAATCGTAATCCCTTACCTAACGAACCTTAACGATTCGGACCAAAACTAAATTTCCAACTCAAATAAGCGAACAAACAAAATCAACCGAATATAAATATGTATAATTCTGAAAGGGCACAATTACAGTGTCTCAGGTGACGTAGCTGTCCCAACATACATATTTATCGTCTCACTTGGGACAACCATTGGGATATTATACGAGGGCCGCAATATACAAAGCTTTTGGGGGTTAAACTTGATGGGATATCGACAGGAATAAAAATGAAACAAAAATTTGTGAAGCCAACAAAATACAAAGGGTATTTTGCTGGCGGAAATTCGTTACGACTACTAGGTATGTCGAAACTAGTTGTTGCTGCGGTTTCGGGCGTGAAATTTATTATAACAACTTATAAAAACATAATAAATATTAGGAACAAAATAAAATAATATTACATGTATGATTAGTAATTCCATGCTTACCTCATCTTTAGATTTTTACTATTAGCATTGTTAAGGTAGAAAGTAAATTTTTTCAACGCTGTCTTTTGGTAAAAAAAGAGGTTTTTGCGTGAAGAGAATTGTGAATTTGTAAAAGTTAAATTTTACGTAGGTACCTAATTAATAAGTTAATATAATTAAATGGCTTCTATAATTTTAAGTTCGGTTGCGTTTTGTAGGGCCTTCTGGGGACCGAGGGGCTGCTGGTTTCTTTGCAAAGAGGGCAAGTTTGTCCATCCAAAAAAGGGGAAGTTGCTATACTGTTGCTAGCCTTCTGGGAATAATGCCTCGTGATGATGGCCTCCAGGACATATTTTAATTAAAGAATTGTTTTTTGTAATCCTACTTCCTACTAAAATTATAAACGCGAAATTTTGTATGTATGTATTGTATGTATGTAACTTTGTTACTCTTTCACGCTAAAACTACTGAACCGATTGCGATGAAACTTGGAATATAGCTGGAGACCTAAATAACACATAGGCTACTTTTAATCCCGATATTCCCGCGGGATCGGGACTTACACGGGTGAAACCGCACGGCGCAGTATTATTATAAATTTCTTCTTTTGTAGTGTAATAATTTTACACAATTTAGGTTATTATTTAAAAAAACATGTCCTCCTAATGAGTACAAAATTTCATACTATTATTTAAAAGATAAACTCCCTTTGATGTTTAAAGGGACATCATAACAAAATTAAAATGTTGAAATGTTTAAAGGAAAAAATTTAGGGGTAGCTTTATTTCATCTAATAAAACGGGCATTGTCGAGTAACCCTACACTTTTTGTCTTTTAATTTACTTAATTTGGTGGGTCTGAAAATGTCTACGAATATATGAATAACAGACTTCATATCAAAATTATACAGTTTGAACGGGAAAATCTATTACGCCGGCGCATGATATGTGATATGGGATATCACATTATCTAATATCTTTATTCTATTTCTCTATCTTTGGGACTTGTACATCTACAAATAATACTACAGGGCCCAACTATCATGTTAAATATTAAACAAGTGCGAGTGGCACTCCCGCACAAAGGGTTCCGTACCATTATCTATACAAAATGAGCAAAATACTAGCATTTATTTTTACGATGGGCGCCACTATATGGCGCCAGTGGTATAAATAAAAATGAAGTATTTAAAATAAAAAATCAAGTCTGTTGTCATGAATTTCTTTGACATAATCATAAAGGGCTAGGTAATAGTCACAAAGAGATTCCGCGACGCTACGGCAACGCGCCTCCGCCTCCGCCGCGACTTATCAGCTCGCGTATAGCCAAAGAATGTCATGGGAAGGGGAACGAAAAGTATGAAATAAGTTACTTAAATACCTGTAAGTAGTTATACCTATTCTAGAATTGAATAGGGAATTGATTTCTTTCAAACCACTTATTATATTCTCGAACGTACGACGCTAACTTCACGTAAGCTGAAAAGCTCAGAATAATCTTATGATTTCTTTCGAGACGGCAATAGATCTATCTTCGACAATCCTTTTTCATTTATAGTTTGGGTTTTTCGTTTTCTGTATAACCTATTTAACGGACTCTGTTGCCAAATGGGCGAAATTTGTACAAATAAGAAAGTCGCGGCTTCGATTCCCACCTTATACCGTTTTAGTTTGTGTATTTTTGTACCAAAAGCGGGTTGCACCAAGTAGGATTTATTATTAAGCGTGCCTCTCATGTAACCGCTGTCCCTATTCTGTTTTTTACTCAGCTGATTAGCTCATGAACTATGGAGATTATGGCACCTGCCGCACAG
This sequence comes from Idaea biselata, assembly GCA_958496205.1. NCBI lineage: Eukaryota > Metazoa > Arthropoda > Insecta > Lepidoptera > Geometridae > Idaea > Idaea biselata. Next base: position 12,218,090 of record OY292400.1, on the reverse strand, counting down.
AATACATAAATAGTACAAGCCTGCCGTAACAATGTCCTACAAACACGTAAAAATGTCAAACGGAAACCCGTCAACTCACAAACTGGGCTACCCTAATCAGCTAAGCAAATTATGGCAAGGGACGTGAGAGGCTGAAGGAGTGACCTCACTGGATTTTTATTAATCACTGGTATACCAGAGAGCTAGCCAAGTCATCAGTGACGTGAGGTGTTCATCCTCTAAGCATTTCTGCTTTTGCGACTCTACTCTGACCGGCCGGTGAAGTCTAGCTAGAGATGGAGGACCGCTTCCTCATCAAGTTTTACTGCGACCAGCCAACTAAGATAAACTAGAGGTGAGGAACAGTGACTTTCCCCTAGAGCACTCGGGAAGCCGCGGGGTCGCTACTCCCCCTGGAGCACTCGAGAAGCCGCGGGGTCGCTACTCCCCCCTGGAGCACTCGGGAAGCCGCGGGGTCGCTACTCCCCGACACCTCGCCTCAAAGTTGCTTTTTAATTACTATTATTGGGTGGAAAATAGAAATACCGAAACAGCTAGGTACTTTTTAACATCATAACAAATTAAATTGCTTCAACCCCTGTGAAATGAGACTAGATTGCTCTCTATAACCCTATTATACCTTCCAATTAGAACATAAAAGCGTATAATGGATACACCTGTCTCATCACTGAATAGACCCAGCCCTAAGCGTTTAAGATAAGATTCGACCGTCGCTCGCGTCGTCGTGTCTATTATAGTTACCAGAATTACGGTCAGTTAGCAACAATAGTAAGATTAACCTAAAGATTTTAGTCTTTAGTTTATTCAAACAGTTTCAAAGCCTTTGGAAACATGGATTAGACTTGGTTTGTGAAGGTTTGTTTAAGTTAAATTTAACAAACATCAGCCTAGGAGCAACTCAAACATTGACGGAGTTTCAGCACGCACATAATTCACTACTATTATTTAGCGAATTGCAGGTTTAATGTTAAATTATGTTGGCCTGTTGAAATAGTCCCACTGCAGGGAGAATAATAAATAAATAATAAATAAATTCTGTGAACAACACACAGCGCCATCTAGCCCCGTGGTAAGTGACTAAGCTTGTGTTACGATGACTAGACAACGGATATAATACTTATATTTATTTTTCTTTTGTAAATACATACATATTATACATAGAAGGACACCCAGACCAGACACAAATGGTAATTGGCTAGGCAGCAAGACTCAACAGGAGCCCACTCCGGGTTGGCGATTGTCCCATACCTTCCTATAGCAAGTCCGTTTTTTGTCGCGATGTTTTCACTCACTGTAAGATATTTTTTCAGATATTGGTGGCGTCGACATCTTTTGATAAAAAGTTCTAACCGTACTCTAACTTACTAACGAAAAAATTGTTTAGTTTCACACTAATGATTTTGCGCGACTATCAATTCAGGTTTGGTTATGGTTTACAAACAAAATCAAACTCCAGATTTTTCAATCGTCCGACAGAGTTTTGGTAGTAGTTCAATTGAGAAACAAGCAAATTAAACAATCGAAAAAATCTAATGGTCAGTCTTCAAATTCCTACTGAAACCAACTGTATACGTACAACTAAACTATGTATTAAATTCACCCAATGATTGATTCCAAGTTACCCGGCCAAAGCAATTAATATTTAGAATTGGTTACCATGGTACCCAAATTGAAAGTTCAGACAGTGTTGAAATTAAATAAGGCTTGTGGGCGGGACTGATATTTCTAGTAATTCTCTGGTAGGTACAAAGAAACGATAGGTTACTCGCTATTCCAAGCTATTTTAATAATAGGAAATGGGTGCGAGGAAACTATTTTTCCTTTCATCTCTAAATTGCATTCCTTCTAATTGTTGTTATAGTCAAGTAGTACAAACTAAATAAATAAATAAATAAAGTAAATATTCCAAGCATCATAATGAAGTCGTTATCTGTGCAACGTGTTACCACCAAATCATCATCATCAATGGCTATACAGCCCTTTGTGGGCCCGAGCCTCCTTCAACGCTTTCATAAAAACCAACAGACTATCTTGGCTTGGCCATGTACATCGAATGGAATTAGACAGGGTAGCGTTTGCTTGAGTCCAACCCTGACGGTAAACGCAGGATCGGCAGGCCCAAGCTTAGGTGATTGGATGGAGTTGCCCAAAATCTTAAAACTCTTGGCTTTAAGAACTGGAAAAGAGCGGCGTTGGATAGAGAAGGATAGAAGAAAGCGTTAACACCAAAACCAAGGTCATAATTTAAAACTTGTTTTTATTATTATTTGACATTCATTTAAAACTTTATTTTATTATTTTTCGACATTAATTTAAAACTTTATTTTATTATTAAGAAAGAAATTATTTGTAATTTGTAATGTTTTTTTTTTTTATATGGATGTATTATCTGAAATAAATGAATTGAATTGAATAATCATAAGGCAAGTCAAGCTGCAATTAATAATTTATAATTAGACCTTTTGTTTTTTTGTTGTTTTTCGGCAAATTATCTGAAATCTTGAAAAAACAACGAGAGTAAAAACGTTATATGGCAATGGGTACCATACTATAGGGAATCTTACACTGTGAAGACGACGGACCGATCTGATTAGTGTTTTATTGTCAATTTGTCCTAAAATCACATCATTTCAACTTGCTAGGTCCATCTGTTCCTGTGAAAATTAATGACACACAGACAGACGGAAAAGCAAGTGATCTTTTAAGGGTTCCTTTTTTACCGATTGAGGTACGGAACCCTGAAAACCTCCCCTGTATTACAAAATGTCTGAAGTTCTTAGTACTTTTCGAACCAACAGTTCAGTTAAACGTTTTATCACGTTCTTGTAACAAATTCAAAGGGGCTCGTCCGAGCTTTACATTTTTTAAACAAACTGGGAATAATTCCGATCGAATATTCCAGACTTTTTTCACAAGGCATTTATGTCACAGGTACCTACTAGTACTTTAGTAGTAGTTTAGTTTGGTTTTTAATAGCTTTTTTTTTGTTGTTTTTTTCATGAAGAAAAATAAGTTAATTTATCTATATAGGTATCACACTATATCTAGTAATACCTGCAGTTTTCATAATCTACTTACCTATTATTTTTCTCCAAATATAGATTATACAAATATAAAGTAGCCTATGTGTTATTCCAAGTCTCCAGCTATCAACAAACCGAGTTTTATCGCAATCAGTTCAGTAGTTTATACGTAAAGGATCAACAAAATGAAATACACATACAAACTTTTAAATTTACAATCTTAGTTGGTAACTAACTAACTATGATAAGTAGAGGAAAAGGGACCAACAAGACGAAAATGTCAATATTTTTTTTATTTGCATACCTACGTAAGGTCGACTGATTGTTTTGTCAAAAGTCTGTATTAGGTATCAAGAATATTTCCTACCTTACAAGGGCTTGGTGTTAGGCACTTACGCCCATTTCTTACCGAAGGTAGGTACGATTAATATAATTTATTTATTCATATACGATTTTAAACTTGCATGATTGTTTTTGACTAAAAAATATTATTAAATATTAATCAATGGGGTATTTACCATGTTTAAACTTGTTATCTAACGGAGATCGATATATCGTCAGTAATTTCAACTGGCTTGTTCACGAGACTCAGACTGATAATATTTGTAATTTATTAATGTCACAAAAACAACAATACAACAACACTATAGTCAATCAAATAAACCGCCCCTGATCGTACCCGGCGCAAAGGAGCCAAGGATGCTGGCAGCATTGCCTCTTTGTATGCAATTATCTATCCTCTGCACCAAATACGATCCGGGAGGCACGATTTGTTATTCACCAACCTAACCATTACCTTCGGTACATTTCTTACCATTTTATCCATAACCTCATCCAATTTTAATCTTTTCACAAAATTTGTAATGTTAATATTTAGAAAGAATATTCCTAAGAGGTTTGAGCTCTTAGAGTGTATTACAGAAAATTATTTATGTGCTTTTCTTCCTCATTTTCGGTTTTACACTGAATTTTAGGAAAATAGCTAAAATAATCTGAAATAATAATTTTAAACGTAGTTTAATGCTTTGAACCATTTAAATTTAATAAAGGTTAAATATCTATCGTCAGCGTGTACTTCTGTTCATGATACGTAAGTATAAAACACATTTAATGGAAGACGAAAAAGAAAGAAGATTTTTTATCCTATCATACTAATATTTTAAAGCTGAAAGCTTGTGAGTATGCATGTATGTGTGTGTGTTTGTTACTCAATTACATAAAAACCGCTGATCCGATTACCATGAAACTCGGTATGTAGACAGCTGGAGACAAGGAATAACATATAGGGTACTTTTTATCCCGATATTCCCACAGGATCGGGACATACGCGGGTGAAACCGCGGGACGCAGGTAGTATTGTATAATTTTATAAACTTCCACTAACAAGCAACACAATTATGCAAGTTTACTCCAGAAAAGCGTAGCAAAGTTCAGATAAAATATCAAAGATGCCTCAAAAAACATTTTCAGATAGCATTCATAATGTTACTTCCTCTTCCTAGAACTAGTTGCTAAGCGATTACAAACTTTATATCTATTTGGCGTAATGCCCGTTGCTTTTCGTACTGAATACATTGGCGGAAACATTATTAAAGTCACTTAGAAATAAATGATCGCATCACTATACCTGATGTTCATACAGAGTTTCACCCGATTGAATTCGTGATCGAGAAAAGTAGCCTTTGCTGTTTCCGAGATCAACTTTTTTGATAACCAAGGTTTTTCTAACTAGAACTTTTATATACACATACGGTAAACCACGACTGTACCTAGATACATATTTATGATGTAGTGGACGATTGGTCAAGTCTAAAAAAAGTGTCAATTGGTCAAAGTATAGGTACCGCAAATTTTAGTGTTCATTCTTCAAGCAGTGAAAAAGTGTTAATAGGTCAAGGCACTTTTATGCAACCTTTGTTATGATAAAAGTGAATTGATTCGATACTTTCATAGTAACAAACTTTTAAGAACAATAATTATGGTACGATAAGTCGCGCCGGAGCGAGGGCGAGCCGCGGCGCGAAATCTTTTTGTGACTCCTTACCTATAATGTAATTAAATCAAAGAACGCTTCTCCCGTTTGCTTTGCTGCGACTTATACTGATAAGTCGCACGATCAGTTGCCCCAAAACCACTACTAGACTCATAATTCAATAGTAAAATATACTGGTGCAGCCACTTGGAAAGACGGGTCTGATCTTCTTTCGCTGTTGTCTTTCCTTCTTCTTGATGAGCCTTAAATCTTAGATCATGTCATCACTTTGACTGTCGATTTTAATTGTAGAATGTGGTGCACAGGTAAAGCACTTTGCGGACGGCCACAATCTTTGTGTTCCTAGTTATTTTGTCTTGCAGTGTACCTAACAGACGTCGAGTAATATGCTAAAGCGAGTTGGTAATATCAGTAATATACGGTAAAAATATGTACAGTAACACTCACAACTGCATACAATTTCATAAAGAAATGAAAAGGGAATTGCTCTCACTATGTTTTGAGCGTTCCTTTAGCTTCGGTAAATTTCACCTTACCTGAAACAGAAAATTGCATTAAATTTTTATTTGTTTTCAACTTTTATCATAATGCAAAATACAGGATGGAAAAGGCACGGTTTTACTATTAGGTATATCTTGTCTATCAATTGTCTATACTAATATTAAAAAGAGGTAACGTTGGTAACAATTTATGTACCTATGTATTTTCCGGGTAATCTCTGAAACTACTAAACCGATTTCAAAAATTCTTTCACCAATAGAAAGCTACATTATCGAGGAGTAACATATTTTGATCTCGATATTTCCACGGGATTGGAACTTCCGCTAGTGAAACGCAAGACTCTGCTTGTTGTTTTATAAGGTTTACATATAGGTGAATTTGTTAAAGCTTAGCGTACAAATAAATGTATTCCCTTGTTTTCTGCCTGGATATTGCCTTCAGGCATTTTTTTAATTAAATTTTAGTTTTGTTATACCCACGCTTGCTCAACTGGTTTGCTAGTTGTAAAACTAATTAAAAAAAACATTTGGTTTGAAGGCAAGATTCGAAAAGAAAACTTAAGGATACGCTTGTATGGGAGAGTATAAGCCCATCTAGGCTCATTAAGCCGAGTTCCCACAGCAAATGAAAAACAAAAAAAAAACACGTCGATCATTTTCAAAGCGAAAAAACGTATGACTCTATTTCATTTCCCACTTCTCTTTCCTCTTTTGCTGTTAAAATACAGATTTACATGCTAGTTGCAAATAAATTACAGATCCTATAGAAATGAGATTGTATAGAATGAAACTACAATGAAAATCCAGGTTTTCAGAGCAAATTTGTTGAGCCGTATATAATCATGTTTGCATATTTAATCCTTTATACAGGAGAGATACACATAGTTGTAGTGAAAAATGAGAACATGCTACTCTAAATTGGATGTTATTGTGTAAATTTAAAGTTTATTTTCCAATAGACGAGTTGGTGATGTAAGTTAAGTCTTTTAGAGGAATATTTTAATGGTTTAAGCAATGTGAATAGTTAAACCAAAATGTAACTGTCCTGTTAACAGATTAATAAAATACAATATAAAATGTTTTGTAACTGTCCTGTTAACAGATTATTAAAATACAATATAAAATGTTTTGTAACTACCTTTTTGGGTTTCGTACCCAAAGGGTAAAAACGGGACCCTATTACTGAGACTCCGCTGTCTGTGTCTGTCCGTCTGTCACCCTGTCTCTCATCAACTCTTATGTACCGTTAAGACAAGCAAGACAGTTAAAAATTTCACAGATGATGCATTTTTGTTGTTCAGTTCCACAATTTTATTGTTCAATAGTAAATATGCGACAAAGTGAATCACATGAACACTACAAAAAAAACCAATGAGTTTCTTGTGTCTTCTTCTCAAAGAGGTCGCGTTCCGAAGACACATTAGGGCACCTACCGACGATTCAAAGTGTTATGTTAATAGTAACCAAATTAATAAACATATTAACGTTTTGAGTTTTTATACCCATCTAAATACCTCGAAATAATATTTGTAACACAAATGAAGTCGCGAGCCACAGTTAGTCATATAAATATAAAAAAATCAGCAAACGCATCACGTAATACATTCTCCAGTGAACAGTTCGAAACGATAGTTTAGACAAGACAAGACAGAAAAGGCACTTCGACTTTGAAGTCACGAAATGGGAGCGAATCCATTTTGAACACCGAGTTTTATTGATTGTTCACTTTGATTGAACTATTGGCCGTAGGCAGTTTTTTTGTGAAAACAAAGATAGAAAGATATATTATATTTTTAGTGCTTAAGCCTGCACTGGGCTTTCATATAAATATTTTAAAGAAACAATACTTCTGCAAAAACACAACGCACGATAGACGCAGGGCTGGATTCGAATCCGCATCCAACTCAAACCGGGAGCACGACTTGAACGAACTATTCTACTGGCGTCGGTGACTTATACGCTGCTCTTACCGTTACTTGCGTTGTGTTATTGCAGAAGTATTGTTTTTCTAAAATATTTCTAGATAGACAGATATCTTTATTTGTACAATATATTATACAAGAAAAACAAGAAAAACATAAATCTACAAAAAAAACCACAGTCAAGCTTTGGGTGGCGTCGAAATGAAACAGCTTGAGTGGTAGGTGGGACAAGGGGGTGCATGGCCAATCTTAAAAGTCTACGTTACCTATTAAGATTAATCATGACGTATATTCTAGCTTATACCGCCGGCTCCGCTCGCCTTTTACCTAATCCTCGGAAGGGTTTAAAAATGGTTAAAATAAAAATATAACTAAGTCTATTTGCAGTAAGTAAGTACCTAGGTACCTATACTAGGTTTGGTCTAAATAATGTTAATTTGGTATGAGGTCAGGAAGAAGGTTTGTTCATTAAATAGGTATTTATTAATTTAAAATGTTTATTGAAATATTAAAATCTAATGATCTCGATTGGTTACCAATCCACAAGGCGAATTACAGGCATTTAAGCCGGGAGAGGCTTAAATGCCTATCTTTCCCACATATGTAGTTGAAGTTTCAGTCATTATGTAAATATCTAACACTATTATATACGTTGAAACCTACCACAGACACATTCTTTAAATACTCCTTTTCTAAATTTAGATAACGCAAGGAACTATTTACGGCATTGTAGAACCCGGGACACTATAAAGTGAAATAGGCTTGCTTAACACCTATACCGCCCTCCCAGTCTAGTCAGTCATGCACATAATTCACCAAACCTACTTGAATATTAGCCTGCTATATGAGGTTAATAATGCATGCGCAATCATCGAGTCGGCACACTGTTGATGGACTTCATAACTGACAATTAATATGTGGAGTTTGTAGTTTCACGGCATTAAATTTCCCTCGCATACCTACACACACATTGATCGAGGCATTCATGGAAAAGCAACATGAAATTTGAAGCTTTAAAATGGTAAACCTTATAAAACTGACGAAGAGATTATTGTTGTAAAATCTCGATTTAATCATGGACTTTATTGAATTAATCATATCGAGCTGCAATGTAAGAAATGGTAGCGTAGCGTGTCGTCAGTTACGGCACGTTAGGCTATCCTATAAAATTAGCACTGATAAGCAAAGGTGCGTCATCGTAGCGTCGCAAATTCCTTTGTCATAATCACGAATAGGAAGGGTCATAATCATAAAAGGAAGGGCGACGCGCTTCCGTTGCGACATATCAGCGTGCGCACAGCTTTAGATTCAGTTTCAAAATGTAATGCACTTTTGTGCCGACAACTACGAATAGCAAAAACCTAACTGTGATCCTGGGAGCTGGAAACCTCCGAAAAGTCAGACCTTATCACAAAAAAAAAATTCAATCTATACCTATACCTATAAAATGCTATGCCCTGACTGACTGACTGATGGATCAACGCACAGCCTAAACTGCTGATAGTAGAGAGCTGAAATTCGAAGAGTGATGATGTAGGCATCTATTATCTATCTATCTATTATCTATTACTATTATAAAGCGGAAGAGTTTGTTTGTTTTTTTGTTTGTTTGTTTGAACGCGCTAATCTCAGGAACCACTGGTCCGATTTGAAAAATTCTTTCGGGGTTGGATAGTCCATTTATTGAGGAAGGCTATAGGCTACTTTTGATCCCGATATTCCCACGGGATCGGGACTTATGCGGGTGAAACCGCGGGGAGCTGCTAGTCCGATAATAAATGGCTTTTCAAAATCTTCCCGGGATCGGGACTTACGTGGATGAAACCGCTAGTCTACTATATCTATACTAATATTATAAAGAGGAAATATTTGTATTTGTGTGTGTGTGTGTTTGTGTGTGTGTGTGCGCGTTTGTATGTTTGTTATGAATGAACTCAAAAATTACTGGACTGATTTCATAAATTATTTCACCATTTATAAAGCTACATTCACACTGAGTAACATAGGCTACTTTTGATCCCGTTATTCCCACGGGATTGGGACTGCGGGTAAAACCGCAGGACGCAGCTAGTAACTAAATAAACCTCATATCCAAAATGAATTAAACAGAGCATAAATGTCGCTTTATTATAACAAAACATTTGTATTATCCTTAGCATCGCCAATAATAGCCATTGCACAGTTGCTATATCTCCTCTGCGTCTTCTAGTCTCTACAGCTCTTTGTCATTGATCATAAACTATTCTGAACGTTCCAAAATTAATGACATCATTACGTATTAATGCTAGTTATCTCTATCTTCTCAATTATTAAAATCTGAAGAGTTTGTTTGTTTTTTTGAACGCGCTAATCTCAGGAACCGCTTGTCCGAACTGAAAAATTCTTTCAGTGTTGGATAGTCCATTTATTGAGGAAGGCTATAAGCTACTTTTAATCCCAATATTCTCTTGGGATTGGGTCTTACGCGGGTGAAACCGCGGGACGCAGCTAGTCATTTGTATAATACAGCAAAGCCATTACACAGTTGCTATAACTCCTCTGCGTCTTCTAGTCCTTACAGCTCTTTGTCCATTGATCATAAACTATTCGGAACGTTCCAAAATTAATGACATCATTATGTATTAATGCTAGTTATTAATTTTGATTGCTGATAAGGAAATGGGTTCAGGAATTGCAGATTAATAATAGTTTGTATGTAATATAGATAATTTTAAGTGTCCTTTCTAACAACTAGGTACAGATAGGGACTTCTGTTACGGAGAGCTATAACCTCAGGTTTATCTTGTCAATCCTGAAAAAGGGACCTGGAAAGGTCTCGAAAAGTTGAGCGTTGTAACAATGCTAAAAGTAATAAACATCACGCGATTCCGAACCGAAAAATATCTTTAATTTGAATACAACATCGCGAAAACAGAAGAAAAATCTTTATCTTGACCGCCAAGAAAAACTAAAATTATGCATAGAAGGATAATGTTACTGTAAAACTGAAATAATGTTAAGTGACTCTGGAATCCACTGGATTGGTCGATCCCTGGATCCAGTGCCCATGTAAGCGAAAAATGACCTATCATTAATTTAAATTAACTGCAATAGCTATGGTAATACTAAAGCTCTAACTCCAAATACGTAGCTGATTTTCGAGTGAAACAAAATTTATTTGTAGGTAAAATAAAAGTTTAAATTTCCAAAAGGCGTAGAACTAAAAGCCTAGACGTGTAGAACAACCCCTTAACGCTAACTAATTTCCAATAACCCGGTACCTACATAATTGTTATTTAAAAGTTAATTAAAAGCTGATTAAAGGTGACAGTTTTATGGTCACGTGATTACACTCTAATTACTACGACACTATAAAAATAAACCGTTTGCGTACTTTGTAATTAAAGTTGCTTGTGAAGTAATGTTTATGTTTCTTTTGTATAAACTATGGTTAAGTCACTCCCTACTGAATTTTCATGAGGCAATTAAGTATTCAGACCAGTATTTCGATTAAGACATCGCTTTGAGGGACAAGGCCTTATATTTGTTCAAATTTTTAAAACTTTATATAGTAAAGAAACTTTTGTGAACTTTTGCGTTTAAAACGGACAATAAGAGTTTAAAACAGATAAATAGTTTCAATATAATAAAGGCTGAATGATTACTGGTTTCTTACAAGAACTGGATTGATCTCAATTATTTTCTGCACAAAGATGACAAATGTCAACTTGATATAAAGCCGCGTTTCGGCTGCCAAAGAGAAATGACTCTTTCACCTCTTTCACGCTTTGAACAAACGTACAACAATCTTTTTATAACGTGAAACAGTCGTTAAGCCATGAAAATGATCGAGGTATGTTTGAAAGAGCCGAAAAAGTAATTTCTTTTTTACGGTAGAAACGCGTCTTAATAATTGGGTCAAATTTGAGCAGAGCCTTTAGCTTGAGAAATCATGGTACACTTCACTCTTCGTAACTTTTTTCGTTAAGTAGTGAGACTCACCTAGTAGAGAGTTTTCAGGTCACCCTAACGCCTCTTACTTGACCTAACGACTGCTATAAGAGATAACAACCGTACGTATGTATTTAATTTCCTATGTGACATTTATTTCTCAAGTTTCATGAGTTATTGACGTAATTGAACCAATAAAAACAAAACCATAAATTTCTTGAGGACAAAGAATTCCTGACCTCAACAACGCCTTTATTGAAACTGTCTATCGATACAAAACTTTGTCCACCATAATCATAAATATCGACAAAGTTAACCAGTTATCATCTACAGTTCAATTTATAAAACGAATTTTATTGCATCTCATCCCAAAGAGTTAAAGATAAAAATATATAAACAGAGTGTTATCGAACGCAAAATAACACAGGAAAGGAAAATTCGGATACATTCTTTTTGTTCTTTTAAATCCGTAGCCATATCGGATGGAATTTAAATTTTTCAGTGAATGAACAAATCTTTACTGACATGGCTTAGCTACTATACAGCCTACGTGTTTGAAATAAAGCCTTTATCCTGCTACATATTGGAAGCGTCGTACAATTCACTCTCGATTTTTAAGTAATTTAGTAGTAAAGAGAAAACCAGCATAATTTTGCCGGTCTATAAATTCTTTTTGTATTGTGGTGTGGCCCGAGTTAGACTTTTCGGATCACCCTAGATCCTCTAACTTGACCTAACGATTGCTATCAGGATAACAACCAAGACTTGCGGCTTAACCATATAAATGAGGACCTGTTCAGGAGGGTCACTGCGGTTCTTTCGACACGACAACGATACGATAATTCCAGCCGATACGATGATTCTACTGTCACACTGTGATAGTAGGGTCACACTGTGATAGTAGGGTGACAGTAGAATCATCGTATCGGCTGGAATTATCGTATCGTTGTCGTGTCGAAAGAACCGCAGTGACTCTCCAGATCTCTAACGAGCCTTTTCACAAACTCTGTGGGTTAGCCGTTGCCCTTTTCATAAAGTCCGATGGCTACATGGTAGCATTTCCGCATACCAACTGGTATTTTCGAATTAATATCTAGATTAGAACAGGCTTTTTCTTCCTGCAGTATTTTATGTCCCCCCTTACACAAACTAGAATCGTAAAACCAGAATGTTTGTGTGAACGAACACCTTTCTGGAACGTTCTACGAAAAATATGTTTTTCGAGCTCGACCGCGTTCAGTAAACAGAATAATTCTGTTTGATGTGTTTATTTGTTTTGCCTTTTTTGGATATTACCTACGAATTTTCCAGCCATGAACGCCTCGGGCTAGTCGTCCCTTGATATGAATTAAATTACTAAATAGTACCTAATCTGTTATATTTTGATTTTAAAGTTAACTATGATCACGCGATTACATTTTAATTATTATGACACTATAAAAATAAAACGTCTGCGTACTTTGTGATTAAAGTTGGCTTATGAATTAAAAACATAATAAATACCTACTGACTATTTCACAGACAACTGTTTTTTTTATTTTTTGTTATATTTAGAAATAATGAAATCCGAATGAAATTAAGTATCTGGGAAATGGCCGGCATTTTACAGCGTCCCTACTTATAACGTTCAAAATATTTTGTAATCTGTGAAGTTGTAATTATAATTTACTAATAATTATGGTTTTTGACAAATTCTATCTTAATTAGTGATAAATTTTTTTTTAGCACACATTTTTTTTTAATTTGATTTACCTACTACATAGGACACCTGCCAGTAGACACAAAAAAAAACATTGTAGGTATTTTATTTATTTTATAAACAGAATATTGCGTTGCTTTTTCAGTTTCAGCAATTCATATTTCAGTCGTTCATTTCAAATACAATTTCCTAAGAAGATAATTTACATTCGCAAGCTTTGAGAAATCCACGGATTTAGTTAGAAAACGTAACACATTGTTTTTTATCTGTTTACGTACTTTCTCCTCAGAATTCGGTAAGTTCCGTTCTTTTTTTATATTTTTGTTCATTTCCTTTGTTTAAATCTTTTACCAGTTGTTTTTAGACGAAAATTATTAAAATCATCAATTTTATAATAATAGACCTTTCAGAACCAATTATCGATTAATGTACCTTTGAAATCAAATATTATTTTATGTAAATCTATATTAATATTATAAAAAGAAAATGTTTGGATATGATTAGATGAATATTTGTTGGAGGTAATCTGAGAAACTAAAGAACCGATTTTGATGAAACTAGATTCCTATGTTGATTCCTCGAATCCTTGGGTGTTACGTGGGTCAATATTTATCCCAGTATTTTTACGGAATTCGGTCTTACGCGGCATAAACAGCAGATATGTTAACTTTTCAATCTTTGATTGTCCGACAAAGGAGAAAAAAAACGGATGTTTTATTTGATTTGAGCTTAAATACAACCAATCAACACAAGTATTAAAACAGAAACAATACAATAATCCAAATTATGCATTATATCGAACATCTCGACTCCTTCATTAGGTGGTACCTGGCAACTCAGGAGGGTTCTAACTAACACTGATAAATTAATTCCTACCTTATATCCTGCTTAACGAGGTTCAAAATACAGTGGAGACAAGGTACACGTGAGGGGAATGCGTTTGAAGTTGGCGTGAAGATTTCCCTGTACAGGGAATGCTTTGAGCAAATCTTGAATAAGGTAGCTATTTCAGATATTTGGTATTGGGTAATCAGCTGGTTATGCATGCATATTTCATTGTAATTTTGTTTTTCATTGATTTGATAGCCCATCAATTGATTGTTGTAATGGAATTGGAGTTTCGTGAAATTCGGGATGGTGACGTTAAACTGATTCTATAAAACGCGATATCTGTACCTTATTATTACGAGCACCGACCTGGAAAAATCGAGATAATGTGCATATTATTATTTGTTAATTTATTCTATATACCTAGTGAGTTACATCGCAATCAGTTCAGCGGTTTTCGCGTGAAAGAGTAACAAAATACACATAAAACGCACCATCATATGAACTTAAAGCACTTAAAACATAAAATAGAATATTGTAAGGTAAGAGAATTAAAAAGTAAAAATCACGCGATTAAGACCCGGAAAGAGTTCCAAGAGCGTTAGTTTAAAAAGTTTATCACAAAATAGAGAAACATGACCTTCAATTAGACCTTTATCAAGCAAAATTTTAGTAGAAGGTAAATTTTCATTAGAAGTCACGAAAACGAAGTCATGAAGTCAGAATAATTCAGGAAATTCATTCCCTGACAATGGTTCATATTGTTATAATATTATGGCTGCGGAATAATCTAATACATAATTCAAAGAAAACGGTAGAAGGCTTGGATCTCAATATTCCGATATTGATTCCGCTGACTCAACGTTTTGTTTTAGTTTCATATACAGTGGGGTACTCGATTTTCCTGGTAGCAAGCTCTGTATAGGCACAGAATACATTTGTAGAAATATCTTGTGTAAGTATTTGAAGGTACCTACTAAAATAATTTGCATATTGTCTAATCATGGAGATTATATCATTTGAGAGTTTAACTGTGAATTTAAGTAAGTATTATATTAATTTGACTACATTCGTACTGTGAACTACTCTTATTTTCTTACTCTAGCTAGTGTCAAGTATTTTATAACATTTGCAAGTTTTCGCAGATACAAAAATCGTAAAGTCGTTGATATATTAAATTACGTCGAGAGAGTAATTGTAAAATGGCGGCTATTTTACAACAACTCTTTACGAGATTTGGAAGCAAGGGAAAAGTCCATGTTTGGCACTGGTTTTCTATCTTACTACACTTGTACACTTTTACGGAACTAAATTGATTAATTCAATTAAATTAAATTCATTTTTTCAAATGTCTTTGATCCATTTGTTAGTAACAATTTTCACGAGGTTGTACTAAAATGACAAGAACTCAAGTGTTTTAGAAATAAGGTGAAAACTGACACTGTCAAATTGCATAAAGAGTGTGTCATCCATAAGAAAAAAAAACAGTAACAGTCAATATACCTACCTACTACCGCATAAGATACACATACTTAGGTATACGGTATTAAATTATCCAGTTATAGGTACATTTGAAAAGGACAAAAGGGTCAAAATGGAGTGGGTCCTAATACTGTCGTTATTAGCTCTTCACCAAACGTTCCGGTATTGGAGCCGATAAAATATCCCGGAAAATACTTACAATATAATATACTCAGGATCCGAAATCCGGAAATATTATGGATATTTTATTTATTATTTGTGTTCATTTACTTAATGCAATTTATTTACCTACTTGGTTAACTAGTAGTTTAAAAAGTTTTTTCAAAAAATATCTGCTAAGTACAGTTTTTAACAAATTAAAAATATTAAAAAAATATTTCGAAAACAGTGTGAAATAATGAAAGTATATTTATAAAAAAAAATGTAGCGACAAATTAAGCACCTCTTCCTTGGGGTTTTTGAGAAGTCGTTCAAAAAAGCTACTAACACTGCTAACACCTGAAAACTTGACGAGTCCAAAATTCAAAGTCAAATCATTTGAGACGTTGTTATGTCATCATAACGGTTAATTGGTTCTTGAGATATTTTTTTAGTAAAATTTCACGAAAATATTAAAGAAACAAAAGATTCATCTGTTACAACACTCATTGACCACTGCAACAATTTCACATAAAACAAAAACAAGTCATTCTACTTTAGACTTTAACTGTTCGAGATAAAGTCTTTAAGATAAAGCATTTTGTGACGGTCATAAATTCACTTTTTGTTAACATAAGAGGTGCGATAGCAGAGATTTACAGAGGTCCACAGTTAACCCTAAATAAGGGGATATAAAAACAAACGAATAACAATTCGAGTATCAGTTTATACAAATTGGTTCGGGTAAAGAAAGTGTTGTACTGTCAACCCTGTTTTGAATATATGAGACACGTAAATGTAACTTGCTTTCATAGATATTGGTTATTTATTTCAGTAAAAGTTTGTATTTTGTTTCTTCTTTTGTCCTTTATTTGGCCTTGAAAACATTGGAAAGAGTTTCAAAGACTTACTTACCAGCCAATATACCCGTGACCTCTGAAGAGCCCTATTTCAATTTACGAATAAACAAGTTAAGTGCCTATCTATATCTTTAGAAGGCTTTATTTTGACTGACTGACTAACGATCTATCATCAATCGCACAGCCTTAACCGCTAATACATAGAAGAGAGCTGTTTGGAGAGTAGGTTCTCTAAGTGATATAAGTATCCGATAAGAAAGGATTTTTAAACTTCCCACGGGATCGGGAATTACGCAGGTAAAACCGCGGGACACTACTAGTTTTATATATGAGCGCAAAGTTGCCATTTTTAGACATTCCATGCCCATTATTCCCAGCTATTTGCGGTTGGCGCAGTATGTCTTCTGTTTCAACTTGCTAGGTTCCTGAGAAAATTGGTTGTACACAGACGGACGGGCTGACGTGAAATAAACTTTAAGGTTTTTTGTTTTACCTTTTGAGGTACGGAATGCTAAAAATACAAATCCGGCATAGATCTAACACAATTTACTAGACATGTAAGACAATTGAGGCGTGAGCAGAGCAAGGGATTAGTTCCAATAGATTTAGCAGCCTGCTCATACGTCTACGAGTGCACAATGCACTGTCTATAAGCCGACCCTGGGGAGATTTGTTCCATCTGGTATACACGAAACAATACGCTCTCAGTTCTGCTCCGAGTTACGGTATTTTGGCGAATTTACACCAAAAATCGTTTGTGTTTTGTTTGAATATTGATTTTAAATCGAGACTTCAAACTTGATTTAAAGTCTGTCAACTTGGAAACTTTATTCGTGTCAAATTGTGTGTCCAAACACGATGTATAAATGAAATCGTAACATTTCCACAGTCAATTTATGAGCCAACTTACCAGTCCGGGGTAGTAAGTTCCAGGCGAAAAAGCCTGGAAAAGCTTAGTCGATGAAAGGGTAGACTCGTCGCTATGTGCATCCTTCCCATTTTGAGTTAAGGGCCTCAGACATGGTCTCTCTCTGAAGAGATCCACTCTCACAATCTGCCAGCGAGCAATAGAACGCAGCAATTTGAGAGACAGACTCTTCGATCGCGTATACGCAACTCAGTTCTACGCTCACAAGCTCAAATCGCTGATCTTTTAGATATGGACGGGTCACGTTTGTTGCATGTCGGACGATAATAGCCCAAAACCTCTCCAATGTAGGTTCCGCAAAACGTTAAACGGCTACGCAGTAGACCCAAACAATGACGGAGGGACAATCTCGACTCTTACTCGAGCGAGTGGCCAGATATTGCGATGGGCCTGGTGTCTATATAGGAACAAAGGGAGTACCTTACCCAGAACTCATTAAGCATTTAACATTAAAGTAGCAGTAAGTATTTTTACTGACTTACTGAAATTGTGTTTAAGTCTATTTTTAGATCTATCCAATATAGCGATATTAGGGAATCCTGAAATTGAGAGGGTTTTGTGCCTCAATAAAACACTTCGCAATTTACTTTCATCTTGTTGACCTCGAATATTTTCGAAAAGCTAAAACGAGTGATTTAGGTAGGCAGAGTAAAAGGATGGATGCCGCTAAAAATACAAGGAAAATTAAGCGTAGGCTTTGATTCTAAAAATGTTAAAGTTAAAAGGTTTTGAGAACAACAACATCAATTATTTAGGGTAAAAGGATACTTCAATATACTATATATCTACCTAGCTTAAAATTATAATTGGCCTTTTTCATCAAATTATTAGATGATTAATTTTATTTATACCTATCTACCTACAGCGCCAGCAACATCCAATACCATGCTATTTATGGTGCTGTGGTGCCCGAAACACTGTTCGGTAAAGTAGGCTAGCCCAGCACTTATAGCACCCTCCCAACGTAGTCAGCAATGAACAGAGGTAAGAACAAGTCAATACGTCTGAAGCTAACTAAATTAAACTTAAAATAATAAATGAAGTAATTATTTTTAATCCATATATGTAGGTATGGGATATGGCAACATATGGATGGACCATTATTACTACAATTATTAAAGCTGTTAATTAAGATAGACCAGTAAAAGGATCATAAGCTCTCACGATGTTTTAATAGCTTACAGCAAGGGTTCCCAAAGTGGGCGATAGCTCCCCCTAGTGGGCGCTGCAGGCCTAAAGGGGGGCGGTAAGAGACCTAGAAAAAAATAGCTAGGAGAACTCTTAGACACCGACTGAGCTCCCGACTCTTAACTACAACTTGTGAACATCGACAAATATTAATTAAGAAATTGTTCAAACTAACTCGGTTCGATATTTCTCTCAGTGTAGTTGTCATATCTGTCCTGTTTTATCGAATAAATAAAATAAAAATCATGTCAATAGGTTGCTCCGTTTCGAAATGAAAGTAGTTTAATCTCCGCTAATATAGCTTACAATCATTAATTTCATTTAAAGTTATAGTGGTTTTTAAGTAGGTGAATAAAGGGGGGCGCTAAAATAAAATTTATTCTCAAAGTGGGCGGTAGACAAATTAGTTTGGGAACCCCTGGTTACAGGATTGCCGTAATAGAATGGTTCCGACATCCATGAATGCACTATTAGTCCAGATTCAGCTTATAACGTCGGCGACTCCCCCTATAAATATACATACATATCCAGGTACACCTAGCAGCCAAAGACGTAAGAAGTATAAGCCGCTGTATCTGGGTTATGCCACATACAGCTACTGGAATTTATAACTTCGCTGGAACTCCCCCTATATCAGGATAAATCCAGGTATAGCAGCCACAGACCGAAGTATACGCCCCTGTATCTGGGTTATGCCTCCCCATTTATTAGGATGGATGGATCCTGATAAATAGGGAGGCTGGATTTCTGCTCTCTCTTTATTCTGATACGACCTGATACAGAAATTCTGGATTTATCCTGATAAATGACACTCCCAATTGTATCAGGATAAATCTAGGTATAGCAGCCACAGCCGCGCTGCGCTGTATCTTGGTAAGAGACGTCAATAAAGAAAGGTAGATATTAATTAATAAAACAGATCTATTATATCGAGCCAATTTATATCGCAAAAGGATTCGGGAACATTTTAATGACCCTGTAAAGGTTATCGCTTCCTCTCATTAAAGGGACTAAATCCTACAACAAAAGAGAATTTGGGTCATTGGGTGCTGGCACAGATATCCATATTTAAAAAGGAATCATGTGTAGTGATTATTTTACAAAATCTGTAAGAGGGCTGTGAATCATCATCATCATTTGAGCTGTAAGAAGTCCACTGCTGGACATAAGCCTCCCTTATAGATTTCCAGATGCTTCGGTTATAAGCGGCCTGCATCCACCGTGAACCCGCGGCCTTAACCAAATCGTCCGTCCATCTCGTTGGTGGACGTCCAACGTTGCGCTTTCCGACCCCCGGTCTCCATTCGAGAACTTTTCGGCCCCAACGACTATCTGCTCTCCGTGCTATATATAATTTGTTTATTATTATTATTTAATCCGTTTGCTATCCGGGCTGTGAATAGCTCTGCCTTTTTCGCACGAGTGTATAGATAAATAAATTTAAGTCAATATCGCCCAATTAAACGTCAAAATAAAAGATATTTTCTTTGTGAATAAATGGTTTTGGGCATAGTCTGTTACAAGCCTCTTACTAAAGTAGGTATTACAAAATTCGCTTAGACAATATAAGTCACATTCGATTAAGAAAACTTCAATACATATTCTCTTTTGATCGCTAGACAGTGATATAAAGATCAGGCAGATGATTCACCATCACCATGTTACATAATAATTTACAATCCGTGGTCTGACCAAACGTTACAAAAAGCCTTATTCAGTGAGAACATCAGGAAATTTGATGTTCCGAAATTAAATCCGCTAAGTAATAACTTTATAGGTAGGTAGGTAGGTATATTTTATTTTCTTCTATGTAGCAACCCATTTCAATAGGAGGATTTCTTCCGATAGATTTACTTGTAACGCCTCAATTGCCAATAAAATTATGGTCGGCACGGACCGGGTATTTGATAGATTAACGGTAATAAGGGAATTACCTGTCATTCTAAGTTCATTTGCTTTTAGGTTCCCCCTTTCTTATTTTGATGTCGGTTTTTGTTATGATGATAATTCGCTCGACCGTGTAGCCCCGGCGTAGATTAAGTTTACCCCATTTCTTCCCATTGGGTGTCGTAAAAGGCGAATAAGGAATCTGAGAGAATAGCAAACCTTGAGTTCTCCCCGCGCGGTGGTGAATAAACTGCTTGGCCTGGCGGCGTAATAATATTGCCCAATCTATTTGTAGATGGCATGATCAATGATGACTAACCTACTGCGCCGTCCCCAAACAAAACAAAACAATTTGGGGTTTAGCAGACCCCGGGCTCCCGAGAGGGATATAACCGGGAACATCGCTCGAATGAGATCAGTAGATAATTCGATTCGTCTGTTAATTTCTAAACATTGGGTAGCAATAAGTAGTTAGTTCTGTTGTACCTATTCGTTAAAATTATAGATCGTAATTAGCAATAAAGTTTGTTCTCGCGAGCTCTAGCTGTTTACAAAACTAGGATAAATTATTTTTCCAAGTAATTAACCAAACGAACTTTAACATTTTGGTATAAAATAATTTAGAAAACTAGGAAGTTTAGTTGTTTACTGTTTATTCAAACAAAACTGTCTAGGTTCAATTAAACAAAATAATACAACATACGGATAAAGTTACCCTCACCCAACTGTAACAATTAGAAACAGAATCTAAGCCACGCTGCACAAAACAACTAAAAACAAAACTAGGATACCTAACTTCTAAAATGACCTATTCTACTGTATCTGTTAGTGTTGCCGTTCGATAGTACACTATCTATATCGATAGTTGTGACAAATCGATAGCTTCATTAGTATAAATACTTTCGACACAGAGCACTGAAGTTCAATATCGAATGCACTATCGATACTA
Organism: Idaea biselata; assembly: GCA_958496205.1. Lineage (NCBI taxonomy): Eukaryota > Metazoa > Arthropoda > Insecta > Lepidoptera > Geometridae > Idaea > Idaea biselata. Next base: position 12,196,763 of record OY292400.1, on the reverse strand, counting down.
ACAATTGCTGCTGAATATTGCATAAGCAAGCATGAAAAGTTACTATCTATAGTTTTGACCTATTGATTGTGATCTTTCTTTCAATAGGTAGTAGGTATTGGTTGGAGTACGTAACTATTAAATAACAGACTACTATCGATAGTAATTTCGATATTTAACGTCAATACTATCGATAGTATTGCAGTTTACCGATACTATTGTACCAAACTCAAATATCGATAGAATTGACAGTATCGATAGGCCTATCGATATTATAGATGATTTCTGACATCAGCCGAACTATCGATAGTTTTACTATAGATAGTTCGACAACGCTAGTATCTGTACAACTTCTGCATCGAGAAACTTGGTTATTAACAGTGTAACGAGATGATGTGTCTGCAGCTGCAGATGCACCCATTTCTATTCGGGAACCGAACTAAGCTGAAACAAGCTCCAGAGTTAGTTTTGTGAATTATTTAGTTTGCTCCAAAAAGCGGTTATTAAATATAATTTTAGTTAGAGCATTTAGGTATATTAATTAAAAGGAAAGGATACTATATTCTCTGTCTAAAAAACACAGGAATCGAATGGATAAAAACATTAGAGCAAAAAATATGTTTAAACCATAAAACATATCTGCCATGCATAGCATAACCATTAACCATGCCCTAAATGTTTTTTTTTTCATATTGGTTCATAGGAACGTAGGTGTTAGGCAGGCGGCCAACCGTAAAAATATTGCCAAATCTATTTACAGAGGGTCAATGGTGACTAATAAATACTGTCCCAATCCCAAATAATTTGAGGTTTCAGCAGACCCCGGGCTTCAGCGAGGGACCTTAGATGAGAAGAGAATAACAAAACAAACATAATTAAAAGTCTTTTGTAAGCAGATACCTACCTAAAGCTTCGGTTTTTACTACAACTTTATGTGCCCTCGAAACATATACGTTCATAAAAGTCCAACAAAAAGCACTAAAAAGCTATCTAAAACTCGAGCAAGTGTTGAAAGCACACATCGCTCTACGTCTACGTGACAGAAGTACAACCCCCTCTATGAAATTCAATAAGAAATATTATTCTACCACTCTCATCAGAGAAGATAAAGTTCTTTGTTTGAGAATCATTGGGAATTCCGTAGGTATACTTAGTAGGTAAATAATAAAACTTGACTTGAGTGTCGCGGGTTTGGGACTGTCTTCGTCCGCTCGTTGAATATAAATTGGCTTAATTTAAAATCGTATGATGTAAGGTGTGTTTCTCCCTGAGAAAAATCAGACTGTGTTAAGCCGGGTAGTCACTAGTGAGCTGTAACCGTAATGCAACAAACTGCTCAAAGCCTGCAACGAGCGCTACACGAGTACACGAGACACCAAACTCAAACTCAAGATATGTTTTTATCAAAAAGATCGTCATGATCGTGTTGAATCGTCAGAACAAGACACAGGTCATGTTTTCTTCTGCAGTGATCATGTAATTCACATTGTCGCATATTTAGAACTACAGTGGAACCGGAGCAAAAAACTTTTGAAATTGAAATATTAATATCAATTTCAAAAACCCTAAAAACGATGACGCAACAACATCCCAATGTTACATTACACGAAATTTCCCCTATATTTCCACCACACATCTAAAAATAATCGACACGTTTTGTGAAACTTTTGTATGTATGAAGAATATAAAGTATGTCAGTGTGTGCGTGAGGGAAGTAGCTCACAATTTTTACTGATGTAAGGCTTTTAGATTAGCAGTATAAAGGGAATGCTGTTGTTACAGTGTGAAATTTTAATCACGTCACGCAAGCGAATAAAACGCTTTATTTTTTAATGTTAAGTGGTAAATTGCTGGGATGGATTAAAAAATGTATTATTACTGAGTTAATAATACTTTTCAGACTTCCTTTTTTAATGGGTCCGACGATTTATTTGACACGGGACTTTCCAAAATCAAACAGAAAAATCTGTTTTCCCCCACTTTACCTACATTATCTGATTATGGTGTTTTTGTGAGTAGATAAATATCTCACTAAAACTAGACCTAAACTTCTCCTTTTTCCAGGTTTTTTTCGTTTCACAAATTAAGTCTAAAAAAGAAAAAAACCTTAAACTTCAATCGAACATAAAAAATACACCAGAATCAGATTATGTTAATGAGTGGAAAAGAGGTTTATATTTTTACCTCCGTTATGTGGATAACTAGAACTAGACTGGTCTCTATTAGAGACTAGAAAGAGAAGGGTCGCCTGATAGTGATCCATTTCAAACTCGCCTCTGACGGACTAGCTTCACCAGTTCCAAAGCCAAACTATTCCTGAAAAATTACCTACACACCTATAAAAAAATGAATCATAATTCGCACGTCGGACGTGATTCGGAATCAAAACGAAAAAACGTAAGTTTTTTTTTATATCCATAAGTGATATAGTAGTTGTAAAAAAGTCAACAGAATATTCAAATTTGTCATTCCGGCCTCGACTCCAAACTCTAACAAGTAACCTACTTGTTAGCTACTAGTAGGTACGATATTGCTTGAAACTTGTTACCATTTTACCACGAAACGCTATTCACCAATTTCAAACTGCATTTAAATTAACATCGATATTTGGCGAACTCAATTAAAACTTGCCCATTCAACGCAAAGGTAAACTAATTTCCATTTAGGTATTTTCGGAATTTCACACATACTCGGATCCCTCGTAGACTATAAACACAGATGACTGATGCGTGAAATGGAGACCTGATAGGAGGCATTTGACGACCTCTGTGGCACGTCGAAAGCACGACTGCAATGCAGAAGGTTGCGGGCTCGATTTCCGCCGGGTGCAAGTATTTATTCTTAATAAATAAATATTTGTGTCCTGTCTGGGTGTCACTCTATCTATAATATGTATGTATTTACAAAGACAAAGAAATAATATTTATTAGAGATGGGCCGACTAGTCGCCGACTAGTCGGGAAAGCCGACTGGTCGACAGGTGCCGACTAGTCGGCAACTAACAATTATACAATAAAACTAATATTTATTCAATTAGTAGAACAGTTTAGAAGGTGGGTAGTCAGAAAATCGTAAACAAAACACGTCATAGCTTACATACATCATCTTAACATCTAAAATGTCATAATTATGCCTCAGCTCCATTTTTTTTTCCAACTTTTATTTTTATTTTAACAATTTTTTCGAAGTTTCGCTACAGCTTTCGAAGTGCTAACTTATCCAAAAATAGGAACAATCGCCAAGTGATCAATTAGAGATGGGCCGACTAGTCGCCGACTAGTCGGGAAAGCCGACTAGTCGGCAGGTGCCGACTAGTCGGCAAATTATGCCGACAAATTATGTCATAACTATGCCTCAGCTCCTTTTTTTTCAACTTCTATTTTTAGTTCAATCTTTTTTTGGAAGTTACATAATAGCCTTCGAAGTGCAATTTTATCCAAAAATAGCAACAATCGCCGAGCGATCATGATTAACCCAAATATCTCGGAATTTTAATGATCTGCATTGCCGACTAGTCGGCCGACTAGTCGGCAATTTTGGAACCGACTAGTCGGCTAGTCTGCTAGTCGGCAGAACCCCTAGTCGGCCCATCTCTAGTGATCATGATTAACCCAAATATCTCGGAATTATAATGAACTGCATTGCCGACTAGTCGGCCGACTAGTCGGCTAGTCTGCTAGTCGGCAGAACCCCTAGTCGGCCCATCTCTAATATTTATCTATTATATCTAGTCACCGTAACACAAGCTTAGTCGCTTACCACGAGGCGCTGGCGCATAGGGTTGCCAGATGATATTTTGATAAAAAAAGATGGGTCTAAAAAGGAGGATTTTTTTAAAAAAGGAGGACATTCAAAAATTAAACGAATTTTTTATATTATTTTACTTTATTTTGCTCTATTGATAGTGTGAGAGATTTATGTTCTATATCTGATGTGGTAGCTCTTCAGGAGACTTGGCTTTTGCCACATGATATTAATTTCCTGAGTACGATTAGCAATAATTTTGAATACACTGGCAAGTCAGCTGTTAATACAAGTGTAGGTTTGTTGAGGGGAAGACCCCATGGCGGTGTCGCCTTACTGTGGAGAAAGGGTATTTTTGATTCGGTGTCTATTGTTAATTGCAATAGTTCTCGTTTGGTAGCTATTAAGGCTTCAGTTAATCATCGCACCATTTTATTCTTCTCCGTATACATGCCATGCAACATGAATCTTGAAGTTAATATACCTATTTTTCTTGAAGTACTGAGTGAGATTAACGCAATAGTGAATATTACAAGTGTTGAATGCTTGTTTTTGTTGGGTGATTTTAACTCTCACCCTGACACGTTACTTTATAGAGAGTTACTTAGTTTCTGTGACGACCAGGGGTGGATAGTGGCCGATATTGTAGGGTTGGGGCCTGACTCTGAGCACTACACGTATATTAGTGAGGCTCACGGTTCTAGAAGCTGGTTAGATCACTGTATAGTTTCGTCGTCAGCCTGGGCGACGATTACTAATATAGACATTCTAGAAAACCTTTATTTATCTGACCACTTACCTTTGTGTATTGATTGTGATCTAGGGTTAGTGAGACCAAAGTTAACGATCAGTAGGGAACTCTGTAATGATGTAATTTGGGGTGACAGGGACAAAGATGAGATTGAAAAATATCATGAGCTTTGTCATTTTAAGTTGAAAAATATTCAATTTCCACCAGAGTTCCAGGTATGTGCCTATGGATCGTGTCAATCAGTTAAACATAGAAAGTGCCTAGATAAACTATACAATGAAATTGTTTCTGTATTAAGCGAGGCGGCTGCCATGTCGAAGAGATTAGGTGACACAAGACATAGGAAGGGGGGAACGGTGTGCGGGTGGAATCGTCATGTCAGGGACGCTTACAGGGAGGCGAAGCTTGGTTTTCGTGACTGGATGTATCACAACAGGCCAAGATCTGGTCAAGTTTACACTTACATGTGTGAGACGCGTAAAATTTTTAAAAACCGTCTAAGGTGGTGTCAAAAGAACAAGGAGCAGATTAAAATGGATTTAATAGCTGAACACCGGGCTAACAATGACTTTGGTAAATTCTGGAAAGCGACTAAAACATTGGACGGTAAGCCAAGTCTGCCTGTAAGCGTTGCTGGTGCAAGCGACCCTGAAGATATTGCCAATATTTTCAGGCAGCACTTTAGGGTCCGGTCTCCGCTCGAGACATTGAATTCCTCGCAGGATGCTGGGCCTTGTGGTGGGAGGGGCGTACCAACATTTCAAGTTACGGCTAAACAATTAAAATCTATTATACATCGCATGAGTGGGGGTAAATCACCTGGGCACGATGCGCTCAGCATCGAGCATTTAAAGCATGCAGGAGTGCATCTACCACGGGTTCTTGCTATGTTGTTCACCCTTTGCGTTAGCCACTCGTACTTGCCGAATGAGATGATGAAGACACTTGTAGTTCCCATTATAAAGAATAAGACTGGTGATGTGTCGGATAAGGGTAACTATCGTCCGATCTCACTTGCTACCACTCTTGCAAAGGTATTGGACGGTGTGATTGACTCGGCTTTAAGTCAAAATATAACTTTGCACGACGCCCAGTTTGGGTTTAGGCCCGGGTTATCCACTGAAAGTGCAATCCTGTGCCTTAAACACACCGTCCAGTATTATACCGACCGTAGGACTCCGGTGTACGCCTGTTTTCTCGACCTCTCCAAGGCGTTTGACCTTGTTTCGTATGAAATCCTATGGAGAAAGTTGAGGGACAGGGGTGTACCGGAGGATCTGATTGGAATTTTGCAGTACTGGTACGGTAATCAGAGCAATTTAGTAAAATGGGCTAAATCACTGTCAGAGCCTTACAGGTTAGAGTGCGGAGTTAGACAGGGTGGACTGGCGTCCCCTAGACTATTCAACTTGTATATTAATGACTTGATAGTCGAGCTCAGCAGCATGAATGTCGGATGCAGGATGGATGGCGTCAGCGTAAATAACATTAGCTACGCAGACGACATGGTGCTGCTGAGCCCGACTGTGGGAGCTTTGAACAAAATGTTGATGGTATGCCAGTCCTATGCCAAAGCACACGGCCTAATTTATAATGTAAATAAATGCGAGTACATGGTTTTTAAGGCCTCCGGCAGATACCCCGTAGATGCTCCAGTGATAACGTTGAACGGTCTTCCTATTAAGAGAACTACCTCATTTAAATATCTTGGACATCTCATAGCCGAAGACCTTAAAGACAATGCAGATATTGAAAGGGAACGCAGGGCATTGGCTGTGAGGAGTAATATGTTGATTCACAGATTTGCACGATGCTCTGACCAGACAAAAGTTATTCTTTTCAAAGCTTATTGTCAGAGCTTATATACGGCAAGTCTGTGGATCAGTTACTCTAAACAATCGTTCAATGCCCTTCGAGTACAATATAATAATGCATTCAGGATGCTGTTGGGGCTGCCCCGATTCTGTAGTGCCTCAGCAATGTTTGCGTTAGCCCACACAGATGGCTTTCACGCAGTGATTCGCAAAAAGACAGCTTCCTTGTGCAGCAGATTGCGGGGCAGCCAGAACAGCATCCTGAAAACTGTGGCTGCGAGGCTTGAGTCGCCGATCCAGAGGCACTTTCGTGACATCCTTATCACGGGAAATAATCTGGTGTACGACTAAATTGTAAATCAAATTATTATGACATTTTTCAATATATTTTTAAATGCTACTAACTTTAATTTTTAAGTTTCATACTAACAAATGGAATGTAATTAATATTCTGAAATAAAAATTATTATTATTATATTATTATTATTTAATCATATTTAGCTGAGCTGCCAATTTTGGAAAGAAGTTCTTGGTTTTTTAACAAATAATTATAAAAAATTTCACATGACATGTTTTTGAAGTTGTATTGAGTAAGAATTAAAGATTTAACTGACTGCACACTTAGTCTATTCCTCTCTTTGCTCCACTGAGTATTAATCAGTGAAAAAACGCCTCCTTTTTCGCCTCCTGCCCGTCCCGTCCGATGTTTAGCAAAAAGGAGGACTTACAGTAGGCAAGGGAGGACAAAACATGGAAAAGGAGGACATGTCCTCCTTTTGGATACCATCTGGCAACCCTACTGGCGCATGGCGCTGTGTGTTGTTGACAGAATTTATGTATTAATTTATGTATTTAAGGGCCCTATTCTGAAAAACTGAAAATCCATGTCGGGCGCATCGAAAATTGTTGATTATTTAATGACGGAATGTCGTGGAACATTTTTTTGTGTACAGATTGTAGGCGACATTGTTTCCGATATTTTAGTGCAGTTTCCATACAAATATGCCCAAACGTATTGAAGCCTATCGACATTTTAGCCAAATCAGACATTTTTTGTCTAAAATTTGGATAGGCTTTGCACCAATAGGAGGTTCCTGTCTTAAAACTACACCAAAATGTAGGAAACAATGTCACCTACAATCTGTGCACAAAAAAAAGTTCTACGACATTCCGTCATGAAATAATCAACAATTTTCGATGAGCCCGACAGGGATTTTCAGTTTCAAGGTCGTTGGCGTATATACTCCTCTTAAAAGCCACACATGTCTTTCAAAACAGATAAAATTTGTATGCCTCTGCGTCGCTTGGACATCATAGAATCAGTCATAGATAACTTTTCCTCTTCCGGTCGGGATTGCGTGAACTGAAAACCCACCGAGGCATATATAAAACTTCTAAAGCAGATGATATTTGTATGCGTCATTTGTGCATTTGTACAAAGGTTTTAGCAGCACAAATAAGGAACTAGGATCAAATTTGGATCTTATAAAGGTTTATTTGTTTACCTTCGTGGTAAGTACGGAACCCTAGCTAGAACTTAATCCAGCGGCTATATCCAATACTATATACCTACCTAATGAACTCTTAAAAATCTGTGGTCTGCAAGTGCATACTACTAATTGCAAGTGCAACCTACTAATATGATCTCAATACAGGGTAAAAGCGCAAACTTTCACATAATTCACTTTCACTTAATCCATTAGTAATTCACGACATTTGCTTTCGAAGTACTTTTATAATTAACTTGATTGTAGCTTTGCATTTTGCTTGTCTCACTCAGCTTAGAGCTAATACTAAGTAATTACTTATTCCTAGATCAGTGCTGTACTGCGGTGCATCAATTTGATAATGAAATTTTGTTTGTGGAGAAGATTTCCTCGCATTCGAAATTGGCTTAATTTTTTTTAAAAGCATTATCTGACCTCATCTCAACTGATACAAAGGGGTCCAAAATTGCCAATTTATCTATATCTATCTATGCCAATTTTAAATTGGCATAGATAGATATAGTTTTTTACATGCATTATTTTTACCTCATCTCAACTGACACAAAGTGATGACGAGGTCGACAGTATAACATGCTTTTCTAGAAGAAACCTACTTTTAATCTTAGATGAAAACAAAAATAGGTAGATACGGTATATTCTAAAATTGCGTATTCGAAAAATCAGCTATAAACACATATATGCATTTTCATTTTTTTTTGTATATAAAAACATTTGTCTTTAAGAATGATTCAGGCTTTGTAAATAATAAGCAAAAAGGCATTCTTATGGATGTCAAAATGATAATCGTAGTGTGACAACACGTGCTCACGCGGCAACGGTTCGACATACGACTGAGGCTAGTTCGTCAGCTAGACACAGTTTTATCGTTTCATTTTCCGAGACTAGGTACCGTATCTTTAGTTTTTTGTTTTAATCTAAGCTTTTAATATAGACTTGAAGACTCCAGGTGTGTAGTTAAGGAGGCGACGCGGGCAGTTTATGTCTTTTATCAAACTATCATCTCTTCTTCCTACTTTGTGTTGGGTCAGTTTTCCTAATTTTTCGGCGCCAAGACAATTGCCGGGCAGATACGAGGTTTGACATCTCTTCATGCTGGCCCACCACCTCTCTTGTGTAGAGATCGTCCTCTACCTTTCTTGTGTTGAGGCAACTGCCTTAACACAAGAAAGGTAGAGGACGATCTAGGAGAAGGAATTGCAACTACAATGCTTTCTTAACGACTTTGCTCGTCTCATTGCATCAGGTAGACAATTATTATTGACATACCATTTGAGACAGCCGCGGCATTCAGTTAACTACTTTTATATGAACCTGTGTATGAAAACTCTCTCATTTATTCCTATTTGAATTCGTCAAAATGAAATAAGGATCATGAAGGTCAAAACTTGTATTTATATTGACTTAATGTTCTACGTTTCGAGTACAGTTTATTTTTGCCGTAAAAATAAAGTTACCTATGTAGGTACGTTACATGGCTGGAGCAGGTACCTTCCTACTATGCCAGCCATTTTGCAATAAAAAAGTCTGTTACATTGTTATACTCTTATAATTTTAAAATAACATGATTGCTTTCACTACAACAATATTATTTAAAATGGGATATTTACTATGATTTTCCAAAATATCCAGATCCGTAAAAATAATTTATAGTATGATAAATACCCCGTTTTAGATGACATTACCCATCTAAAACGGGGTATTTATATACCCCACCTTAGATGAAATCAAAAATAGTAAGTAGATACGGTATATTCTTACATTGCGTATTCTATAAACACCTAACATGCATTTTCATAAAATTATTTTATTTAAAAACGTTTGTCTTTAAGAATGATTCTGCCATTTGTAAATAAGCAAAAAGGCATTCTTATGGATTTTAAAAAGATAATCGCAGTGTGAGAGCACGTGCTCACGCGGCAACGGTTCGACACACGACTGAGGCTAGTGCGTCAGCTAGACGCAGTTTTATTGTCTCATTTTCCGAGACTAGGTAACGTATCTGCTGTTTTTGGTTTTCATCTAAGGTATATTATATACCTACAGTGCATTCTCACAATTTTGCCTGTTCCAACAAGAACAAAAAATAAAAATAAACTATTCAGAAAAAAATATTTATCTGAAACTGGATAAAATATACGTAGACTACACAACCATGAACATTTCCAACTCAATTTCACTCTGTATCTAATATGTGTATTATCCAATTCTCAGAAGACTACGATTGAGTTATTGAATTCCTGCGCACGTCATGAAAAGAAAAATGTATTTTATTACGACGTAAATAAAGAGACAGAGAGACGTATAATGTTTCTATATGTACCTACTGTAGGTACTTTCAGTCAGAAACAGAGTTTTTGTGGCTTTCTCTACATTATGTATGTGCTTAGGGGTGTTTCATGACACAATTTGATTGTCGATTCTCGGTAAGTAGAATCAGAGTTTGAGGTTACTGTTCTGGAGTTGGTTACAAGTTTAGGAGTAGGAGAGTGGAGAACAGAAATATAAGTATTACACCGAAAATTACACTGCAAAGCAATACGGCCGAAAGTGAATGGGAGTATTGGCGACTTATTTTTAAGTACATTACCTAAAATATACGTGAAAATCAGCTCGGAGAATTAACGTGAGATAAGTAATTTTTTTATGTATCTTGATGACCTTATATATATCTCAGAATTGGCCGTCGCAGTAGGCTAGCAAGTAGGCATGCCTACTTAGTTCTTAGTACATACTAACACTACTCAATCGACCACATTTCATTCGTCAGAAAATACGTGAGGACTGCCACTTCTGGGATCTCACTCTAAAAAGGTAACCTTTGTCTAGCAGTGAGACAAAAAAGGCTATCAAATAAAAAATAAATAATACTTGAAATATTTTACAAGGAGAAATACATCATCAAAAATCCTCCCATGACAGGATTCGAACCTGTGCCCCTCGCTTGCCGGGCGAGTGCGCTACCACTGCGCCACACAGGAACCCCAGTATCTGTTTGAGGCGCAATCTTCAGTAATACAATTAAAAATAAAATTATTCTTTCACTACAAATATTAAAAAACGGGATATTTACCATGTTTTAAATTGTAAACATTATTTCTTAGTGTTAATCCACACTTAGGAATACTGCTTTTGAAAAAAAAGTTTAGTGAAGTAAAGTTTTTGAAAGCATTTTTTCAAAAGCCATGTTTTAAATTATTTGTTTTTTTCTGGGTTGTTCACGCGACTCTAAGACATGCCACTACCTGTGCTAAATACACAGTTTTTAAATGACATTTTTAATGACAATTGTTCACAAACCTAAAAAAATATTACCAATTTAATCCACAGACTAATAAAAATGATAGATAGCCCTGTTCGTTCAAACAGTAGCCTATAAATTACGAAACAAAATTACGTAAGTAGGTAATAAAAAATTTGAACAAATCATTCTGCATTCACGTAAGAAAAAGTGCTTCCTCTAATTTGACTGTGCTTCGACGATAAATTTAAATCGTACCCTTACAAATTTCTCTTACGAGTGCTACCCTTATCACATAGAATTGCCCATTGAGGGAGATGTGGTGCTTCTTTCGCATCTGCACCCGGCCTAATGTAGCGTTGTAATGTGTTTCTATATAAAAGTTCAACAGAACGGTTTGTTTGAAACAAAGAATTAGACTGTGATAGAAGAGGAAACTTAGTAAAAATAATTTGTTTTGATAAGATGGTATAAGTACTATTTAAAACATTTGTTTGAAAGGATCTCAAAAATAAGAGACCTAACTTACATAAGAGAGAAATAAAATAAATGTATTCAGACAAGCACACAAATACACGATAAAAATATTTTTTTAAAAAAAGTAGTTAGATCACATATAACAAAACTAAAAAGTATACAAAAAAAAAACAATTAAGCAAATCTATAGTTACAGTGCGCTGACCGAAAAAACAATCTGTATTGACCCAATCTAGGACACTACCTAATGGTAGTGTCGGCTCACTAACTTTTTGGGTGACGGAATCCTTTTGAAAAGCCAACGGAATCTAAGTGGCACAATGGGCCACTTTACCGCTTAAAGCGATCTTTTCCAGGCAAGCTAAAAGTAAGGATTAACATCAGTGAAATCGTGGATGAGTATCGATTTTGTACATAAAATGAAATAACATAAGGTGATTTGTAAAGAGCCTTTTTTCCAAGAACCAATCAAAACGTCAATTAAAAATGATGGAACGAAAATAAATGATTTTCAAACCGAAAAATTTCAAGATTAATTACCACCTATCTTCCTCTAAAGATTTTTGCAGTTTAAACTTTTACTTGTGTTACATTTTTTTAAGGAAAAAATGGGGCAATTAAAGTAAACTGCCTTTTATTAGTAAATAAACCTATTAATAGTATCTGTTGAGAACGCTTACTTTTCAATTAATTAAAATTAATTTTAACACTATTTACTGTAGGTAGTTTAGTTCAGTGTTAAAAAATAAATTTCCAATATAATAAAGTAAATCAATTTAATATAAAGAATCAAATAAATAAAAAGAAAAAAGTTACTCAAAAATCATTGAAAGAAAAAGCTTTCCAATAAAGACCCAGTTCTGGCAGTTCTAACTTGACGTAGTTCTATTTTATCTCAAGTGGGCGATGTAAGCCAACATTATCCCTTGCCAAATGCAATGTTCCCATGTATTTTTTACCAGATAATGCATTGCTGAAATAGCGTTTAAAGATATTATACCTACCTACATATTAAAAAGTCATATTATTATCTAGCTACTACGCTAAACTTCTTAAAAACGTCAAAGCGCTCTCTAACTCAAATTTTAAGGATCACACGTGGACTTTATTTCCCGATGTGCCGTTATGGTTAACGCACTAGACTTTTTTTTTTTTTTTTTTTTAGGGTGGAGAAAATGCAGCCTTATGCACCATCACGCCACTCTCGGGGGAGAGCGGCGCGGTGTGTGGGGCTCCCTATGGCCTAAAGGTGGTAGGCGGCCATAGGTTTACCCACTAAAAGCTCCACCGGTTCCTCACTCGCCTTGATGTCAGGGACTACGGGCACTTGCGAGTCTTCCAGCAAACCGGGAGGATAACTGATGGTGCATTTCATGTTGTAAAATATTTTAACATAATTCTTTAAGCTTTGCTTTCAAGTACAGAGAGAGTAAACCTCAGGTTTAATAATTTAAATTAGTGTCTTTAGATTAGTTAATAATTAGTTATTTGGTTTTAGAGTTCTGGTCGCTCTAAGGCCTCTAGCACCTAACGACTGCTATATCTGAGACTAGCAGTGCCCGCGACTTCCGCCTTATTTTTTTGAAAATATAATATAGACTTCCTCAGTAAATGGACCCAACGCTGAAAGAATTTTTCAAATCAGACCCGCTGATCTGATTTGGTTCCTGAGATTAGCGCCTTTAAAACCAACAAAACTCTTCAGCTTTATAATATAAATAGAAGAAAGATAATAAAATAAATAGATACTTAGATAACAAACGGGGCTAACGGTGCCAGTGACAAAATATGCGTCTTTCTCTGAATTAATATTTACCAGTTTGTTCCTTTTTTGAAACCTACAAGTGTTACACGACACGTAATATGGTTCGAGTAAATATGAATACATATTCCAAGAATTTCTAAGTTTCATAAAGTTGTAGATATTATTTGGTTCTAGGAAGGCACTTTCCTTAATAATGCTAAAACTTTCACTCTGTTTCAAAACTTTACGCATGAACGAACGTACAACAAATTCTTGTACTGAGGTACAATGTTGTAATAAATAAATAAATATTGCAGCTTCTACATAGTGCAATCTAACCCCACTAAGCAACTATGATTGTACTACGGTATGAAACTTCCCTCTAAATTTTACAAATAAATCGTTTTTGTCAGACAATATTTAACTTATACAACAGAATACATAAATAGTACAAGTACTTATACTAATAAAACTTTGTAGATAAACCTGATCTTAGTTTAATGCAGGGCTTCGTTGATTTGAAATTCAAAATTAATGTTTTGAGTTGAGATCAATGGTCAAAAGAAGAAGAAGGATACGATAATAAACACGACACTGGCAGATGTGCGAAGTAACAACACTTCGTAGATCGATGCCAAAATGAAGAAAGAAAAAAAGACATTCTATTAAAGTTGACAGTAGTTCAATGAATTTGATTACCTCTTTCGAATTCTCTGAAACTAAACTTACATTGACTTAATTACCCAGTTTACTGACTGTCTACCGTTATTTACTGAATCTCTAATAATTAACGTTACTGTCAGTTCCTCGTAGTATCGAATGACAGCGCCTAAGGCGGATTTGTTTACTTCCATTTACCAACGAAACTTTCCACCGGGTGAAATAAACAAAGCAAGCGTTCTCGATAAAGGATACGGATAGGATACGCTGAATAATCAAAGAGAAGTTCTAAATAACCAATTGGATTGGATGGATGGATTGGATATCCTGTTGAATTGTTGTTTTAAATAACGAATTTATCAACAATAATTTGTTTAGAATTTGTTAATTTTAAAATTGTTAGTGTTAGCTTCTGGTGGCTTTCACAGAGGTTTTTGGTTCAACAGTAATTGCTAATGGTTTAAAAATAAATATTTTATATTGGTGAAATATTTTTTTAAATCGTGTTAGCGGTTTCAGAAATTACTCGGAAAATATAATATAGGTACATACAAACCTACATACATAAATGTTACCAACGTTACCTCTTTATAATATTAGTATTAGATGGGACTTTCGCCAATCTAGAGTAGGCTTCCATGGCGTCTTTCTGTCTAACCCCAAGAGGACCTTAACCAACAGAAAACAAATGAGCTGCCTTCCAAAAAAGGTAAATAAAATTCCAAAAACAATATGTATTTCAAAATGTTTTATTGTTTCTGTAACTGTAACTTACATTTCAAGCTTCGTTAAATTAAATTAACAAACCGTATATCGTAGTTTTACATTGAAACATAACGTACCTACATTCATTAATTTATGAATAAATTTATTTGGCAATTTACTGTTTATAAATTTGATCTTTTGAACTCTGAAATTGCAATCTGTAAGGCCAGGTGGGGTAAGTGAAACATACTTTGCTGGTCTTAAGTTACATTTTTGGGTGGGTGGGTACTGTTACCATCTCCATACAAACATAATACCAAAATAGAATTATGAAAAATTAGGTTTCTACCTTAATATTGGTATTATTCGGATTAAAATTTTATTTTTACAGGGCCCCCACCACAAGGTTTTTTAAAATATTCATTCAGAATGAAATAAAACAGAAAAACATTTCGTTCCCTGTAAAAATAAAATCTTAATCCGAATAATACCGATATTAGGGTAGAAAACTAAATTTTTCATAATTCTATTTTGGTATTATGTTTGTATGGAAATATGGACTTCACTTCTTATAATCGCAATACAAATTGGTGCCAAGTACGCATATATTGTATCAGTCCTTTACGGTTCCATTATTAGTGTTGCTGTTCGATAGCTATAACTATCGATAGCCTATTGATAGCGAAAAACTATCCATAGTATCGATTGTTGTTACAGTAGTCAAATCGGATAGAGCAAAACTATTGATAGTAACGATACCTACTATAGATTGTTGTTACAATAGTCGATTCCGATACTATCGATAGTAACGTCAAAATTGAGCGTCGATACTATCGATAGTATTGCAGTTTTCGATACTATTGTACTGAACATAGCTATCGATACTATCGATACCTTCAACATAAAATGTCCTGTTTTATCAATCTGTCACCATAGGATCATCCCAAATAGTGCATTGTCTATAAAGCGATAAGAAACACAAGTGCTTGTGCTTTACTTACCCCACCTGACCTAAAACCTCTACCTATTTCATTAACTAGGTACGTAATGGAAATATGAATTATTCCTATGTTCTGAACTTACTTAGACTAATGGAACACCAAAGTTGCTAGACTGTTTACTTTCGGGCATAGAATAGATGAGACCGTCAGAAAACCGAGTCTGGAATGTTTAAAATATGAACGAGATTAATTTTCATCAGAAAATGAACTTATGCACAGAAAGCTATTTTAAAATATATTTACGCTTTTAAATATTTGTTATAACAATGTCTAGTAGGTAATACTTATACGACGTGTTTTGAGGACGATAATTTTAGCCGAAACGAAGTTGTCTTTGACGTCTAGACGAACAACTTTTGTTCTACAACTTTCGGAATTTTAGACTATAGGTAATAAACACATAAGCTAAGATGACCGTCCACCACCTGTATATAGCTTAGCTCGACTGTTTTTGAGTGTCACTGACATAGTTTGCGGTAAATGTCAATGGTACGTCCATTGGAGTTGATAGCAAACCATGTTATAAGAAAATTGGTTCAACTATACGAAGCTTTACCTAAACTAACTTCGTTTTGTTAACGGTAGACGTTCAGCTTAGGTATTGCATTTTAGAGAAGGTACTTGTACTCAACAGGATCCATAAACTTGAGCTGGAGCCCACGTAGGTACCCCGGCTCGGCGCAACAAGGCAGCGAACTCGGAATGCTGGCGGCATTTCTTAGCATGGTAACATTGCTTACTTTAATTTATATTTTTTTCCCATGTTTGTTTACCTTTACTTAGACATACGTATAGTATTTAATAGGTTTCAATTTGTTTCTAATAATTATAAGTGATTATTTTAGTTTCTATTGATTGCCATTCTCGCCTGAGATACAGGATTTTCCTAGTTCAGGCATTTGTGTAATTTAGATTTAAATCAAAATTTGACTTGAAGTAATTTTTATACACATTAATTTGGAAATAAATTTAATGTATTTTCAAATTTTTATTCTTTATTTATTTATTGATTGTTTGCGCTAAATATATAAACCAGCATTCCGGTCTCACGTTGTCTCAACCAAAAATTCTGACGAATATTTATAAATGTAAATTTAACGCAAACTTAATTTACGAATGTCAATTAACAAGATGTACGTAGTTAAATAGCAGACGAACAACGCAAAGAATGCACACTCAAATATTTGCAAAAAATCTGACACGAAATAAAATTGCTTTTACGTCTCGACAGCAATCATTTCTTGTTTTTTTTTCACCAGCATAAAACGTACGCAACGTATTATTCATTCAATTAACGAACCATGCATCCAATATGTAAACCATTTTCTAAAATGGAATAGCGGACGAAAATTAAATTGGCTGGAAACCAAAACATATAGGTTAGCCTTTAATATTTTAATGCAAACGATCGGATTTCCGTGACTGAACTAATAAATTGGGGTTTCTAATTAAGGCCCTAAAATAAATTTGTCCAACTAAAATTCGTGCAGGATATTAAGTCATTAACTTGTGGCGTATAAATTACAAAAGCGGAATTGAAATTGTATGGAATATTAATATTTTTTTATTGATTTGAAACAAAAAAGGTATTTGCCTACGTCTATAATTCGATACTAATATTATACAGAGGAAAGATTTGTATTTTTATGTGTGCGTCTATATGTTTGTTATGAATAAACTAAAAAACTACTAAATCGATTTCAATATTTTTTTCACCATTAGAAAGCTACATTCACCCTGAGTTACATAGGCTACTTTTCATCCCGATATTCCCACGGGATCGGGACTTACGCGGGTGAAACCGCGGAGCCGCAGCTAGTCGCTTAAAAACTAAATCACAATTCACCTGCTTCGCTTTAGAGCTAATGCACACTATTACTAGACCTCAATTCACCTAATTCGCTCATGAACTAATACCTACGTATATACCTACCTAGCCTACCTATAATACCTAGGTATATACGTCAATATGCCGATCCCTCGTTAGGTCTAGGCACAACGCGAAATTGGCAGACTTCGTTTCAGGTTTAGCGAGTACGAAAAAAAGTCTCTCCACGGATATAAAGGTAATCAGACAACCATCTCTCCCGTAACAATATAAAATATTACTTAACGATCTGTAGATACTAATAGTTTTCCCAATAGTAGGCATACCACGTTAGATTCCATTTCTCCCGTTATACTAGAAAATTACCTATTGTCTTTTATACAACAGAAACAAAAGACGATCGAAATAGTAACAAAACACACACACAGTTACACAGCTACCTAGTACACAATAGTATTACAGCTTGTATTTTCTAAAGGTTCCTAAACACAACTTTAACTTTGTCTCTAATCTACAAATTGTAAATTCATTGAAATAAGTTCGATAAAATGAATGAAATAAGTATCACTTTTCAACAAGAATTGCGAGTATCAACAAAGGACATATTTATTACATAAAATTTCCGCTTCCATTACGGAAAAACACGAATTTTATACCAACGTAGATATATGTATGTCATGTTTTTATGTGTGTCAGACATAAAGGTGCATCATCCCAATGAAACCTATGAACAAACATGTCACGCACACTCCTTGTGACATTAAACACCGAGGACCGGAGATCGAAATTTCAATTTCCGCACGGAAGAGATAAATTTTCTTGTCGTTTACTGACGTCCCGTCTGCTACATCGATTGCTCAATGTTGTATAAATAAAATATCGTTTGAGACAAAATGTGTTTTAATTTTATTTAAGGGGCGGGTTCTTTGAATCCAAATAATGATTTGAGTAAGTAGGTAATAATAAGGTACTTTAGGTATAGGTATAGGTGACAATAATAATTACTTTGTTTTAATCTTATATGCGACTAGCAGATTCCCGCGGTTCACCCGCGTAAGTCCCGATCTCGTGGGAATATCGGGATCAAAAGTAGCCTATGTTTCTCAGAGTGAATGTAGCTTTCTAATGGTGAAAGAATTTTTGAAATCGGCACAGTAGTTCCGGAGATTACCCCAATATACATACATACATACATACATGTTACCAACGTTACCTCTTTATAATATTAGTATAGACAAACGTGACATACTTTCGTCTAGTGTCGTACTTTGTGTAGGATATAATATGTGACAATTTCAGGACTTTACCTAGATCAAATATTACGACAACGAAGGATATTAGTCGTCGTCCATTCAGTGTGCGCGTTCCCTTTTCGGAGAGGTACTAAGCGCCACACGTCTACTTTTTGACCGACTTTAAAAAAGGAGTACGTTCTCAATTTTTTTTATGTCGCGGATAACTCCGTCGTTTATGAACCGATTTTGATGATTTTTTTTTTAGTTTTATCTCGTACTTACTTCTATGAAGTTAAACTGCTCGCCTGCTCTATTCCTCCCTAACTACGCTCTTGAAGTCTTCAAGTTTAGGGTGATTTCTTCTAGCCAAGCAAGTAGCACGATGTATCAACATCGTCGACCTCATCAGATCACGTAAGGTCAAAGGCAAGCTTAGCTTATATAAAATTAAACACTTTTTATAATAGGTAGTACAACATTAAGTCTCCATTCTCTTTCTCCATACAAACGTAGTTTAAATTTTCCTCCTTGAATAACTTGGACTATGCATCTACCTTTTTATTTTTTATTATTATTTTAATTAGAAAAAAAAAAGGTAGATCCATTGTCATGACAGATATAGGTTTTATGGCATAAACATATTTGCTCTAATGTCTTTATCCAGGGAGGAAAATTTAAACTACGTTTGTATGGAGAAAGAGAATAGAGACTATCCTCTTAAGGGATAAATAATGAATAATGTAAGATTCTTGTAATTTAAAGGCTAGAAACACGATGTTACTAAAACCCTGACTACCCTGACTACCAAACCTCAAATAACTTATTATTAAAACATCCATCCATACCTCCAATAAAATATAGTCGAACTTGTGAATTATTAAAGAAGGTCCGAAACGTAGCTTCTGACGGTTAACGTAATAAAATAATTTATTACGTTAACCGTCACCTGGATACTCTGTCATGATGGATATTGGATTATCTGAAGTAACAGCCATTTTGTGAGAGCAGCGGAAAAATGTATCTTTAGCGAAATTACCTTGACGCTGTTTTACGTCATCGGTTTATCAGCTTTGCTTTTGCTACACTGTCAAAGCTTTGGCTTGCGCTCAATAGAAATCGCTTTTGAAAATTATATTGAAATATATATAGGTAGATTTTTCTTCTGCGATATTGTATTGAAATTAAAGACATTTTACGGTTTAAGTCGCGTGGTGTTAGGTTTAGGTTTTGGTGGAGGAGGCAATTGCCCAGGGGGAGTGCGTCCTGGCGGTGTCATTGGACATCGCCAACGCCTTCAACACCCTCCCCTGGAGTGTCGTCTTGGAGGCGCTTCGATATCATCGAGTACCTCCATACCTCTGCCGCGTGATTGGCGCATACCTCGATGACCGTTGGGTAGCTTATCCAGCACGCGATGGTGGAATGGGGCGGCGACAGGTTACGTGCGGTGTTCCACAGGGGTCTGTCCTCGGACCACTCCTGTGGAACATCGGATACGACTTCGTCCTCCGCGGTCGAAATCTCCCGGACGTGAGCGTTATCTGCTACGCGGACGACACGCTGGCAACCGCCCGGGGGAGCACGTACTATACGACGGCAGCCTTGGCTTCCATCGGCGTGGAGGACGTCATTGGACGTATCCAGCAAGTGGGTCTGGAGGTGGCGCTAAACAAGAGCGAGGCTACATGTTTCCACGGCTCATCTTTCGTGCACCCTCGAAGAGCGTATGTCACAGTATGTGGAGTACGGGTGGCAGTCTGTTCAAAAATGAGGTATCTGGGCCTCATCCTCCACGAGGCCTGGAAATTCACGCCTCATTTCGAGCAACTCACCCCGAAACTAGAAAAGGTGGCACGGGCGTTGTGTAGCCTGTTGCCCAACGTAGGTGGACCGTCGGTGTCGTGTCGGCGGCTGTATAGTGCGGTCGATGGCCTTATATGGGAGTCCCGTGTGGGCGGACACTCTCACGAGCCAGAGTCAGACTCTCTTGCGCAAGTCACAGAGACTGATGGCCGTGAGAGTAATATGCGGATACCGCACGATCTCATATGAGGCTGCGTGTGCGTTGGCCGGAGTTCTACCATGGAACCTAGATGCGAGAGCTCTCGCGTCGGCGTTTCACTGGCGTAAGGAGGCGCGACAAAGAGGTGATCGACCGGCTTCACTAGAGTAGGAGGGACATCGGGTGGAGCTACATAGGTCTGCCGTGGCAGAATGGGAGTCGCGAATGGCGCGACCACAGGCGGGTCATCGGACAGTGGAGGCTCTCCGTCCAATAATGGACGAGTGGCTGGACAGCCACTCAGACATCAGATAGCGCGGAAGGAACCCGACACTCGCTGCCACCACTGCCCCAGCGACGTGGATACTGCCGACCACACGCTTGAGGTATGTGTGGCCTGGAATGTCGAGCGGGACAAACTGAGAGCGGTGGTGGGAGAGGACTTATCCCTACCGGGTGTTGTGGTGGCGATGGTGGAGGACGAGGCTGCATGGACAGCTGTCCTTCGTTTCGCCGAAACGGTGATGACTGCAAAGGAGGTCGCGGAAAGGGAGCGAGAGGCGTCCTCTCGAACCGACCGAATTTTTAAATAAAATTTTTGATATGATCCTCTAATGATAGACCAATAAAATTAATAGGGTAGATAGCTAATGAAATAAGGAAGTTTTTGAAGTTGGTTTGGAAAAAAATAATAGGCGAGTTTTTCTTTTATTTGCTCTTTAAAGTGTTTATTGCGTTTTGTTAACGCTCACTTTATGAAATTCTTTTTTAATTTGTAACAGTTTGGTTAGTGTTACGCCTTTTTTGTAACAGGTAACATGACCCTATTATTCAGCTCCACATTTGAAAAGAAATCAGCCAATTATCTCAATTGTTGCAGTAAGTATGACCAAAAAGGTATCAGTGGTCGCATTTTAGTAGAAAAATGAGAAAAAAGGCCATAACTTCTAAACTACGAAAAATCGCGGAACATACATGGGGGTGATTCGGGTACCCCTTGAGGTCCTCTACCTCTGGACTTTCGCTTGACACTCGTTTCTGGGACACCCTGTATACTTAAGTATAGTTATCTACTATACCCGACGTAACATCTTAATATAACTTACTACCGTATTAAGTTGAAGTAGGTAACCTAATTCGTAATTAGATTTTTTTTATTACCCTAGGCAAATCTACTAGAAATATTTTAAAGTAAAAATACATCTTTAAAAATAGAAACCTAAACTTTGCCGGGAGTAAATTTTTATAAGATGTTTTTGCTTGAACGAAAAATAACTGAAAAAAAGACCAAGAAAAATTGCGTGGTCAAAAATCCTCTCCTGCGTGACGGTGCTCCTCGCTTCATATTTCCTTGATAATATTTCTAAACAGAATGTCTCAAGCAATAAAAATGAAAAATTCAAAAATAACCTTTAAAATTCTACTAAACTTATTCAAAAAAGAAGCTGGACGCTGTATTATTAGAGAAAACCAGTCTGAGATAGAAGACAATCGTCGAATTGCTATGCAAATTACGGGCGAATCGCAGAACGTACCACCATTTTTCAGTTCAACCATTTCACAACGAATAGTAAATGCTTTTTTTTTCAATTACCTAACGTTTACGAATAGGTACCTTCAGAATTTACAGGGTTCTTAAATTTACATTATTTTATTATTATTTCAAAGGTAACTTGCTTAAGTATTTGGATGTTAGGTCATTGAAGTCAAATTGAATGTTTTTTTTCTATCGATGAATTAAGTTTACACAATTACAGCTCTACAAACTTTGTGTGAGCAAAAAAAGTCACCGTAAAGCAAATGTTTTGCCTCTAGGACTTAAATTGCGTTTTACGGCCGTGCGTAGTTAAACTAGGACTTAAAGTAATTTAACTTTGGAACGTTGAAATTGATACTCCATTTTCAATTCCCTAAATCAAACTGTCCACCTAGACATATGTAAAGTAGAGTATTTACCTCGGTAATAAGGCCTGTCTTAGTCTTAAATCCCACGCTTCACTCAGGACTCTAGAGACATAACTCTCCGCTTCGCCTAGCAGTTAAATTTTTAACACCTTCGCTATGCTTAGTTACGCTTTGATTTCAATAATTATGACGCCCTAATTCTATTATTTAACAGGTGAATAGCCATATTATACAGCTTAGGGTGTATTAATGTATAAAGTACCATATAAAGTAGATAATAATATTTCTTTGTTCTAAGTAGATATAATTTGCATTTATAATAATTTCATGTTACCTAATATCGTTAAATTTTGATATATTTAACATTTTCAGCTATGCACATTTGCTCTATTAACAAAACGAATATTTTATGTTTTTCAGTTGAATTTTGCTGTTGAAAATCTTAGCATTAAATAAATCAATTACCAACTTATTACTTAAAGTTAAAGACTTACTTAAAGACTATAATGTAATTTGACTCTGTTTGTTTGAATTTAGTTTTTAAGCTATTGCATAGCTTTTATCGCGGGCTTTGAGCGCGGCCATCGAATCAAGAAATTCCGTAACGAAAATAAAACCTAACTCCACCTACCATGGCAACATGGTCCAAAATAATTTTTATTTTTTAACATGGTCAAAAAATAAATAATTATAATTGCATCTATCTTCTTCTTCTTCTTATATATAAAAATGAAACGTTTTCCGTTGTCACGACACCACGCGTGAACGGCTGGACCGATTTCGATAATTCTTTTTTTGTTGTGTTTGCTATTGTCAGGAGAATGAAAGAAAAAATGCTAAACCGATTTTGATGAATTTTATTTTTTTATACTAAACGACAGGACAACGTCTGTCGGGTCAGCTAGTAAGTTGCTAAAAAATGCTATGTAATAGCTTAACCGTGGCAGACCCCGAGTGCCACACGTTTTTTATGTTTGATGTTATAGTAAGACCTCATTCTAATGAAACGCGTTTTAAACCCGGTCGCATAATTACAACATCAAGTTTAGTTTTCTGTAAAAATAGGTCACAACAACACACCGTGACTGTAGTTTTGTGCATAATGCCTTTCATTATTTTACTAAAAGAAAATATGAACAGAGTTAGGTACCTACCTTAATTTTAAGTAGATGTACAACAACAAAAGTGGCTACCTACCGTAAGGTCTGATTTCGCTTGCAACGTAAATTTAGATTCACTTAGTAAAGATACGACTTTATTGTTAATTGTTACCTACCTATCGGCCGCTTGCATGCGAATTCAGATAAACACATTGTCGCACATTTGATATGATATCAATGTGTGTTTAATATGCTTATTCCACGCTCGGCGCTGGGTTCAAACGAATCTTTCGGCTAACTGGGTAGCCACTTCTGTTGCTGATAGTACCTAGAACTCTAGAAATAGGGTTTTCTACATGTATCATAGGTATGTATTTACAAAAAAGTATATCAAGGAAGTTCTTATATTTGTTGCCTAGTACCCATAGTACAAGCCTAGTTGCCTACGCGAGACCCGCGGGGCGTCAATTTATTATTGTTAACTCTAGAATCAAAAGGATAACGAAATAGCATCAGACAACCAAAAAAAAGTAGATAAATAATGAACAAAGAAAAATCCATATTCATAAAATGTAAGTCTGTTTTTGTATTCTAAATTATTTATGCGTGGAAGGGAACGTTTCGATTAAAAATTAAGCCTAGAGGATTTTTCTTTGATTAGTATTCTGTGGGTATTGCAGTTTGGTGTGGTTTCAATTTCAAATAATGGAAAAAATAATAAAGACTTTATATTTATGGACACGTAGGTTTATTTCATGGCGTAATGATTTATGATACAAAACAAAAATTTAAGCAGTAGGATATGAATTGACGACCTTTGCAGAATTATTTATTTATATGTTACAAAACAACAATGGTGTGGTGAAGTGCTACAGTGGATCATTTTAATAAGCATTGACGCACCAGTACCAACGACGTTGAAAACAGAAGACAGAAAGAAACTGGAAGACAGTTGTAAACAAAAACTGCAGTAACCCTACCGCAAACTCTTTTTTTTTATGAAGAGTTTAACGTTTTCATCGTCCCTCATCAGCTGCATCTTAGCGCCCGCAGCGATGCTCATTTCAGTTTTACGATAGACTCAACGATATCGTCAGCGTTGAAGCGGCCTTTTATATTAATTTCTCGTACAAAAATAACGTCAAAAATAACATGAAATATGTTTGAGCATCATCTTTAGTACGAGTATCTATACTTGACGTTTTGGTTTTTTGTATAGGTCATTTTTTCTTCAAGAAGATATAATATGTCAAATCATAGTCTACTATTAAAAACGACGAATAATACATACCTACCTACTATTTCTAAGGTATTTATAAAAACCGTCAAAATGTATACTAACTTAAATTCAAGAGAAAATTGGCAAATGCCAAATCAAATAAAAACATTTGTTTGAAGGTCTGAAGCCTAAATTTCATTTACACCACACCAAAAACTTTCAGAAGCGAAACGCTTAACCACCTTTAATCAGAGCGAGCGAGCGCTAATTGTGCCTAATTTATTTTGACCTTTATAAATAGTAATTTCAAATAAGAAGGCGGGTCAAGTGTAAATGGTTTTCGGTTCGAAGGGGAAATCCCCATATAAAGAATCCAATTAGTTAGCGACAGGTATCCACAAATACTTACGCAAACAAGGTAGATCTTTGAAGTTTGCTCAATTGGTTGGGTTTGAATTTAGACGAAACTATGGGGGTAGAGACTTGGGAATTGATCTTTTAAAGGAACACTTAATAGGATTTCTACCTCGTTTAAACATATTGAAAACTTATGGTTAAGAAAATTGGTTAGACATAAGATGGGTGTCCGACTGAGAGCACCATTTGATTGTAGGTACGCGCTGGCTATTGTAAGATCGTCTTTTGTTTCTACTCCTATCGTCTTTTGTTTCTACTTCGATCGTCTTTTGTTTGTACTCCGATCGGCTTTTGTTATATTAAAAAAAAGGCTTGACGAGTTGACACTTTTCGAAGACTTGACCAATTGATACTTTTTTACTGATTTTTTTTACTTTTTTTTTTACTGAATTAACACTAAAATGTGCGGTAACAATACGCTTGACCGATTGACACTATTATTTTGTAGACTTAACCACTACATCGTTGTAACGCCCTTGTAATGTACTAATAGATATACATTCCATGTTAACAATAGTAGTTTATGAACTGAGGAACTAAAGCCCTTTGTTATGTAGTGTAGAGGGCGTCATATTTTAACTCTCGAGCGTAGCGAGGGTGTTAAAATTTTTACTCCGGAGCGAAGAGAGGGAGTTATGTACCTATCTACCGGATCTTTCATGACCGTCAACGTTCCAAATTTAAATTACTTTAAGCCCTAGGGCATAAAAGCGCCGTTTAAGATTTGGTGACTAAGGACTTACTTTACGTTGACCTTTTTGGTCACAATAAGTAACTTTGTATAGGTACATGTCTAAAATATATTGGTGTATTACATTAGAGCAGCCACCCCTGGCTGCAGCATCAGGTTATTGCTATCATTTGAGTGTGTTCTCACTGGAACTTAAGAAGATTGGAAAATTTCGAAGTCCTAAGTTATCAGAGGAAGTGGTTCAAATTTCAATTTCAAGAATCCACTCAACCCCAAACGTGTATTAAACAAAACCTTAAAAATAAAGCAACTTGCCTAATTAATTACCTAATACTTTTTGCAGTAAACCGCCATTAGAGACAAACATAATGACATAAATCCTCAGATTAGGTATGTTATGTGGCCCCAAAACGTTTTAATTGTTTAAGACGTAGAAGCTTTTGTTTACGAGAGTCGCAACGATTGTGTAACATGACGTCACTAGATCCGTAGATATTTTACTTCCCGCGGTGTTGATACTGAAATTAGCAACAACAAATATACCTATCTAAACAAATAAATTAGTTGAAATTATTATAGCATAGATTATTGCTAATGGCAAATATGCGACAATGTAAATCACTTGATTACTGCAATCAAAAAATCAATGAGTTTCTTGTGTCTTCTTCTCATTGGAGGTCGCGTTCCAAAGACACATTGTATAATTGACGTTTCAAAGTGATATTTTTTAAAAAATATTTTAAATTTTGACTTTTTTGAATTTAATGCTACTTATTTTTCGGTTTTAATCGCGTAGTGTTTATTACTTTTAGCATTGTTTCAATGCTCAACGTTTTGAGACCTTTACAGGTTCTATCTTCAGGATTGACTGACATTCTCATTTAATCCTGAAGAAGAGACCTGTAAAGGTCTCGAAACATTAAGCATTTACACAATACTAAAAGTGATTTACAAAAATGAGTTTAATTTCAACCCAATATCTCGAAAACAGAAGAAAAATCGAAATTAAGTAATTTTTGTTTTAGTTTAAAAATGCAACATAGTAACTTTTGTACCTAAGTAGGTTGTAAAGATACCCGTACCGCTGGATGTTAAACTTTTATTACAAGGATGCAATGTAAAATAGCTTGCAAGTTTGCAAAATAATAAAACTTAATAGTTGTGCCCCCACTTGGAGCTATGTTGTTAGTGCTAGATATATGAGTATGAGTTTGTAGCCCCTGCATAGAATAGGGCTACCCCATATCTTGCCTGGTAGGTATGGGAGAATTGTGGACCTGGAGGGTTACTGCGGTTCTTTCGACACGACAACGATACGATAATTCCAGCCGATACGATGATTCTACTGTCAACCCTACTATCACAGTGTGACAGTAGAATCATCGTATCGGCTGGAATTATCGTATCGTTGTCGTGTCGAAAGAACCGCAGTAACCCTCCTGGTGTATTAAATAATCGAATTCGATGTTTATAGGATATTGATTCACGCGATTAAAACCGAAACATAAGCTTAATTTTAAAGTGATAACTTTAAAACTACTAACTTGATAACTTTAAGTGGTAGGTAGGTACTCTAAGAAAATTATTTTTGAAACATTAACACATTCCTACAGACAAACAAATACAGTTATTTGATTTTTTATGCTCTAGCTAGGCATATGCCTAAAGCATGCCTGCCCTGCCTGTCTTGACATATCTATAGTAGATATCTAGGTACTACAGATATGTTTCAAGGAAAAAAACATCTTTAAAAATTTACTCGCGGCGATGCTCGAACTCGCATCTGGGTCTGACGCGATTTTCCAGGAACGCGGAAACCCACATTATGTATAGTTCTTAAACACGCTGGGGTACATATCTAGAGACGAGAGTTCGAGTCTCGCCGGGAGGAAATTTTTGATCACGTTTTTTTCCCATAGATTTTTCTTCTGATATCGCGATGTTGTATTGAAATAAAGTCATTTTTCGGTTTAAATCGCGTGGTGTTTTTTACTTTTAGCATTGTTTCAACGCTCAACGTTTCGAGACCTTCACAGGTCCCTTCTTCATGATTCCATTTAATGAACACCACGCGATTAAAACGAAAAGTCTTTAATTTCAATGTTTTTTTCCTTTAAAAAAATGTTTCTAACAAAAGCCTAGCTAGATATTAAATCCTTTAGCACACAAATAAAGTCTCACTTCGAGAATTTACGAAAGTCTTTCGAAAGTACAAACTCCAAGTCGATGTCGAATGTCGCAAGTTTCAACATTTGTTACTTTCTTCGTTTACCCAGTACCGATATTATAAAAGTTTGATGTATTTCCTACTTCGGTTTTGTATGCGAACAATCGTTTCGTTTTCGAAGGGATTTGCTTTTAAGGGCCCTATTTTGAAAAACTGAAAATCCATGTCGGGCGCATCGAAAATTGTTGATTATTTCATGATGGAATGTCGTAGAACTTTTTTTTGTGTACAGATTGTAGGCGACATTGTTTCCGATATTTTAGTGCACTTTCCATACAAATATGTCGAAACGTATTGAAGCCTATCGACATTTTAGCCAAATCAGACATGTTTTGTCTAAAATTTGGATAGACTTTGCACCAATAGGAGGTTCTTTTCTTAAAACTACACCAAAAAATCAGACATGTTTTGTCTAAAATTTGGATAGACTTTGCACCAATAGGAGGTTCTTTTCTTAAAACTACACCAAAATGTAACAAAAAAAAGTTCTACGACATTCCGTCATGAAATAATCAACAATTTTCAAAGAGCCCGACAGGGATTTTTAGTTTCAAGGTCGTTGGCGTATATACTCCTCTTAAATTGGTATAATAAAAACCCGGCCAAGTGCGAGACTCGCGTACGAAAGGTTCCGTACCACTATCACAATTGGGTACGGAACCCTAAAATGAACACTGGACCAACCAATTTGTAAACGCAACCCGAACGTTACAATTTATTTAACCATTGGCGCCAGTCTTTCTCTAGTCTCACTAGATGGCGTTAGTGGTCAAAATACATCACGGTATCATTGCGTTTTTCTGACTCTGAATAACGTTTGTTGCATGCGAGCCCCTCTTAAATATTTGTTTTATATTGTTTTTAGTATTTGTTGTTGTAGTGGCTACAGAAATACATCTGCGAAAATTGCAACTGTCTAGCTATTACGATTCGTGAGATACAGCCTGGTGACAGACGGACAGACAGACAGCGAAGCCTCAGTAATAGGGTCCCGTTATTACCCTTTGGCTACGGAACCCTAAAAAATTAGAATTAGAATTAGACACTCCAAATTCCTAAAGGTACCTATTTGAAAGCTACATTTAAACGTTGTATTTATTTCTATGTAAAAAGAAATATGCAAGCCGCGTTTGCAAGCTGCAATGAGTCCAGTTAATGTCTCTAAGTGCCTCAGTCGCAAACACGAAGGAATGCAATCCTTAATTTCATCTCGGCCGGGCAGGCACCTGTAGCGCAAGGTAAGTGCGTTACACGCAAAGTTTTGGAAAGCACTTTAAATTTAGAGAAATATCAGACATACATTTAATAAAATTCTAACTTTATTCAAACCTAACTTCACAAAACATCTGACTTTAACAAAATCTGAAGAATTCTTCCTACAATCATATTTTAGAAGTTGCGAGCTTCCCAGATTCTTTGAAGCCCAAACCGCTTTGAATTCTTCAAGCGGCCGTTCTGATAGGTAGGTACTGATGAGCACAAAACATTCTTAAAACAAGGTGAAGTTTATTTTAGACTAGTTTAACCCCATGGTTTACCCTAGTTCCATTATCTATCAAGTAGACATGTGGGTACCTACCTTCGGGGCTATTCTCTAAGAAAAAACTACATAGATGCGATGTAGAAACCTGTGAAGTTCCAGTCAACTTTTCTAAAACTACTTTAAAACCTGTGAAGTGAACTCGCTATATTGCAAGCCAATGACGTCACACAAATCTTGCCAATTTTTGTGGTAAAAACGATGGTCTAAAGGAAAACGAAAAAAATAACCGTGTAGAAGCCAGCCGGCGTCGTCTACACGGTTTTTGCTTAGAGAATAGCCCCGCTGGTTTGGATCCGGTACTCGACCGATCCGGCACTTTTTTCTAGGATCTAGCCGAGTACCGGGTAATGGTGCCGGGCAACCGGATAATTTGGTTCACCAAAATGGTGATGAAATCACAACTTTTGGCATTGTTTCAATGCTTAACGTTTCGAGACCTTTACAGGTCTCTTCTTCAGGGTTGACTGAGATGAGATCTGATTTAAAATGAGTTCAATTTCAATAATAAACAAGTTAAATTTCTCTCTACTCTCAAGGAAAATACTTAAAGAATCTAAAACGAAACGTAACTTACTAAAATCCCAAAAGACAAGGAAATTTAAACTGTAAGTCACACGGTAAATGAATGACTTTTGCCTGACAGTCGTATAACGAAGAAAAATTCGCATGAATGCACACTGCCATCTTTCTTATAAATTAAGGAAACAGAACACAAACTTATTTCAAACTGTCTAAACACTTGGTTTATAATATTGGAATTTGTTTCCATACCTAAATAATAGAAACTACAGACGTAATATTAGAGTAGAGGTTGCAAGTGTACGCAAGCTGCGTACCTAATTTTGACTGATAAAATGATAAACTCAGTATATTTATTTCTAAAACAAATTTCCTTATATTTATACCATAGAATACACACCGTATTCTAATACGACCATCCATTTTGATCCATTTTTAAGGTGTTAGTTTAGTATCAGACGACCCTTTTTCTTTTAGTTTTAGTCTAATAGAGACTAGTCCAGTTCAATGATGTATAATCAATTTAAACATAGGAATATTATTAATTCTAAATCATAACCCCCAGTTTTGCTGTAGTCCGCTAAAAAAACTAAAGTAGACACCCTATCGCGAAATTTGCCCCTGCTTTAATACTTAACTTGTCAAAGCCCGTTTTATAGAAAACAGGTAAGCTCGCTTACTATGACTTTCCACACTATGCCTCAACGCAAACGTTCTGCATTGCAGCCAGGTATTCGACCGACGCGCCATAGAGGCTATCGAGCCAATATCTGGTACAAAATAGCTTCAATGAAGTAGGGTAGACTGGGTACAGATGTGCCAATTTTCATTTGACCGACCATAATTCTGAAAATATGATACTTAGCTAAAAGAAGTAACGTTAATATATAAATATAAACATCTGGCTACATCTGAATACTAAATTTGTGTTCCTAAGTTCAACGGTAAACTCACAGGAGCCAGTTGAAAAAAAAAAAAGAAAATGTCACAACCGCCCTGACCCCAAGGACATTTGTGACAGTGCCTGGGGATGATTGTGACAGGTACAAAAATACACCAAAATGATTACAAAGTGGTTTTAATGTAAGATACTCTGCCTTTAATCTCATTTCCCTAATATTCGTGCCAGCTTCATTGCATTTTCGGATGTACCTCGATAAGGACATTTGATTATTTTGGTGGCAGCACTGGGCCATGAAGTGCTGCTTTTTAAATGTATGTATGTGTCCTAATGCTGGCTTATTATTAGGCTGTTCGAGCACTGATAAGTTGTGGCGGAGGCGCGTCGTCGTAACGTCGCGAATTTCTTTGTGATTCACCTATTTTATTGTTATGTCGACGGAATTCGGGATGAGACGACAACATGCCTTCGCCACGACTGATAATTGCGAGTATAGCCTTAGCCTTGCCTTAATTGATTTTGCTCGTGAGCTTTCTGGTCACTAAAAAGAAAAAATAATAAGCTTACCTTTGGTCACAACCGAACCCAGCAACAATGGCACAACTATCCCCAAAATACTCTTTCGTAAAAAAACAATCGTCAAGAAAATACAAAACTATTTACATAGATAGCATAGACTGATATTTAGTCGCTAATGTTTAACTTATAAGTAGGTAAAACACTCATACTTGTACCTATTTTTATAAAGACACAATCACAAAAATAAGTCGAACAAAAAAAGTTGGTTTTGACTACCAAAAAATATATTGTCTCCTACACTCGTCAAAGTCGCACAATGGCTGACGCAATACTGTGACACGTAATCAAATGCTCTTACCGCTCCTCTATTCCCTTGCACCCCCCACGCTATCTCTTATAGTTTCGATAATATAGCGACTGTCACTTTCGTCCTGAGGCACAATCGTACCCAGTCTACCCTACTTAGCGACATTAAAACGGTAGATACTACAAAAATATCCTAAAGCGATCGTCAAAAATTCCATTCAAAAGAATGTCAAAGTCCAAATCTCAACAAAGGAATGTACAGAAGTTTTCCTTATGTTTTCTTTTGTTTCGTGAAAAGATAATTTAACGGAAATTTAAATCCGCTTTCATATTAAATGCCGATGCACGGACCACTGGACTTTCTTTCTTCCCTTGGTCATAAAAGAAAATTAATGAAGTGCCACTGTTTGCTTTGAGAACGTTTTGTATGAAGGTGGGTACGATTATTAGTGTCTTTATTAAACAATTTTGTTAAGCTGTTCTAACACTGCTTTGATAATAACTTGTAAAGGATTTTCAATTTATATTCAGGGTGTCTTTTTGTAGTTTGAATTAATAATTGGATTTAAAAGTGGTTTCACACAGAACTATAAAATAACTACGCTTTGATTAATCAGGTGTACTACGGTAATGAGCAAAATGCAAAATTTATGACTTGGTTCGGGACGGGTAATATCATAAAATATTGTAAGTGAAAATGACAGTAACAAAGAGTTTTGGGTATAAATCAGCTGACACATTAGTATCGGGTGTGATAGTGGTCATACGCGAGCTAGAACTTACTATAAAAGAATTAAATACCTATGGTGGTTCAAATAAAATGTTACTTCGTGTTTAATGAAATCCTGTTTTAAAAAAAATCATGCACAAAACTCTTAAAAAATAATTAGGTACCTAATCGTTTCACTAGAATAAAAAAAAGAAAATCTTTTCTTTCTCACCAAAGCACTACAAAATAGCTATTTCAAAGTATTTTAGTTGAATTTAAAAGCAATAGAAATTATTTACCGTGAACTCATTTCGCCGGCTGCAAGAGGCTTGAAAGGAGCATTTCCCGCATTTTCTTTAAAACGATAATAGCATAGGAAATAGTTGAAAATAACACTTTCCGGTGGCAGTGATTTCTAAACCTTACCTACGCGAGGACGCGGGATTTTCAGCCCTAAGGGGGAAAGATTGGTGTAAAGTGCAAGACACGGCGATTTTCATTTTAAAAATTAAAAAAATAAATGCAAAAAAAACTGTTTGTTATTTTATGTTAAACTAGCTATGTTACCCGCATAAGTCCCGAATTTTCAAAAATCCTTTCTTCTCGGATGCATTCCGATAAGAAAATTCAGAACTTATGTGTAAAGAAGACACTCCAAATTATAGCCTTTAACTATTAGCGGTTTAGGCTGAGCGTTGATGAGTCAGTCAGTCAGGACAAAACCTTTTATAGGTAGAATATATGTGACCGCATTTCAGTTCAACCTGTCGTGTGAAAATAATTGTAGTAATAATTTAGAAATTATATATCAATATTCTTAGGGGATCGGAATTTTACTATTAGTGTCAAAATGAAATACACTGCTTTTAGAAAAAACTAAATAAATTTAAGAATTATATATATAAGTAATAATAATAAAAGCGCCTACTTTATAGCTTAAAGATATGCAAATTATAAAATTCGTTTCAACAAGTCACGTCCAAGATACGACCCAAACATTTTTCACAAAATTACGCACGTTCTGTGTGTCCTTTTACCTCTTATTTTAATTTAGAATCGCTGTCTCTCTTCAATTAAAATGGAGGTCGAAATAACAACCCTTGGTTAAAGCAGCCTGCAATTTTTTTAACCCCTGTTGTTTCGCAGACCGTCAACAAATCTCCTCAGTACCTACTCGTCGATAAACTATACAAATTGCAATTTGTGTTTTTTTTTTTCGGAAAAGTATAATAATCTAGTAATCTAGATATGACCCACGGTTTCTACCGCATAAGTCCCAATCACAAAGAAATTTTCAATTTTTTTTTCTTATCGGATGCCTTCATCATATAAGGAACACACTCTCCAAATTTCAGTTCTCAACTATCAGCGGTTTAGGCTGTCCGTTGATCAATCAGTAATTCAGGACAAAGCCTTTTTTAGATAACTAGCTATGTCCCACGGTTTCACCCGCATAAGTACCGATCCTGTAGATATTTTCAAAAACCCTTTCTTATCGGATGACTACATTATAAGAGAGCTGAATTTTGGAGAGTGTGTTCTTTATATTATTAAGTTCTTTAAATTATAAAGAACACAGTCTCCAAAATTCAGCCCTCCACTATTATTATTGGTTTAGGCTGTGCGTTGATCAGTCAGTTAGTCAGGACTAAGCTATATGCAGCTATAGAGAGATAGGACCTAGACCAATCTGGTTCTCCGTCTAAGGCCTATCTACACTTATCTATAGGTACCTACTAATATTATTAAACTTAAGAGTTTGTTTGAACGCGCTGGTCCGAATCGAAAAAAAAATAAGTGTTGGATTGTCTATTTATTGAGGAAGACTAAAGGCTATTTTATATTTTCAATAAAAATTACGCAGACAAAGTCACGGGCACTGCTAGTTCAACTATAAGCCGACAAAAAAATCTATAGTCTGTTTCCACTCTTAAAACCCACAGGTTTTATAGTAAAACGTGGATTTTATATTCATAGTGGACTTTGAATTTTTTACGCTCCACTCCCAGTTTTCGTCTTGAGGCGCTGATCAAACTTGAGATAAAGTTACGCGTCTGGGTTAACAGAAAAGGCAAGGGTTCCGTATTGAATATTAAAAGGATATTGTTATCGAAAGGTAAACTATAAATCGGGGTTGTTGTAGGTAGCCGGTGATGTACTTTAGGCAGAAATAAACGTTAGAAGTATCAAATTTTATGTTATTTATAAATAATATAAAATGAAAAATCTTTTATAATAAACATCTAATCTATTTATATATATTTATATACATCTTTATCTACCTATAGGTATATAAAGGCTTTGTCCTGACTGACTGATCTAATAACGCACAGTCTAAACCACTGGTAGTAGAGTAAATTTGGAGAGTGTGTTCTTTATAATTATGATGAACGCATCGGATAAGAAAGGATTTTTCGAAATTCCTAAGGGATCGGAAGTTACGAAGGTGAAATCTATAAAATAAAAAAAAATAAAAAAAAATAAAAAATATTGTTTATTGCCATGCTTCATACATATAGTTTTATATAAAAACAGAAAAAAAAAATAGGACAGAAAATATAAATAAATGTGGCAATAGGAACATGCTCAGCATAAAAGCTGTGTTGGCGCGCACGCAGTACCTACGCACCAACACAGCGCTGATTTTCAGCATGTCCCTTTCTCACGTCACAAAAATTATGCATAAAATTAGGTTTGAGGTAATGCTCATGTGCAAATGCTTTGTTCTGACTGGCTAACTGATCAATACACCACATCCTAAACCGCTAATAATAGAGAGCTGAGAAATGTTGAGTGTGTTCTTTAAAGGATGTAGGCATCCAATTAGAAAGGGATTTTGTACACTCTTGCGGGATCGAGACTTACGCATGTGAAACCACGGGACTCTGCTAGTCTTTTATATTTATAATACTGAATAAAAAGATGTTTGTTATAAGGAATTTAATTAAGTTGTTTCAGAATATGCGACCGTTAGACATTAAATATTAAAATGAATTCATGAACATGATTTTAATTGCGTCTTTTGAAATAAAACTAAAACATTTTATTTATTTACTAAGACGGATTTTTTTATTAAAACCACGCTCGCTCACAAGAGCATGTTTTTAATAAAAAAATATAACTTTGTTGTGGATCTTAAACGATCGATGCGAATGAGTAGGGGGATAGATAGATAGATAGATGAAAGCTTTATTTGCACAACTTAAAGTACAATACAGTCATATTACAATACATTAAGTATAGAAACACAAAAGCTTTAAAACATAACGTTTCACAATTGGGCGACTTTATCGCTAAAAGCGATTTCTTCCGGGCAACCTTAGGATGGAAATGAGCTGTTTAGCTTCAAACGGAGAACGGGGGAACCCGCAATTAAACGGACGTGTTTTGAAACGGACACTATCGAAAATATTTTATGTTTTTGGGTGTTGGCATCTTCACCTGTGGCCCTGTGCCCACAGACCCTTTTCTATGGTCATCAATAGTGCCTACACCCAAAAACCTAAATATTTTCGATCAAAAACTTTAGATATGGATAGTGTCCGTTTCAAAACACGTCCGTTTCATTGCGGATTCCCTCGACCTACGATAGAATAAACAGTGTATCCCCGGCATAGAAAAGGGACACCTTATCTTCCAGTGGGTGTCGTAAAAGCCGACTAAAAGATCTAGGGGTAACTAGTTGTCACTAGTCACCCCCAGGTCTCTTAGATCCTTGAGTTCTCTCCGCGCGGTAGCGGGTAAATTGCTTGGCCCCTAGGAGGATTGGTGACAGGCAGGCGGCTGGCCGTAAGAATATTCCCAAATCTATTTGCAGTAGGTAATGATCAATGATGACTTACTGTGAGCTGAGACGCTGAATTGATAATAAAAAACTAAATTTTACGTAAAAATCATAAGACATTTTTGACATTTACAGGCGAAACACTGAAGAAATCCGTTTGTATTTCTTAATTAAAGTCTGTTTGAAAACATAACAGATGTTACAATTTCAATTTGGCTGAAGAAGGCAAGTTTATTATTCTTTTCGTTGAATAAAACCGTGGGAAGTCGACTTTATAGGTAGCATTATAATTTTGTTAGAGTAAAAGTGAAATTTACTGGAAAGAAAAAGAATATTATGTAGAGTAAAGTCAGGTAAGATCGGATATGGGGAAAACCGTATGACTCAAATATTTAACAAATAACTAGCCTGTTAATTTGTCTCACTGCAGGGCGAGGGCCTCCTCTTAGAGGGGTTAGGCAGTAAGACGCCACGGGAGCCTACTTCGGATTGGCGAATGTCCCATGCCTTCGGATATCTAAATCTATAAAAGGCTTTGTCCTGACTGACTGACTGATCAAAGTACAGCCTAAACCGCTGATAGGCTGATAGTAAATGGTTGAAATTTAAAGTACTTTCGTTATGTGTTGTACGGAGTACGCACCCGATCAGAAAGGATTTTACAAAATTCTCACGGGATCGAGACTTATGCGGGTGAAACCGCGGGACATAGCTAGTAAAAGAGTAAACAAAATGAAAACTGAAGACTAACTTGACGCTGCCTGGCCATATGCGCAAATCGTGCAAAGCCAACGCTGAATAAAAGAAAAATAACATAATGAAAAGAAAAAGTATTTGATTACATGGAAAACTGCATGCTGTTTGAGCTCTATTTAGTTTTCCGCATTCGTTTGCAGTTCCTGTTTTGTTTGGACTTTTTTAAATTAAATTTGCTTTTAGTGTTCATTTTGAGGAGAATATTAGGTATATGTATGCGTATGTTAGAACTAGCTACACCCCGCGGTTTCACCGGCCGACTGCATCGGACCAGCGGTTCCTGAGATTAACGCGTTCAAACAAATAAACAAACTCTTTAGATTTATTATATTTATAGATATGTCTTTATCCATACGAAAAAGTTTCGCGGGCTCATAACATTCATTTATTCATTTACTGGGAACACTCTATATAAACTAAATAAAAAATAATAAAAATAAACCCTTATCGCTTAAAACGATCTCTTTCGGGTAGCTTTTAACTGTCCGAGAGACATAATATTTAATCAACAATTATAGAAAGGTTAATGTAAAAA
This sequence comes from Idaea biselata, assembly GCA_958496205.1. NCBI lineage: Eukaryota > Metazoa > Arthropoda > Insecta > Lepidoptera > Geometridae > Idaea > Idaea biselata. The sequence goes on along the minus strand of OY292400.1, from coordinate 12,158,946 downwards.
ATATTTCGAGCAAAGCGACCGACGTATAGTTATGTCGATTACACTACTCCTCAGTTATCTCGACAACCACTCGAACCGACTTGAAATTTCATCCGCCCACGGTTTGTACAACCTTTTACCCGAAACACTTCAATTCAGAACAAATACTGGATCACGCAAATATTTACAAGCGAAATAGAAGCCCAAAGTGGTTTGTGTTTTTCCTTCTTCAACGGTCCCGTGTAAATAATACTGAAGATATAAAATTACGCTGATCAGTCGATGTTCGTTTCGCAGAGTGTACTTTCGTCAAATTAATTTCGCCGAGTGGGCTCGTCCATGTTCCGGTACGTAGACCGGTGCAGCCACTAAGGAATACGGGTCGGATCTTGTTCCACTGCTGTCTTCTTTCTTCTAGATGAGCAAGCTACATCTTTGACCAAATCATCACTTTTATCATCAGGTAGACGAACGCTAATCTATCGTGTTAGAAAAAAATACATTCGCCGAACTCTCCTATTCCAATTCTCATGCTTAAATGCAGCGAAGAAGACCGACACTGAAAATCTAAGAAGATACTTTAAGCGCCACAAAAATATAGAAGAACAAAATTCTAAATTAGTATAGGAATTTTAGCTACTACTTATTGTTGAATAGCTCTCATATTTGGAGTAGCGATTTACTATACAAACGTTTTGTTCCTACAAAACAAAATAACTATACTATCCAAACTCAACTTCAATCATTGTGACTGACGCAGGAAAATTTATACATTAATCCGTTAAGATAAGATCCAAAATACTTTGCCAAAACTTTTACCGAGATTACAGCTATTGCCAACAATCACATGAGATTAATTGATTTCTTCGTACCACCATTAATCATAAGTTAGTTCTCTGTTACAAGTGCTCGCAAGTGGTAATTAAGTATTTTTTGCTGAAACTATCGTTAATAATAGAGGTTTGAGTGAATAATCTTTAGTGATTTCTTTGACTAACTTAGATTAATAGGTCATAAGCGACAATGAACTTTTACCCTTTAGAGGCGTCACATTATAATCGCCGTGTCTTCTTAATGGAGGTCACGTTCCGAATACATACATCCTTAATTGTAGTTATAAGACGTTTTAAAACGACCATGTGGATATATTATTAGATTTAAAAAAAAAGCGTTTTCAGATTATTCATTTCGTCGAATTTACAAAAATATTACTTTTCGCCGAATCGTAGTCCAAACATTTTGTTCATAATTTTACTTATAAATTTATTCTTCTGAGAAAAAAGGACCCTTCATCTTTACATTTATATTGCACTAGACCCTTCAAGAAGCTTAAATAAATGCTCCCTATTTCATCTAAGAAAATAATAACGAAAGAATAACAAGAACATATTATTCCTCTTTTGTCCCAAACGTGACCCTATATGTTGTTTTTCCTTCACATCTAGAAATAATGTTAAGTTATTATCGTTTATGTATATTTACTTCGAATTAAATCCCTGTGTGTGTAGAAAAAACTTAGGAGTTTGTGCCCACATAACCGTTCCGGCAATAGCTTGGAAATATTTTACCACATTGCAGATAACGCCATCTAGCCCCAAAATACGAAACTAGGTTTGTAATATGAGCGTCAGGTGAAGAACAACATTTAAAATATATTTTTTTAGAAAATAGACACTTATTTTCCATGTTCCAAAACAAATATCTTTAGATTCTACAAATATTTGTTCTACAAACGAAATATAGTTTTTTTTATCTCTATATTACTACCTTGTATCGTGACAACCACGGAGAGTTGTATGTTGTTTAATTGTAGATAGTAGTACGATAGATTTCTACTAATATTACAAAGGTGAAAGTTTGTGAGTCTGTGCGTTTGTTGGTCCTCCATGCAAAAATCACTGAACCTGGAGCTGAACCTAGCTAGAGACCTGGAATAACATATACCTTACTTTTTATCCCAGCGAGATCGGGACTTTCGCACGTAGGTGAAACCACGAAGCACTGCTAGTTGTCACATAAATTTAAAACATTCTCTATAAAAACAACATCAGACTTTTATGAAAATATTTACAAACCGAAATTACGAATTAATTGTAACAAAAAATAAATGCGTGTTGATTTAGGATCCCCAATGTTGAAACTCGACCGTGAAAAAACCTGACTAATTTCAAAATCAACAACAATTTGGGTGAAATACATCATATTCATACGTATTTATTCAACGGGCAAAAATAATTGTACCTCGAAGTCTGCACCTAATAAATCGTATCAAATGACTGGAACGACTTTGACAAAAAAGGGAGCCGATTTCTGTCAAATCATGGTTTAAGCTTTGATTTTTTTATATTGAATTGTATAAAACAAGTTTTATTTTCGGAACTGACGCAGGTTATAAATTCGTTATTATTTTTTTAGATAAGAAACACCTTACTAATACAATCAATTGTTATTAAAATCTCCATATTACAAGACCAAAATAAACCTTTCCTTGACGTAGCGTAAACATTCTGTCTCGACCCCTAATTACGCATAAATCACTGATAGGAACCCCTTCCGGTAAAGATAGGTATCTGTTTACACACAGGTAATTTATACGCACACTATACGGACAAGAATAGAGATAAATACAAACAAACTACGCTTTTTGAACAAAAAATAAACAAACACTATCCACGTTATCAGATCTCTTACATAATAATTCATTTCCAAATAACGCACAGAATCAAGCTAAATATAACCGGAACGCAAATAAAAATAGACATTTGAAAAATCGTGTTTCAACACACGTGTCGGTTAAGGCAAACCGCTAAATAAAATAAAAAAGGGGTTACAAAATAAATACTCACCTCTGATAGCTCTCCACGTGAACAAACAGTTCAGTCCGCACTAACACAAAATAAATTCACTAACGCGTCTACCCGAAAAGAGGCATAAGCGACATAATTTACCGAAATTTTTGATTATTTTCTTTTCATTTATTTCGGCGAAACGTGTGGGGCGTGACAATCGTGTCAAGGTCTCGATGCGTGTGCTACGGCGTAGACGTCTGCTCCGTAGCGCATCTTCCGTACGACAGCGTTGCTACGAGCTACGAGCTACGAACGAGGGGGATAGCCAATCGAACCGAGGCTGCGCGTATCTCTCCGGACCAGAATCCTAACAAACATCCACTAGGGCGCTAGTTCCCTCACTGTAAAAATAAACCAAGCTATTTTGAACTTTATTAAAACGAACAGATTAGTTCCCTTTTTAGGCACGTTCATTAGAATCCTTGTAGGAGTGTAAAAAGGAATGCTCTACTTGGATTTTTGAGATAATTTCACGACGGATTGGATTAAGTGGCTCGCGTTTTTTCTTCTTTGTCGTCATCGCGATTTTCCTGTTGACTTAAAATGTTAAGCACGTTGTATAGGTAGGTGTAGGTATTCTGATCGAAAACCATGTTTTTGCATACAAAGAACCAGGTTTGTGAAATTTTCTTTGAGGTTTAAGTGCTTAGGTACTTTAATTAAAATTGTATTTTAATAAATACTTCAGTAAAGTATTATTTACTAGAAATATTTTACAAGGAGAAAAGGAACAGCAAATACTCCCGTGACTGGATTCGAACCTATGCCCTCGCTGGCCAGAAACATCTTCCTTGAATATCTTAAAAAACGTGTTAGATTTTTTGCGTAAAAATTTGTTTCAACCATACTTACTCTATTTTTCTCTATAAGTTTACGTTAATTTATTTTTAATTATTTACGATCAAATCAAATAATTTACTGAACAAAATAATACCATATTTCAGTTACTTACTTAATTTAATTACTGTGTTTTTAATCTATACTTATTAAGTTATTAAAAACAAAGCCATGACTGATTGTCTGCCTAACTGAATTAAATATCAACGCACAACTTATACCGCTAGTCCTAGAGACATAAAATTTGGAAGATGTGTTCTTTGTGATGCATAAGTGAGAAAGGGTTTTTTGGAAACCCCATAGGATTAGGACTTACGCAGTTGAAACCGCTAGTAACAGCTGCCTAGCTAATTGAAGAAATAATAATTCAATCATTTATTAGTATTAGGACTTACGCAGTTAAAACTGCAGATAACAACTAGTTGAAAAAATATATTTCAATCATTTTTTGAAAAATTATCAAGTAGAGCATCTTTCAAATTGTAACAAGATGCAAAGAAAGGAGATAACAGTAAAGTTAGGTCATTTTTGGCAGCGTATTAGAAAAGGACAATGCTACCTCGATTTGCTTTGCTACCGTTAGAGTAAAAGAGAAAAAGATTGGATAAAGTTTCGTATTAAAATTTATTACAGAAATGACTTACTTTATTGTGTTCATTTTCAAAAAATTACTTATGAAAATTAACTAATCTAATATTTTTACTTTTACTGTGTGTTTCCGCAACTAGCCCTATAACTGGGCCTTTTTGCGTGACTTTAAGCTGTAGGTTCCCTCACGATGTTTTCCGTCACTGTAAGAGCGATGTTAATAGCGCACTTAAATTTTTCTTAAACAGAAAGACATTCGTGGGCGGTGGGCCAGGATTCGAAACCACGACCTTCGGAATGAAAGTCGCGGTATCTACCACTAGACCAACACCGTTCTAACTAACTAATCTAATAACGAAAAATATTGTTGACATAAAATATTTGAATAATTTAGGGGTCTTTAGTTGCGATTAAACCGCTATCACCTAGGTAAGCGTGCTCCATCTTAGACCACATCTTCACTGACAATCAGCGGACCTATTCTCTAAGAACAAACCGTGTAGACGCCGGCTGGCTTCTACACGGTTCAAGGGTTATTCGTATTATTTTCGTTTTCCTTTGACCACCATTTTTACCACAAAACTTGGTAATATCTGTATGACGTCATTGGCTTGCAAAAATATGTTGAAACCGGTGAAGTTAACTCGCTATTAACTTCACCGGTTTCAACATATTTTTAGAAAAGTTGACTGGAATTTCAAAGTATCTACATCGCGTCTATGTAGTTTTTTCTTAGAGAAAAGCCCCGCAGGTGTGATGACTATCATATTTATTTTCAATATAAAAATGTCGTAAGTAAATGTTCTTATTCGAAAGTACTTAGTAAGTAAGTAAGTACCGCAGTAATTCAGTAGAATTAAAATAAATAAATTAAATAATTAAATTAAAGTTAATAAGAAGACGTTACAGTCTTCTTATTTACTTTAATTAATTAACTTTAATTAATCATTTGAGGTTGGCGCAGTAGGTACCATCTCTTCTGACACCAACCCTCCTAGGAACCAAACAGTTTGTCCGCCATAGCGCGGAGAGAACTTAAGGTTTGCTAGTCTACCTCAGATTAGAAAATTTCGACTGTCTAGCTATCACGGTTTATGACATACAGCCTGGAGGGTTACTGCGGTTCGTTTCGATACTATAACGATACGATAATACGATCGTATTTTCGTATCGATGTCGTATCGAAACGAAGCGCAGTAACCCTCCTGGTGACAGACGGACAGACAGCGAAGTCCCAGTAAAAGGGTCCCGTTTTTACCCTTTGGGTACGGAACCATAACAATATACGTCTTGAGTAGAGAACCCTTGCCCTACAGTGGTACAAAAACGTGCTAACATTATTGTTAATATTCATCGACCAGTAGCAAAACATCTGAAATCTTACGCAGCGTACTACGTGGACGATTGGATGCGAACGCGATTGCGAAGCGATCCGATCCGGTGCGGTGTGGAAACAAGGAACAGTCGATAGCTATTGAAGTGTCCTACGTGACCAAATGCACGTAACGTGCGATGCGGCGCGATTCTCGACGTTCCTTGTTTCCGCGCCGCACCGCGCCGCATCGCGTTCGCATCCGATCGCCCACGTAGGACGCTGCGTTAGTCAAGTTCTAAACCTACCTATTAAAATTCTATAGTTGCACCCACAAATGAAACCCTACTGTAAATTAGCATTAACACTGTGTTCCAACTTGAGTGGTCTATTGTTGCTGACAACTTGGAGTTTACTTGTCACATCACCCTTGTTAGGCACACAAATAGAGTGCAATATTGCTGGTTTATGTGTACGTGTTGATTGGTAATGTTACAAAGCACAAAAGCGAGTGATTTGATCACATTTCACTGGAGATGTTCTTTGTAGAGGTATTGTGTTTTTCAGTTATTGTATTAAAATACTTGCGTTTTCTTTAGGTAGATACCTACCAGTTTTGTGTCTTCGATTTTATATTACATGAGCAAAGTCTGGTAGCCTTATTGTTAAACGTGGAGTAAGGTCGGAGTAGTGAGAACATGCTTGGACTTTTCCCGTGATCTTTTCCCTGAACAGGAAATTTCAAAGTTGAGAGACAGAAACAAAAAATGGTAAAATTACTTCGACCTATATACTCCACGTTTATTAATAAGGCTATGGGGGTTTAAAAGTTTCATTTTGGGCAAGTTCTGCAAAGGAAATGATTATTAAGACTCGAATAGGTACGGTCATCGCGTGCGCAACTATGACAGTTGCACAGATATTGTGTTTGTGGCAAATAGCATTTTCTTGCAATTGGTAGTTTTCTCGCGGTCATTAAAGGTTGTTAACTTAAACAGGGATTAAGTTAACCACGAGAAAGATATCACTTTCTTTAAAAATAGTTTTAAGACTTTTTGATAGATGGCACAGTAAAATTCTATAGAGTTTTAAGTTAACCATAGTTAGAGTTATCGATGGATGCTTTTTGACACGGTCACAATGATTAGTTAAGTTTTTAGGGTTCCGTACGAAAAGGGTAAAAACGAGACCGTATTACTTAGATTTCACCGTCAGTCGTCTGTCTATCTATATGTCTGTCACCGCAGCAGCTTGCATTTCATAAATGAAAGCTAGACGTTGAATTTTTTTCCGGTATATGATGTATTTGTGTTGCTGCTATAACAACAAATTCTAAAACCAGAATATATATTTTTTATATAAAGTTAAAGCTCTCGATTCTGTTATTTTAATTAGTAATAAGTCAAATTCCTAAACAGGTACCTACCATATCACTGGTTGTAATGTAAAGTTTAACAACCCACAATAAAATATCCAAATCAATAGTAGACAGTAGACACCTATCTACATGTAAGTACACACAACTAAATCTAGTTAGGAAAATATTTGACAGCGCACTGACGTACCCCTTAATTGTATCTATAAGCTCGAGGGGCGATGGCAGGTGCATTAATAAGCTTTCATATGGGATTCGGAGTTTTAGCGGGAACGTGTTGAGTAGATGTGTTGCTTAATCTTCATTTTCGTGAAACCTGGTTAAAATGCGTGTAATTTTTTTAATTTCGGGGGCATATTAATTTAATTTGGTTTTGGTAAAAGTGTACACATGTAATGAGAATGAAAACCAGTTCCAAACATGGCTAGTTTTGGCTAGTTTTCATTTTTCGTTGTTTACAAACCTCGTCTAAGTTATTGTAAATAGTCGTCATTTATTTTTTTACCTCGACGTTTCATCCATGTGACAATGGTTTTGGTCGAGAGGGGACTGAAGGAAAAAAAGTAACTATGATAACAAATCGTGTGAATTTCAAAAGGCTTCTCGTAGACAAGAAATATCTTATAATAGGCTAAAAAGTTTAAGTATAGGTACCACATTTAAAAATATACAGCTATCATAAATATTGTAGATCTTCAGCTAATGCAGATAGCTGAGTTTCAGACAGACTAACGCAGCGTCCTACGTGGACGATCGGATGCGAACACGATGCGGCGCGGTGCTGCGCGGAAACAAGGAACAGTCGAGAATCGCGCCGCATCGCACTTCACGTGCATTTGGTCACGTAGGACAATTCAATAGCTATCGACTGTTCCTTGTTTCCGCACCGCACCGGATCGGATCGCTTCGCAATCGCGTTCGCATCTAATCGTCCACGTAGTACGCTGCGTAAGTTTCATTAAAATCGGTTTAATAGTTTTTGCGTGAAGGAGTAATAAACTTACTTACTACTTAATACCTTTACATTCTCGAATTTACCAATTCGCTCACATTAGTACCGACAAATTACTTCTCTCTTCTAATATGTCTGTTATTTTTGTTTTATTACTCTGTCAGTCGGGAGCTAAGGCAATTGCAGACCAGAAACTTCTGATCTGCGGATTGTTATACCAACATAAGAATAAATTTTGTGAACATCAACCGGCGCCATCGACTTAAGTGATAAATCGCCCGCAAATCTAACTCCACGGTAATCGCGTGGTGTTTATTACTTTTAGCATTGTTTTAATTTTTAACTTATCAAAATCTTTACAAATCTCTTTTTTAGGATAGAAACGCGATGAAAACCGATAAAGGAGTTTAATTTCAATCCAACATCGCGAAAACAGGAGAAAAATCTACTAAGCTTGTGTTCGTACGACGAATAATAAATAGATATTTATTTTCGAAATAAGATTTTTTTACGTACCTACCTACGTATAAACTGCATAATCTACTTCTAAACTTAACCTAACTAGCCCTTCATAATTTGTGGCCTTTGCTATACTACGTCAAAAATATTTTCAAGGAATAACATATAAGCGCAAATACTCGGATGAAAAACGAGATACGTGTATTCGACCCTTGTCGTGAACGCATTTTTTAAAGCTGAATTAATTATACCTACCTAAAAAAAATGACTATATTTCTAGTAAATATTAAATTTGAATTACGTTACGCAAAAAAAAAAATATTATAGCCCGATCAAAAAGTTTCTCGTCTGTGGAATCATTAAAGAGCTAAGATAGAACTGATTGCTCGTATAACTCATCTGAGGAAATAAATTAAACCACATCAACTGATAACATCTGGTGCTACAGTAAAAATGTACGGAAGTTGTTGTAAAATATGGTCTGAAACGTATGTAATGGGTTGTGTGTTGATTTTTAGGGTTCCGTACACAAAGAGTAAAAACGGGACCTCTTTACTAAGACTCCACTGTCCACATCAACTGATAACATCTGGTGCTACAGTAAAAATGTAGGGAAGTTGTTGTAAAATATGGTATGAAACGTATGTAATGGGTCGTTTGTTGACTTTTAGGGTTCCGTACACAAAGAGTAAAAACGGGACCTCTTTACCTAAGACTCCACTGTCCGTCGGTCTCTTAACAGATTGTATCTTATGAACCGCTATAGCTAGACAGTTAATTTTTTTTGCTACATTAAAGTTTTTATCTTATCTAATCTAACCTCGTCTAATCTAACAAGTAGCTTAGATGATATTTCACAACCTAAATGTTGATTACTTCGTTTTTAAAGGTTTCGTTGTTTTTAGTCATTTGTTGTTATAGCGGCTACTGAAATGATCGAGATCTTCTGTGAAAATTTCAACTGTCTAGCTATCACCGTTCATGAGATCTGGTGACAGACGGACAGACAAACAAACAGACAGATGGACGGACAGACAGCGAAGTCTCAGTAATAGGGTCCCATATTTACCCTTTGGATACGGAATCCTAAATATGTAATACTTGTAGGTATGTACTTAACTTACTTGTACATTTTTTTAAGTTATAGACTTCTTAGTTCTTCTTCTACATACAAACTTGCTTCTTCAAAGCTCTCTTGTGTTTTTGTGTGAAAAGAAACAAACATACAACACAAGTTCACCTCCACAGTACCTATTTATAATATTTATGTATATTTACACTTTCAGACTCTCAATTCCGAATTCTTTGAACGTGCAATATTTTATTTGACGGTCACATCTACATTTCTAAATCCAAAGAAAATTGTTCAAAAGGGTTTGTATGTAATTAAAATTCAGTTCGGTTGCGGCTGTGTTAACGGCATATAAATCAGTAGGGTTAGAAGGTCCCCTTTCGACAGGGAGGGCATGACCAGCACGCCTACGTCATAGTAACACTTTGTAAGTTTGTACTAGCCTGGGAAGTGAGAAAACATAATTTCGATCGATCGTGTCACTTATTTTGTAGGTATAGATTATGATTTAGACTTTTGGGTTATAAGACTTTTAGATTCACTGACGACTTAAAACGTTTATGTGAATTTTTTATTGAATAAACAAATTTTGAGTTTGAGTTTGGGTATTCGAATTGCTCGTCCTTTGATTTGTTCATCCTTTTTTATATTATTTCCGGGTCTAATTCGAGACCAAGACGTCGAGGAATACGCAAATAAGATAAGACTCTGAAAAAATGTAAATATGAGTAGAAATTGTGTATTGTATGCAGTTGCAATGATGTAGAAATTTAACTTTAGACAATTAATTCACAGGAATAAACCCCATCGTGGTTCACACTGTTCTTCGTTTATCTGATTGCAGTACATAGGTCAAGTTAGAGGCCTTAGAGCGACCTAAAAACTCTAACAATAGTGACTCCACTATCCGAAAAAAGGAAGACTTTGAAAGCCTAAACATACATACAATTAAATAGTATATCGGTCGGATGCGGAGGAAGACCGTATGACTCAAATATCGCCTAAAATAGGTGATATTGCAACTGCTGGGTGCCACTGATCAGTGCGGGGTGAATTGCTCTTGTGAACACCGTGGCTTACACTAAAAAATGTCACCTACTTTAGTAGATGTTTGAGTCAGTTTTCCCCCGTATCCGATCTTACCTGACTATACTAAACATATACATATAAACGTAAGTTTTTCAGTCATAAGCCAACGCTTCTTTTCGTATTTTCACTCTTATTTAGATTGTGCGTGTCACGAAATAATCTAAAACGTAATGTTGCTGAGGACTCGTGATATTGAGGATTATTGCCAGGGTGTGGATTATCAATCAATGGCGGAACGTGACCGGGGACCCAAATACATAAGACAAGGACCTTAGTGAAAGTACTGCTACAAAGTGGAACTCACTCTCCGTGTCGATATTCCTTCTTAGGGAGAAGCAATGATAAACGCTCGAGTTACGTCGCCGCGTCTTAGGCGCCTAACAGGGACTGAATAACGGAAAAAATATCGGTAGCGGAATATATCGATATGACGTCATACCTTTAAATTTCGATATCTTAAAATAAAGGTACCCAAATATATCGGTAGCGGAATATATCGGTATGACGTCATACCGTTATATTTCGATACTTGAAAATAACGGTAGCGGAATATATCGGTAGAGGCATGACGTCATACCGTTATATTATTTCGGTATGACGTCACACCGCTCCGAAGAGTTAGGTTATATATTTAGGTCAATACCTCCTAACTAATACTTATGTACTTGTAGTAACGCGTACATAGCGTTACTACAAGTATTACCAAATAAGTATCATTAGGTAGGTATTAATCTCGAGGACTATTCATAATACTTATTTTAATATAATTATTTTGTGTAAATTTACCCGTAAACAACTGGCAACGTCGCCGCACCACCCTCCCGCACTCCGCGGCGTTGCCGCTTCGTCGCATCGCGTATTTTTTCGGTACCGTAATTATTTCGGTAGCGGTATCGAAAAAAAAAAGGTATCGTAAAATAACGGTAGCGTAATAATAAAGGTATCATTATATTTGAATAACGGTAGCGCTACCAAAATATTCAACCGTTATTGTTATATCTTTAAATCGAATCGGTATCGTAATTCTATACCGGTACTAATACCCTTATATATCTACCGCTTTCAATCCCTGGCCTAAACAGTATTTTTCATTTATTATTTTTTACGAAACTCGATATTAATTGTCGCCAGTAATTTCAACTCCCTTAATTATAAGATAAATTGCTCGCTAATCTGTGCAAAAATCCACACTAGGGCGACCGTTAAACTGTAGATTTTTGCACAGCGGTCGGTAGGTGTTCACATAGCGCTAAAAAGTCGCGGAAACATCTAGGTATAGTAAATAATAATACGGGATTAAGACGCGATAAATGTATCTAAAAAACTAGGTATAAAAGCGTTCAACAAGATACTTGCCGCAGTGTACGATGTTTTGTAAAAGCTAATCAAAGGTTTCTTGTAGCTTTATAGGTCGTAGGGCGTAGAACTAATTCGGATTCCGTTTCGTTTTTGGGTTTGTTTTTGGTTAACTTCAATGTCTTACTTCAAATAAACAAATTTTAAGAGACATTTTCGGTTTTAATCGCGTGGTGTTTATTACTTAATCACCCAAAAAAGAACCCTCTCGGGGGAGCGCGTTGTCTCTCGCTCCGCAAATGTCGGGCCCAGGGGGAAATTCATTCCCGACTACATCCACCAATCTAGACAGCGGTGGTTCAAATTTAACTTACCTACAAGATTTTCCCTCACTAACCTACTAATTCAGGGCAAGTTAAATAGAAGATGGTGATAAAAAATCAAAAAATTATTTATTATACCAATCCATAAAACCTAAATCCAAATTACATTGAGGGTGAAATGTCTGGATTTAACGTATAACTATTACTTAAGGTTACTATAGTTAGTTAGTACGGTGCTACATTAATTCAGTAGCAGAGTGACTTATTAGGTATTAGTTACATATTTTTACTATTTATTTGTATTTTTTTTCGTCCCGGCGTATTACCGACTTTTTTTGTTTCTTTCAAACTACTAAGTACTACTTTCTACTTTTTCTTTAGGTACTAGGACCGCCTTAACTTTAATTATTATCAGCTTCAATTATTTTAGTAGCTCCACTGCTATGTCTTCTCTGGGTTCTTGTTTTTCATCACTTTTTAACTGGCTTTTATTCCACCATCATTGTCGTCAATCGGACCAAAATACTTGGCGTACAAATCTCGGAACTGAGCATACATATCAGAAGGATTTACTTTAGGATCTTTATGGTGATCATCATATTTATGGCCGCAGTAACAGACGTGGTCTTTACCACAAAACGCTGGTTTGCCTAAATTCATACATTTACGAATGCATTGCCTGGCTATGTCGAGGTTCGGGCAGAAGTGGGCAATGTGGTGACGTAGTGCTGGTGCCTGGTATTCTGATGAGGTTTCTTGAGATTCTCTTAGAACGACATGATGGTCTGGAACTGACAAATTGTTTGTTAATGATGCATTCTACAGGTGCATTCTGTACAGCCGTTCGCTCGGATGATGATAAAAGGTCTGTCTTCACTGATTTAACATAATCATCAATAGGTATGTAGTACTTACTGACAAACGGTCAGTAAAAAAATATGCGTTAATTTATGTTTTTGTTTGAAGTAAAGGTCGTTCGCTACTTTTTTTTGCTTATTTTTGATGAAGTGGTGATTGGGAGGTCCGATAGTTAGGCTAATTAAGACAGCAGCATTAATTAAGAACAAAAGCTCTGCTAAGCTATTTCATATCTATCCCCCTCATCAAAAGTAAAGTTTTCTATAAGCTCTATTTGTGCAACATAAAGGTACAAAACAACAGAGGCAAAAAAGGTACACAAAGTTAATTATAAAAAGCTTAAAATTAAGTTTAAAAAAACCGGCCAAATGCGAGTCGGACTCGCGCACGAAGGGTTCCGTACCAATATCTTTTACAATAGGTTTTGTTTTGAAAGGTAATTTGCGGTTACCACTTTGGAAGGATCTCTCGCGCAAACTATTCAGTTTAGAAAAAAAAATACAAAAGAAACCTCAATATCATTTTTGATGACCTATCTATAGATATCCCACACGTATAGGTTTGACGTTCAGTTCTAAGTATGGGGTACCCCAAAAATCTAATGTTTTTTTCTATTTTTGAGTGAAAATCTTAATGCGGTTCACCAAATACATCTACTTACCAAGTTTCAATAGTATAGCATAGTTTCGGAAAAAAGTGGCTGCGACATACGGACGGACGGACAGGCAGACAGACATGACGAATGTATAAGGGTTCCGTTTTTTGCCATTTGGCTACGAAACCCTAAAAATAGGTAAGTTCGTGTTTAGTAAGGTCACGCCCATTACGGGGTCGTAGTCTCCATAAAATAACACGAATTGTTACCAAGACTTACGGTTTCTTAAATCTTCAACAGCATCTTTTTTATCAAAAGTATCCATTACAATGACTAAGTTTTTAAATTTTGGATTAAGATTCACGTTTTGTGTTTTGGATTCTGAAAAGAAAAAACTTAATGGAAGCGTTAAGTCCACCTAGTCAGTTCCTAGTACCCCGAGATCATATTTTCTAAGGGACTAACTATTGGTTCATTTTAAAACATTGGGAGTCGAGAGTGTTTATTTACCAGCGTAAAGCAGCTTTAGTGTCCTTTTGATTTACAAAGTAGGTACCTACAGTTACAAATATAACAAAATATCAACACATTTCCTAATATAAAATAATAGGAACCTAGAATATCGAAATAGAACGCCTTATTCGTCAATTCACTGAAACTCACTCGTGCTAGCGACCTTAGGATTTTATCCCTAAATCCACTAATACGTTTACTAGACAACGGATTTACAATATACATACTCGTGTAATTATGTAACATTTTTTTTGTAAAAACAAATTAATACGATACACCCATAAGAATACACCCAGAACGAACATATTATTATGGTCAGCATAAATACTTGTTCCCAGCGGGAATCGAACCCGCAATCACATGCGTTGCAGAGGCCGTCAAAGCATTTATTAGAAGTTGCAATTCATTGTATTTACCTAGTGAAAATGTAACCAATTTGGTAAATAATATTATGTTTTCCAACACCATAAACGCCAAAAACCACAAAAATAATAGGACGAACTTACGTGTAGGAGGTTCCAATTCATGATCATCCGGTAGTTGGACTTGGAAGTAACAGAAACATTTTCCTAAAACGCATCTAAATTTTCCATTACATTTGATAGAGCATTTGTTGATGAATTTTTTATCCTTACATTTCGATAATGCATTTAGTTCTGCGCGTGAGTTAATATAGTCCGTTTCGAAGCTTTCTAAAAACAGATTGAATACAATAATTATATTTTGTAGTTCTAATTTAAGCAAACAACCTCGATTGTGGAGAGATCCTCGAGATGTGGTTCATAATTTCATCACGACAGAACAAGCACCTGTGGCACTATTGATAAGCGCGCGACACGAGATTGCAGGTTCAAGTCCTGGCGGGTGCAAAACATTTCTTCAAGTAAATCAATTTGAGCAGACAACTTATTGTTTTAGGGTTTCGCCTTCGTTCCGGACACATTCCGAAGCAATTTCTTTTTCTTATGGCAAAATTTCCTTCTCCGAATTGTTCTTAATATGGAATAGTAGAAGACGCTACTCATATTATGATGGAATGTGTTCGAAATGAGGATCAGCGATTTACAATATTACGTAAATTTAATTATAACATGTAACATGGTTGGAGGTGTGATAGGCGCTCTGGCAAGCCCTCTGTCAGAGGAAGCTTTAGTGCTTTACCAACATTTACATACATTTAATAAGCAAATAAAAAAAATAAAAATAAAAAACTTGTATTTTTGGGGTTGCATAGACGTTGAGTTGCCATGATGGCCTAACAGAGCGACATTTAATTCTTCTTCTTCTTCTCAGGGTGCCTCTCCAACTAGTGAAGGTTGGCAGTCATTTATGTATAGATATAAAAAAATGTGGTTTGTAAGGTAATTTCCTCGGGTAGATCTCATACGTCCCAGGATGCCGGGACTCATTCGTCCCGGTCGCTAAAATATTGAGCTCTGCCAGGACGAATGAGACATGTGGGCGTGGCTTTGGTCGTCTGCATATGCTCGCACGAGCTTATAATCTCCTAATCATTGATTTGTTTTTTATTAAACCATTTGTTTTCAGTATAGACAAATCAACAACTCAAATGTGTTAAGAGGATAGTCTCCATTCTCTTTCTCCATACAAACGTAGTTTAAATTTTCCTCCCTGGATAAAGACATTAGAGCAAATATGTTTATGCCATAACACTTATATCTGTCATGACTATGCATCTACCTTTTTATTTTTTTCATTTTATTATTATTTTAATTAGAAAAAAAAAAAAAAGGTAGATGCATTGTCATGACAGATATAGGTTTTATGGCATAAACATATTTGCTCTAATGTCTTTATCCAGGGAGGAAAATTTAAACTACGTTTGTATGGAGAAAGAGAATGGAGACTATCCTCTTAAGAGCATTGGTTAAGAGCAAGTTAAGAGGTATATATTCAAAATCCAAGTCGGGTTCATCGAAAATTGTTGATTATTTCATGACGGAATGTTGTTGAATTTTTTGTTGTGTATGGATTGTAGATGACATTGTTTCCGACATGTTATCCATAGGCTTCAACATCCTTCGACATATTTGTCTGGAAACTGTTTTAAAATGTCCGAGGAACTACTTTTGTACAATGGTCTATTCCATTTTTTATTCCAATTTTAAGTCTAGGTGGCTAGTTGAATTTATTTCCTTCCATGGACAATAATTGACATATTATAAGGACATCGAAAAGAACAGAACTCTCTGGAGTTATCCTCCGTTAGACTTGTTTATTTTGTTTTTTTTTTTCTATACTAATATTATAAAGAGTTAACGTTGGTAACATGTATGTTTGTATGGGGATAATCTACGAAACCACAGGACCGATTTTCCAAAATATCTTTCACCAATATAAAGCTACATTATCGAGGGGTAACATAGGCTACTTTTGATCCCGATATTCCTACAAAATCGGGACTTACGACGGTGCAACCGCGGGAAGCAGCTAGTGTCAAATAAAGTTACTTTGTAGAGGCGTAGGTGTGTAATATAGTAGTACCTTTGTACCTTTGTTGATAAGATATGTAAAAACATTAACCTACCCACCTAAATACTTTCGAGTCCCCAAAACAGAAACGGCACAATATAGTAATAACACAATAACAAGAACTCTCTTCATCTTGAAGCCGGGAATTGAATTAGAGAAAATGATTTACCATTTTTATGAAAATTTAAACGACTAGGTAGGTAGGTACATATAATCAATTTGAACACTTTGATTGATTGTGCCTACAATCAATTGGATTTTTAAATCGAATTTTTAATTGATTAATTGGAAATAGCAAGGAGATCTTACTTGTCTTGCAAGTAAGTACCTATACTTAAATTAAAAATCATAATTAAAAAACCGGCCAAGTGCGAGTCGGACTCGCGCATGAAAGGTTCCGTTCTACTATCACAATTGAGTACGGAACGCTAAAATGAACACTAGACCAACCAATCCGTAAACGCAACGTGAAAGTTAAGTCTATCACTAAATCGCTAGATGGCGTTAAAATACTTACATCGCGGTATCGTTGCATTTTTACTTCAAAAATCATGTTTTTGTATGAGATAAATGAGCTTAAATATTTGTTTTTGTTATAGCGGCAACGGAAAAACATCATCTGTAAAAATTTAAACCGTCTAGCTGTTATGGTTCATGAGATAGAGCCCGGTGATAGACGCACAGACGGAGAGACAGCGAAGTCTCAGTAATAGGGTCCCGTTTTTACCCTTTAGGTACGGAACCCTAAAAATGAAGGATTAGATAAAGGCTTTTTCTAGGTTTTTTTTGGACTATCTAACCGTAGGTATGGACTCGCCATAAACGTTAACTTTTGAACCCGTGCTGCCTATTTCTTGTATGAGTTTCAAAAGAAAATTAGAAATGCATCGTAAATAGTTTTTATAACACATTTGCTCGTAAAGGGCCTCTTATTTCACCAATTTCAATATCGTAATGTATGTCATTACGTACTTGTGCGTAATCGTAAAGTAAAACGCACGAGTTTCTTTCTAATAAGGTAACACGTACGGTTTATCATGCTCCGTCTAAAACCAACGGTACTTTTTTAAATCTTAAGAAAAAAAAAGCAAAGAAAGCAAATCAAAAAGTTTTTATGTCAGAAAAGTGGTCAATATTTTATGAATAAAATTAACTTTGAGAGATAAAATATAAAAAATAAACATTTAATTCTTTAATTTAATTCATTTTGACAGTAAATTACATATGTAACAGAAACAAAAAAATATTAATTTACTTTATTAGTAATACTGGCTGTTTTTGTACCGTTGCCTTAAAAAAAAAAAGCACTGATGCCCGCGCATCGCTAATTTGTGAACAAATAAAAATTATTCCGCGCGCTTTTTCTTTTCGCTGTATTGTTTTTATTTGATTTCCTCGCAAATGTGTTATAAAACGTCGTATGACATACGTGCGCTTTGATAATTACAGCCTCTGCTTTCTTGTAGCCCTCGCCTACGGCTCGGGCTAGCAATATCGCCTCGGCTGTAATTTTCAACTTACCGCACTTATATCATAATGTACTATAGTAACGCACTATCACCATGATCCCTAGTCATATTATGCAGTTGGCGCAAAGGGTGTGCGAAGCAATGAGGACACCCAGATAAAACAAGAAAGAAATTGAATGCTCTAAGGGGGTTTCAATGTTGCCCTTACATCTCGGAAGGATCTAAAAGCAAAATGCCCTACATATTAAAACGTCACAAGATCTAAATGACTTAGTAGCAAAACGTCGGAATGACACAAGATCGAAATGGCCTGATAGCAAAACGACCTATTATCGAAATGCCCTCAATGTAGAGTGAGAAAAAAAAGTGTGGCCCGTAATATTTGGCCCTTAGTTTTCTCACATGTGTGCAATCACTGGTGACTAGATTAATGTGAACTATAAGACATATGTACATAGATTTTACTAGCAAAGTATATTTTTAATCCTAGGTATACCTAATTAAAATTGACGTAGGTAATCTAAAAAGTGTCTTGACAGAAAGACGAACAGACAACACATAATAATCTTAAAACAGTTTAATTTTTACCCGACTACGAAAAAAGGAGGGTTATGATTTTGACCGCGATGTATGTTAGTACGTTATTTATTACTTTTTGAGGTACGGAACCCTGAAAATATTGATTTTTATTTGAGTAGTATTGTGCAAATGATACGCAACAATTTGATAAGATAACTGTTACTGTCATATTTGTTTAATGTTTTCGTATATAAATAACTTCTACGAGTGGCACCAGCCAGACCCACAGTCCGATAAGTAAAAGCACTAATATCACATAACGTTAATATAATAAATTTAAAATAATAATAATGTCCCGAAAACTCACGTATTTCGATGTAAACGGATTGGCGGAAGCAATACGGTACATGTTGAAGTATACAGGAAAAGAATTTGAAGATATCCGGCATGAGTACAAGGGACCCTTAAATACTAAACTTAAGAAGGAAGTGAAAGACGGTATGTATTAAACTAAAACTTTCAATAGTAGCTGAATTTATAGACATTTTTCGGTTTTAATCGCGTGGTGTTTTTACTTTCAGCATGCCGAACCTGGAGGGTTACTGCGGTTCGTTTCGATACGACATCGATACGATAATACGATGATTCTACTGTCACATTCTGATAGTAGGGTGACAGTAGAACCATCGTATTATCGTATCGTTGTCGTATCGAAACGAACCGAAGTAACCCTCCTGCTTCACGATGCTTTAATTAAACCGAAAAATGTTTTTAATTTCAATACAACATCGCGAAAACAGAAAAAAAATCTGTCAATAGTTATTAATTACAGCGCGGTTTAGAAATATGTATGGTTAACAGAGATACAGACAGAAGAAAAAATAGAGAATTCGTATGTTGGTGTAAAGTAGGTATATTAAAATAAAATAGGCAAATATTAGCTAAAGTCGGGCAGCTAAACGGCTACACACAATCTGGATCTACTCAGTAACACTGACCGACTTCAGCTTGCACTGTATGTAGGAGAGGAAAAATTTGTTCTTTTTAGTGCATTTTGGACTGCTATTAAAAATCATTAAATTGTAACCATTACTTTAATCATTGAGAAGTTTTCTGATGAGAAGGTGGTTTCAGGTGCTCAGCTATGCCTTCGCTAATTATCAGAATGAGTACATTTTAGCCAAATCAGACATTTTTTGTCTAAAATTTGCACCAATAGGAGGTTCTTGTCTTAAAACTACACCAAAATGTAGGAAACAATGTCACCTACAATCTGTGCACAAAAAAAAGTTCTACGACATTCCGTCATGAAATAATCCACAATTTTCGATGAGCCCGACAGGGATTTTCAGTTTCAAGGTCGTTGGCGTATATACTCCTCTTTTACTTTTAGACCTTGAAACTGAAAATCCCTGTCTAAATGTCGATAGGCTTCAATACGTTTCGACATATTTGTATGGAAAGTGCACTAAAATAATGGAAACAATGTCGCCTACAATCTGTACACAAAAAAAAGTTCTACGACATTCCGTCATGAAATAATCAACAATTTTCGATGCGCCCGACATGGATTTTCAGTTTTTCAGAATAGGGCCCTTATAGTCTAAGAGCCCGTGAAGATCGACCTTCACCCATCTGATAACCAGATGAGACATAATTTTTATCAAATATTATACATTAAGGAACATGCCTATGATAGCTTGCCTATCGAAAAGTGTTCATGGCTATTTTTAATTAAATTAATTTTAATCAATTTTTTTTCATCACCCACTCTTTTGATAACCGAATGAATTGTATCTCAACTGATAGTTTTTAACATACAGAATATGCCTAGATAGGCTTGCCTACTAATTTCTGTTCATGGCTACCTGGCAAGCAGGTGTGAACGGGTAAGTCAATATAGGTAACTACACCGATCTGATAACCCATTCAAATTTATATCATAAGAAAGATAATTTAATTACAAAAGCAATCGTATAAGCTTGCCTGCAAAAAACCGTTCATGGAATACCATTGCCAAGCTATAAAGTTTTAGAATTGGAGTCATTTAATAGGTGCGAGAGAGAGAGCCTCCGAGGCCCGTGTAATAGAGCAGGACGCAACATAGCAGCTGCACGCTACCTGACCGTTGAATGTATCGAAGTGCGCATGCTCGTTTACATGTGAGTGACAGAGACAACATTTGTTTACTAGCTCCAATTTCGAGAATATTTTGGTATTATTCCATATTATATATACTTACAGCTATGACATAATTAAAATAAATAAATTAATGCATTAAAAAAAATAATAAATTAATAAAAATTATTAAGGCTCTACTTTCTCTCTCGCACCTATTAAATGACTCCAATTCTAAAACTTTATAGCTTGGCAATGGTATTCCATGAACGGTTTTTTGCAGGCAAGCTTATACGATTGCTTTTGTAATTAAATTATCTTTCCTAAGATATAAATTTGAATTGGTTATCAGATCGGCGTAGTTACCTATAGGTATTGACTTACATGTTCACACCTGCTTGCCAGGTAGCCATGAACAGAAATTAGTAGGCAAGCCTATCTAGGCATATTCTGTATGTTAAAAACTATCAGTTGAGGTACAATTCATTCGGTTATCAAAAGAGTGAAGGTGATGAAAAAAAATTGATTAAAATTAATTTAATTAAAAATAGCCATGAACACTTTTCGATAGGCAAGCTATCATAGGCATGTTCGTTAATGTATAATATTTGATAAAAATTATGTCTCATCTGGTTATCAGATGGGTGAAGGTCGATCTTCACGGGCTCCTCTACTATTAAGGATTATGATAATATAATCTCTTTTGACTTTTTTCCATGATATTGATGTTGTTTAGACCGAAACATGGTAACGTGAAATAGGCTGTTCTAGCACCTATACTGCCCTCCCAGGATAGTCAGCCATGCCAAGAAGAAACAACAGAGTGTCGGATACGTCTGGAGCTAACTAAGCCGTGGGTTTTCTTACGATGTCTTCGTTCACCGAAGACCGACGTTCTTCGTCTTCTTTTCATATAGTGGTACTAGCAGCTCCCCGCGGTTTCACCCGCATAAGTCCCGATCCCGTGGGAATATCGGGATCAAAAGTATATTCCTCAATAAATGGACTATCCAACACCGAAAGAATTTTTCAAATCGGACCAGTGGTTCCTGAGATTAGCGCGTTCAAACAAACAAACAAAAAAACAAACAAACTCTTCCGCTTTATAATAGTAATAGATAATAGATTAGCTCACCTGGTGTTAGAGTTTTCAGGTCGCCCTTAAAGCCTCTAACTTGACTTAACGACTGCTAACTTTGACAACAAGCGGGCCCAACTTAACATGCCTTCCGAAAACCGATGTTAATAGAGCATAACTCGCAAGGAAAAATATCTTAGGGTTATGGCAGTAGTGGAATCGCAGATTTCAAGCATTGAAGGACAAAATCGGTTCAAACCAATTACAAAGTCAAATAAATCAGTTGAAAATGAAATAGTACCTACCGTTGAGTGCAAGCGGTTCAAAACTGGCATCAAACAATGCCAAGTTGAGTCCAATTACAGAGAAGTCTAAACGACCCCCGAGTGGGCAAAACTTCATTTCCGTGCTTATAGAAAGTGAGGTATTCCTTCGTCTTTATCAGTGCGGTGCAAGATTGAGTTACCAGCGAGTACCTACTTTAAAATTAAAATAATAGTTATATATATGGGAAAAATTAAGTGCGCCTCGAGGTTTCACCCGTGTAAGAGCGTGTACGCACTGCGATTAAACGCCTGCGTTTTTCCGTAGGTCTGAAACCGCAACACATAGCCTTTTGTACAAGCCCACGCATTAGCGTTTTTTAAATGACCGCTTTGCTTTGCTTTTGCTTGTTGATACGTGGGTCTGCGTTTTCAGCTATTCGGCAACCGCTTGCGTTTAATCGCTGTGCGTTTTAAGTGATTCTAATTGTTTTATTGCTGCAAGCATTCTACTAGAAATGCGTAATGGTTAACGTATGTACTCGCCAGGCAAGGTGTCCCTTAGCTGGTGAGGTGGGTTTGAATCCCGTCAAGGGATAGTTTTTTTTAAATGATGCATTTCTCTTCTTCCTAACATGATAACAAAACACTAGCCCCCCAAACGCCCTCTTAAATTTCAGAACACAGCACTACTTAATCAAACAGTTCTTGAATTAAATCGATTATTCGATTCATTTAGTTTTCGAGTTCCACCGAACTTACGCCAAGCGTCAAAGTAACGGGCTCTTAATGAACTCTCCGTGTAAACCGTCCAGAAGTTTACAACTAGTCCTCAGAAGTTAGGCATTAACATTCTTTGTGTTATATTTTCACTATTTTCTTCAAACGACAGCAAAAACTTTGATTGGTTCAAGTTTTCTGTACTTAGAGAAGTGCCCCTTTGAAACTGGGAAGAAAGTTCTTTTGTTTCTTTTAAGGGTAGGTAATGTTAAGCCTACCTTGAGTAATCGCAGATTGAAAAACTTACATTAAAAATTAAACTAAGGTTTCGGTTTTAATTGCGTGGTGTTATATTTTGGCATTGTTTCAATGCTGATTAATCACATCTCAGTCAATTCGGAAAAAGAATACGTTGAAAACAGAAGAAAAATCAACATTTCATAAGCACATGATAAACGCAAAAATGTAACCCTTTCTTGGCAGTCGGGTAAAAAGGAACACATGCCTATCTACTACATTTTTAACCATGTGTATTTTTGTGATGAATTATATGATCTGTGTGCCACATCACACAATTAATCACAAAAATACATTCATTTATATTATACTTAGTCGTCTCATTTCATAAAAAAAACTATTTACTTTTACTAAAATACGACGCCATAGCTTAAAGCTGACCGCAGCGTGCACCTGTTGGAAATCTAGGCGAGAGCTTGAAATATTGCCGACCCTTAATAAATGCTTTTACTTTAATAAAGCAAAGGTATTCAGCTGTTAAGGGCAAGCTTCGTACTTGTGGATTTTGTTTAAATTCTTAATCAATATGTAGCTAGCTACTGTTTAGGTGAATGGAGTTGAAGGGCCCGAGCTTAATTATTCAGTACCCCTACCATGAGTTGGTAAATAGGTACGTGAACTGTAACGTTAACAGTTTGGGTATGTCTGCAATGCAAAATATCGGCTCGTGCGGCCGATAAGTCGGAACCGGTGTGGCAGGGAACAAGCAGAGTGCACTATTTACGTAGTAACTCATGGTTAGGGCACAGTACCTGCCTGCCTAAGTAAGAAATGTCGATGACGTTAATCGACAAAATTGTACTTAGCATAAATTTTAGTATCGTATCTACCTAGGACTTAGAAATCCTATGTGCTATGGTACCGATATTAGTCCATCATTAGAGATAGATTTAGATCTACATCCTCTTACCTTGTAGATTTATTTTTTTCCTTACCTTACTTCTGAGCATTCTTCTTCGTCTTTTGTTTTCGTGTCGATCGTCTTTTGTTTTTATTTTGATCGTCTGTGGGTCAAAACGTGTTGTTGTCCAGTCGATCAATAGCATATTAGAGGAGGGGCGAATGGGAGCTGGTCCCAGTTCCGAAAGACTATTCGTCCCCTAACCTATGCAGCCAATATCCATGGCTCCTTTGCGCCGGGTCGATCAGGGCCGGCTATATGCGATTGTTGCACCGGGCATGATCAGGGCCGATTTATTTGATGGTCCATATGTGATTGGTGTGTTTATTTAGTTTTAATTGACTTACCTTCTGTTATTCTTACTAGCAATGTCCCGCGGTGTCACCCGTGTAATTCCCGATCCCCCAGGATTTTCCAAAAACCCTTTTTTAGTGGATCCTTACACAAAGAATACACTCTCCAAATTTCATGTCTCTAAGACCAGCTGTTTGGGGTCTGCGTTGACATAGTCAGGACTTTGATTTTTATATATTTTGATTATTAAATGTGCTATTTTAGAAAGAACTTGGCCTCTCCCTGGACTTTATGAAAAGTGGCCTCTGGAAAGACGTTAAAACTTTTGACATAGGTAAGTGTGCACACTAACATCCTAATATGCAGCAGAAATTATTTCGTATTTTATTCGCAGTGACTTCACCTTAACTTGGAAACTTATTAAAACATAATGTTACTGCGAAATGGTTTTCATAAAATGCAAGTTGAGTTGTTATTTGTCTGTTGAATAAAGCCAAATAACGGCAAAGGCAAATCATATCTTATTAAAGTTTTTCTTTGAACAAAATTGGCTCACTTTTGTTACGTTTGCCTTTGTTCATCTGATCGTAAGTGACGAAGTGATTGTAATATGTAACAAGTTTATTTAGAAGGTAATGTACAAATGAAACAAGCCAACAGCAGTGGAGCTAGTTCTGAATAACCTCACTTAACCTAACCTTTCCCAACAATCTTTTCACATACGGCAGACAGAGCTAGTCCAGCCTTACCTTTAACTTGAAACTTTATGGATAAAGTCAATAATGCAATTTCTAATGTGTCTACTATCCCACACCTAAGTCCTCGAAATAAACCGTCGACTTCCGCGAATATCGACGGCATAATGTCGGCGGTTTAGATGTGAAGACATCTTTATCTTAAAATTAAAGACATTTTTCGGTTTGAATCGCGTGGTTTTTATTACTTTTAGCATTGTTACAACGCTCAACGTCCATTGAAGTACTGACCCCCGGCCCATTGAACGAATTGAAATTGAACTTCAACGGCCCATTGAAGTACTGACCGTGCAAGGCGCTGCCGCGCCTTCCACGGTCAGTACTTCCCTGGGCGAAGAAGAGACCTGGAAAGTTCTCGAAACGTTGAGCGTTGTAACAATGCTAAAAGTAATAAAAACCACGCGATTCAAACCGAAAAATGTCTTTAATTTCAATACAACATCGCGAAAATAGAAGAAGAATCTATCTTTATCTTACTTAGAAAAATAAAGACATTTTCCATTGTTGTCCACGCATACATTACGCACTAGAGTGGAGCGATATTTTATTTTTCAATAATTGAATACGGAATAGTTACAAAAGGCTGCATTTGGGTGTTAGTAATTCAATTAAATCAAAAAAGTTTTAAAAAGATTTTATTTTTAGCCCTCTACTGCCATTTAAAGATTTCAAAAAATCGCACAATGTGGTGTACTATAAGAAGTCACAAATTAACTGACTTTAGCTTGAAATTTGTCTTTTAGTTACTCATCTTGTTTCTAAAATATTATAGTTTAAATATTTCAACGATTTTTGTCTAAATTAAGTATATCAATAAACAAAACGTCCTAGAAAAATACAGATACTTAACGAAAAACGGCGTAGTTATTAAGCTTCGTAATTTCATTTGTTTGGCTAATTCAGTGATTGACAATAATTGTTTTTTTTTGTTGTGCTAATGACATGAGATTATTTTTCACTTACTTGTATTGTGGCGAAATTAATATGTTAGTTTTAAACCTAAATAATGGCCAAAAGAGTGACTCGAATTAACACCGATTTTCCTTTTTTCGATGTACCTAGTTTGGTTAATAAATTAATTCTACCAATGATATCTGTTTTTAAAACATAGCTCCTTTTCAGTTAGGATATAGGAATCGGTTATAAGCAGGAAACATGGGAAACAACCTGCTATTTCCGAAATATTAGACACAGTGTGGGACGTGATATCGTGGACATTTGGGATACAGCATTGTTGCCTGTTGTTGCTCTTCAACGAGTCAGACACCAGTTGAAATGCAATTACGATAAGTAGTTACATTTTGTTCGATACCCTAAATATAAACAAACTAAAAATTACAGAGTAAAACTGCAAGAAGTCAGAATTTGTAGTTCCAAATGCAGTGATTTCAATAACTGTAATAGCCCTCGCGATAAAAAGGTTCCTGTTCTAGATAGGATGTTTCGTATCGATTAAAGAACTAAAAAAGAGATGGCAATTGGTAGTTTAGATCTCGTAGAGACAAAAAAAAATAAGCAGAACATTTTAAGGCCAGAAAACTTGACCCATAAGGTTCAAAGCAACGAAAACCATCCAAATTCAACTCCAACACCAAAGTGACGACTCTCAAAAGGTTTACCTCCACTTCTGTGCCAACTGTAGGCCAACCAAGTACCTCAAAACCATCACACTTTGTTCCAGAACCATTAGGTAATAGAAACAAGGTAATTTGTGATCGATATGCCATATTCTGATCGCTCGGCAGAAGGCCATGGATGGATTGATTATTGTCTTGTAAAATTTAAAATAAAGTATACAAAAAAATAACCAAATAGTATAAATAATTATAAAGTATCTTTAAAAAATAAAAATAAATATCTAATTTCATAAAATTTGTATTTTTTGAAATAAATATATTCAAATATTAAGGCTTCATTCAACTTTAACAGCCACAGCAATAAGGCAAAAATTTCTAAACTTTGAACTGAAGTAGAGGGCTAAAAAATATGTCCTATAAAAATAAAAAATATATATTCTTAAATAACTATTCTATTTGCAACATATTTTTGGTATTCAGTGTCGATTACATAAAAAAAAATATTTCCCATACAACATCGCTCCACCCTATTACGCACTGATGATTGATGATTTATACAACGTAACGAGAGCAACGTATACTGCCGATTAAAATAAGTTAGTTTAGCTTAGCTCCGCATAGCATAGCCAAGCCACTTTTCTTGCGACCACCTCAAACGATACCGGCTATGCTCGCTCGTTTGACTAACTGGCTAGCTATAGGCTAAATTAACTTAGTGTTAGCGGTGAAATAGCCCCTTAGCTGCAATATAGAAGCACCATAAAAAAATAGGTACTCTTCCTAACCGAGTTCCCCTTCACAAAGAGCGTAACAAAAGTGTCATTCTGTCACTCCGATTCTGGTAGGTATTGTGTTGATAAAATATTCAGAGGCATTAGCAAACAGTCGTCGAGAGACGAGAGACGGGGCATCAAACCAGAACCAAATGCTTTCTGTTTGTAACGTTTTTTTACTTGGGTTATTTTAGGTTTTGTCTTTTTTAGATTATCTTGCCTAAAGATTTCAAGAATCAAGAATATTTATTGTTTGAGTGATGTACCTACTACCCACATCACTTAGTCACAATAAATATTAATAAATAATAAATTCTGTGAACAACACACAGCGCCATCTAGCCCCGTGGTAAGTGACTAAGCTTGTGTTACGGTGACTAGACAACGGATATAATACTTATATTTAGTTACATATATAAGATTTTGCACGAGTGCAATCACTACTACAGGCGTAGGTAGGTACAAAATTTTAATTTAACATGTTCGTATGTGTGTAATATTGGGGGTAATCTCCAAAACTACTGGAACGATATCAAAAATTCTTCCACCAATAAAACGCTATATACCTTTTCAAGCAGTAACATAGGCTACTTTTGATCTTTATATTCACGCGGGATCAAGTCTTACGCGGGTGATACCGCTGGGCGCCGCTATTTATAATATAGTGGGAATTCAACCGCATAAAGAAACGCCTCCTTTTTTATTTTAAGTCAGTTAACCAAAATGATATTTGCAAACTGTATTCAATTCGACCCAAGGCCAATGCCAATATGAGTGTTGTTAAAATACCGTGCGGAAAGGAGACAGCCGATACCATATCCCAAGCAATCATTACGTAAACTATAACTAGGGTTGCCAACCGTTCTACAATATACAGTTTTAAGAGGATCACTCGACGCGTACTTCTTCATACAAAAAGAAAAACCTGTTTTCCACCCCTTAACATTGTCCGATTTCGGTGATATTTTTTTAGTGTTATTAACTCATAATAAACTAGGTTCCTACGTTTTCCTTTTTTCATTTTTTTTAATCATTTTAAAGTTATAAGCTCCTTAACCAAGCATATTTTAGAGCTAAAACTATGACTAATATATGTCAGTATTTTAGTAAAACAAAAAACTTTTAAAAGAAAATCAAAACGTACAGACATAGAATACAAACTATTTAAGCGATTGACATCAATAACGTATCATTTTGTTACAATTTAAGGGTGGAAAAAAGGTTTCTCCCAGAACGCAAATTCTATCAAAAAATGTACCTACAAATCTCACGAGCTGCAACTATCTCTATCGGCAGATATCGGGCACAAGGGGGGTTGGGGGCAAGGTATCATATACAGACAAGCAATAGCACTAAGGATGCTTAGGTACTGTAATATCGACACTAGGGATGGGAAAGTATAAAAAATGTCGATGACAGTAAGAAAATTTGTTATTTGCATTTTGGTCTTATAAGGTATGTAGGTAGGTATTATATATGTAAGTATATTTACTTGTAAATTTATTTGCAACTAGTGTGCGAATCAGACTCGTGCGCCGATGGTTTCGTACTCTCACATGTATGTAGGTAGGTAACTATTTGTAATTACTAATTACCTTCTGTTATGGTAATTATCCACTATTAGTAGCTATTTGTAATTATCTTCTGAATTAATAAATAATAATCAGTCAAGTGCGAGTCACACTCGTGCGGCGATGGTTCCGTACACTCACATATAATGTATGTATGTAGGTAGGTATACTTACCTATTTGTAATTGATTTCTGAATAAAAATAAATCTGTCAAGTGCGAGTCACGTTCGTGCGCCGATGGTTCCGTACACTCACATGTATGTATGTAGGTAGGTATACTTACCTATTTGTAATTGATTTCTGAATAGAAAAACAGTGAAGTGCGAGTCACACTCGTGCGCCGAGAGTTCGGTACACTCCTATGAAGGTAGGTATACTTATTTATAAATTGTCCTATCTTTTGATCGATCATTGTAAAATATTATTTTACAGCCTAAGTATATAACCTTTAGTAGGTATTTCATGTACATTTTTACTTGATAGTTCTATCCGTTCCTGAAAAAATGGGCCATAATAGACAGACGAACGAACTAGCAAGTGGTCCCTATTTATATTATGACATTTTTTATGCTAAACAAGAGTAATAAATAAAAGCCAAAGACATAAAATTTAGGATTCATTTATTTTTCTAGATCGACAATTCAAAGCTCAAAAACAATCAATTATGTATTTGTTTTCACAAGAAAAATATAGAAAGGTGAAAACTAAGGGTAGTTGAAGTTTCACGGGTCCCCGTCAAGTGTCAGATTGTCTATTCAGAAGATAAAATGACATAAAATATATGGAAAGCACTGTCGAAATCCTTCGAATGAGCTATCTGACATTTTATTCGGGATCTATAAAACTGGCTCTGTGTGTGTGTGTATGTGACAGGTCGCCTTCGGCTCCCCACATGTAAACTGGCTCTAACATTTGTATGTCTGACACATGTTTGTTTCTGGTCAGCCAGGTGTTTTCGTATTCATTATAAGTATTTATAAAATCTTTTTGTAAATAATAATAATTTTTGGAATAAGTATTTACAAAATATTTTGCATTTTTGAAGCATACTTTTTTTTAAAGTTCTGTAGTAGGTACCTACAAAGCGTCATTGAGCTAAGCAGAACACTGACGGACGGACATGACGAAAGTATTACTATTGTTAAAACTATGGAACCCTAAAAAAGTGGGTAATTTTATAAAATATATCATAGTAGTATTTACTTAAATTAATTCTAATAATACGAATGATATACTTAAATAAAACTACGAATAGGTCGTACGTAGGTAAGTCATTAAACGTAAACTACTAGTTTGGAATATTATTTTTAGATTGTAATCATAATATGAAACGGTTATTGTAAATCACAATTTTTGTTGCAAGCCAAACAACGTGAAACAAGGTAACTCTTGTGGTTGTAGCGCGTCGACTGATGAACTGAAGCGAGCGATCGCGGAAGTGTGCAACGTGCGGGCGGTGAAGTAGATTGTTTAGATGTGTGCGCGCATAGACACTCACGCATCGAAACTCACAGCGAAGGCGGCAGAGGAGAGCGTTGAGATAGCAATAACTTTGCAAAATACCTAAAACTCTAAAACGTATTTGCTGTGCACTACTCTTAATACTCCAGCACGCTCGCGTCGTTATACTGATTTATACTTTAAAAAAATAATATTGGTAAGTTACATGCGCAAAAATACTATATATTTTTTGGCATAAGAATTTCTCAATAAAATATTATACATTTAAAAAAATGTTATTTTTTTGAAAATGATAAATTGGTTATTTCTAATACAAAATTGAAATGTAGTCACACATAATTTCTGTGAATAATTTGACTTCTTTCTACTGCTTTGCATATCATGTCGTTTGCAATCAGTCGACTAAAATATGATTTACATGCAGAATCCCACGGTTTCACCCGCGTAAGTCCCGATCCCGTGGCCCAAAATAGCCTATGTTACTTCTCGATAATGTAGCTTTCTATTGATGAAAGAATTTTTCTATCGACAACGTTGTTTCATTACCAATATACACACTCACACAAATACAAATCTTTCCTCTTCATAATATTAGTGTAGATTTGGAGCGTACCTACTTTGTTTTTCAGCTACAAATACAATATTTTATGATCAATGTGTTGGCAACCCTATAACAGACGAATTGATGGGTGCGGGTCGCCGGTCGAAATAACAACAGAAGCCGGTAGACGTGCTTTATTTCATACGTGTCGAACAACTCTCGGTTATTACAGGATCAAACACTAGCCAAAGGCCAAATACTAGTCCAAAATGCCGAGAAAATTACCCTATTTTGAGCTAAATGGTTTAGCGGAGGGAATTCGGTATATTTTACTTTATACGGATAAGAAATTCGAAGACGTTCGTGTTGATTTGAAATCGTGGCCCGACAAAGCGGTTAAAGATGGTGAGTTTGAATTATTTTTAACCGACTTCCAAAAAAGTAGGATGTTCTTAATTTGTCGCGTATTTTCTTCTGTTACGATTACTTCGCAGACGAACGAAAATTGTATCCCATAGAATGTTAGAAGATTTGAATTTGGATTCGAAGTTAGTGGTCCGGTCCGAAATTGAATTATAATAGGGTCATTGTAAAAACTTCGCTTTTAATTTCGGCCGATAGATACCTTTTTTCGTTTCGTGAACCCCGTGAAATGATAAAATGAATAATAGATAGGTTCCTACAAGTTGTAGCCATAAATACTAAAAAGGTAGGTATAATCTGTATTTATGTTAATGATAGAAAAAATATTGTAAAAAAAAAATCTCCCTTGCCTTTATCTGCGATCGGCCGTCGGAGCCATTATCAGATTTGATCTTGTGGATTCTGGTTGTGTGGGTGATATTCCACTGAATATTATGCGCAGAAGATGATTTTGACATGGTTTATGTTCTTTGATCCAGCCCAAGCACAAGCCATCTTTTAAGGTGTGTACTCTGCTCGTGCTCCAATAACCCGTTTGCAAAAAAAAAAGTTAGTGCTCAAATTATTATACACGGGCAATACGGGCATAGCTAAGTTGCCACAAGACAGACTAGATATATCGTTTATAAAAACCGGCCAAGTGCGAATGGGACCGCGCTCGAACGCTACTACTTAATCAACTAAGCACCTCTTAAATTCGAAAAATCCCATACTATTTTTAAAAGAGGATGCCCATTCATGGGCCCAGTTTTGGCGCCGTGTCAGAACGTTATGTAGTTGTTAAAATATATTTTAATTTTTGAGGTTAATTTATGCGATTTGTAGCATTTTTTTCACCCTAGAATCCTAAATGGTACTAATTAAAAGTTTAACTGAACTACCGCCTCCGCCATTGCCTCTTCCATATTGCACCAAAACGACAAAATAATCTTTAAAGGAGTTTCTATTACCATAAACTCGAAAGTTCGCGTGCTTACCCGACCTCTTTGGTTCGATTTCGGCAATATAAATAGTTAGATTTCTCATTATCCAGGGTGAATAAGAACTAAAAGTTTTCACAGGATAAAACCACAATTATGTGCCTATCGAATAGTGCTAAAACCATTCAGACACGTCTACTATTTTTGGGCATTTTCTATATGGGCCTGGAACCCCTGGGAAAATGAACAATTTCCTTTAGAAGCTGCTCAATTATTTAAGTACGCCTCAAATTTTAAGTGGCGTTTCTGTATTCAGCTGATAGACTGATAACCCTTAACATAACCCTTCTTTGCGTCGCGCAATCGGGTAAAAAGCAGGTCGTTGCTATGTAGTAGGATGAGCGGACGATCGAACAGTTATTAGTACCCATACGACCTTCACAGAAGACTATTATGTGTTTTGTGGGTAGGTAAAATACATAATAGTCTTGTATGGGTATGTATTTACCTATTAAATTGTATTTACCTATAGTAGGATTGAACACGATTGCGCAATAATTTATCAAAGAACAATATTTTCCAATACTTAATGCAAAGCGCAATGTTTTAACTGATAAAATAACTGATATGTTATGCGTAAGTTTGTCTACAATTTTCATTCATCGTTAGTTACCAACGCTACTGGTTTGAGAAATACAGTTGTACAGTTGTGCGAGTTAAGCAGCTCCTGGCCCGGTAATTTGTTGGATGGGTGACCGCGGTGGAGCTAAAACATTGTATCGAGCTCTTCCGTGGTTCAGAAGGCACGTTAAGCAAATGGTCCCCATTCTAATCTCTGAAAAGGATACGGGTGGCGCGGGCGCCGGCGTGGATAACATGGCGGTATGTTATCCACGCCGGCGCCCAAAACTGTTTTTTTATACAAAACTAGCAGAGTTCGCCGGTTTCACGTAAGTCCTGATCCCGTGAGAATATTGGGATCGAAATATGTTGCTCAGAGTGAATGTAGCTTTCTTATGGTGAACGATTTTTTTTGTATTGGTCCAGTAGTTTTTGAGTTTATTCATTACAAACATACAGACACACATACACACAAAAATACAAATCTTTCCTCTTTATAATATTAGTGTAGAAGTGTAGATATGCAAAGGCGACGTTTAAGTGATATTAAAGAGAGGCGGTGCGCTTTGTCGCCTGCAATCGCGACTGGAGCTATATCGCCTCAAACTCAACGCTGTTTGATGACGCCGCGCCCGCGCCGCGCCATCTTATCGCCTCTATTGTAGGTATAATATAAATCGCATTGCCATGCCTTGTCCGCTCCACACTACTTTACTCAAAAAAAGAAAAAGTAGCTGTACTACGAAAATATATTTTTTTCACCTAGGTAGGGGGAATCCGCAATGAAACGGACGTGTTTTGAAACGGACACTATCGAAAATATTATATGTTTTGTGGGTGTTGACATCATTGATGACCACATGGGCCTGTGGGCTTGTGACCATAAACTCTTGTCTATGGTCATCAATGTTGCCAACACCCAAAAAACCTAAAATATTTTCGATCAAAAACTTGAGATGTCGATAGAGTGCGTTTCATCTTTAAATTCATATGTCGTCATGTTAGTAGCAAAACAAAAAAGTGCAAAATACAAAAAAAAATAATGTCCTTGAATTTAGGGGGATTTGTATATAAAGAATGAATGAACGAATCTTCCTGTGTTCAAGGTTTAGGGTATAGCACATTCAAGATATTAAGGCAAGACTTTTTTGTTTTGCTACTAACATGACGGCATAGGTAATTTTAAAGATGAAACGCACTATAGTGTCCGTTTCATTGCGGATTCCCTCTTTATTTTATAGCATTCTTATCAATGTAGATAATAGTGGGTTTGATAATTTCCAAGTTATACAAATGTGAAATTAAATCAGGCGTGTAGCTGCTATATTACCGATTAAGATAAGATAAATTATAAATAAGTAAAATAAAATAATATTTATTTTATTTATAACTAATAATATGATTAGTTAAGTATCTACCTACCTTGAAGATAAGACACGTGGATCTAAGACCTAGCACGCTCATATAGAACACACATATTATGTTTACTCGAGATGTGTGTGTCTCAAGACCATTTCAGGACATTCAGTCCTGAAATCTATCTCATTCATTCACTAGTAAAGTGAAGCAGGTTGTAAAAAGGTTCAACCAGTCATCGTTAATGGCTACCCCATAGAACTGGACTGGTCTCTATTAGAGACTAACTAATCTACTAAGACTGATCTAAGGGCTACACCGTTCCACGTAGGATATGTATAAAACCATAGTTATGATACGAAAAAAAACCTTCTAAAATTGAACGAACATACTGGCGGTATATTAATATCCTTCAATATTTAATGGTAGGTATTTTTTTATTTCAGGTCTTCCGTTCGGAAAGATGCCTCTATTAGAAGAAGATGGCCGTAGTCTTCATCAATCCATAGCAATAGCTAGATACGTGGCAGCTGGTACAGAACTATTACCGGTGGATCCCTGGGAGCAAGCTGTTTTAGATGCAGCAGTTCTTACCATTTATGATTTTGACAAATGTAAGTGTATACATCAGCTATACTCAAAGTGTGCTCCGCGGAACCCTGGGGCTCCGCAAAGCCTATGTCGGGGCTCAGTGAAAGAACAACAAAAATAAATCCATAGAAATAAAAACAATGATATATATAGCGCATAAGAAATGGTTTAATTTGATTTTAGTACAGAATGCATTGCGGTAGTTTTTTTTTGCAATTTGTGAAGATTCTGTCCTACATATTATAGGGCTCCATCAAATATTTGGCATTCCATTTGGTTCCGCCAATGAAAAATTTTGAGAACCACTAAACTACATAATCAAAATCTTACATTATATTCAGTGAAACCCGAGAGAGGTTCCCGTGTGGTGCAGTGGTAGCGCACTCGCCCAGCGAGCGGGTTCGTACAGGTTCAAATCCTGTCATGGGAGAATTTTTGAAGAATTTTCTTGTTGTAAATATTTCTTATATTCAGTGTCTCATAATATATCTGTAAAAAAGTAGTTCTGAAAAAGTTCTATCCATGTGTCCTGTTCTCTATCTTTTGTGTGTGCTTATAATTTTGATTTGAAATGACTTGCAGATGTAATTGAATTTATTCACGGTGCGGGACCGACGGAAAAAGAAGAAGCAAGAAAACGACTATACGATGAACATCTTAATTTCTACTTTTCAAGATTTGAGAAGCAATTGAATGAGAATAATGGATACTTTGTTGGAAAGGTAAATATTATTTAACTTAATAATAATAATAAAGGAGGTCGGCTGAATTGGGCGGAGATAGACAAGTTATTTGATATGTTCATAAAATATTTTGTATTTTTCTTTATTTTATGAGCATTTTAGATTTTTCCTACAACTTCGGAATGATTTTTTACCATAAAATCGTAAAAAACCTCAATAAAAATCTACCATTTTCGGTCCTTTCAGATATGGCAATATTCCAAAAGTTACCATTTATTTAAACGATTGCTGTGTCGATAATCGAATGATTTTGAATCAATAATAATGTACCTAAATAATCCGTTGTCTTCTTTGTTTTGGTTTTAATTATTATCGTAACTATTTATGAACGACGTTTTATTGGACTCGATAATAATAATTCAATGAATAAATGACTAGAGAACTATGAGAAAATGTTTTAATAATTTAATAAAAATCGATTTAATAATCGATGTCAGATCGATATTGTATCTGTGGCAGATGTTCGAGTGTTTGATTGACAGCTCGCTTTCTGTCATTCTTGGGGATTTTGTGTTCGGTGTATTTTTGTATGTTTTTCGAGTTTTTTTCAAATCGACAACCTAGTGCTACGTTTACGGACTGATTGATCTTGCTCACACGACTAAACTTGGCATTCCTGGATTTTGTTTGGATAACTTGAACGATATACCTACTTATTACATTAATTTTAAGGTTATTAAATTGACAATTAGTTGATCAAGTAAAATTCCAAATATCTCACTATTCCGGAGTTTTGAGTTAGAAAAACAGATTTTTGTATAATTAGTAATAAATCTAGATTCCAAACTGCTACTGTTCATCTCAGTTCACCTTCCGCCCAAGGTTCTATGAAGAGTTGCCGATCTCCTTTCATAATTTATTTTGGTATTAAGTTTGTATGGAAATGGTAACAGTCGCCACGTTCTTAAGGGGTCAGAATATTATTATGTAAGGCCTTGTTTCTCTAACAAGACCTCTAGAAATTACTCCTGAATTAATTATGTGATTAAACATACAAACGTTAGGTAACAATGAAAATTAATACGACGCCAAATGTTTTGGACAACAATTTAAATTGTATTATTTAAGTTAGGAGTTGAAAGTTAACGGTTTCAGGTTGGACCATATGGTGTTCCCAATTATTATTAAACTCGTTATGTATCTACCTACTTGTTGAGATATTCTGAACATGTCATGGTTGAGTTAGCGAAGTGTTAGTTCAAATTAATACCAGTTATCTACCAATCTACACTAATATTATAAAGAGGAAAGATTTGTATTTTTGTGTGTTTGTGTGTATACATATATGTGTGTTTGTAGTGAATAAACTCAAAAACTTCTAGACCGATTTCAAAAATTCTTACATATTCTCACGGGGTCGGGACTTACGCGGGTGAAACCGCAGGACGCAGCCAGTTTATTATATGATAGTAAACTCCATATCGATTCACACAGTACAATAGAAGAAGAAGCATAATATTTTATTAGTAATTTAGTTTTAAATGAGAAAAGGACTGTGGCATTGGTTGCATTGCTGTACAAGCTACTCGCGCTTTTTTTTGCTATTTAAGTAGGTACACATTGCTTCTAGTTGGCAATGTAAAATAAGATTTTTCATAAAACCAATCGTAATCAAAGAGCAGATATTAGCATCAAGTTTTTTAAACAGTTTTCGTGAACATGACTATTATCTACTCAGAGTGTTAATTCAAATGCTCAAGGTCAAGTACGAAATCCATAAATTATCCTCTATTTATGTTTTTATTGCAGTTGAGCTGGGCTGACTTTGTCTTCGTTGGTATCATCGAATGCGCGAATTTGTTCCTCAAAGACAACATTGAGAAGAACTACCCAAAAATCAAAGAATTGGTTGAGAAGATCCCAGCTTTACCAAGAGTGAAGGATTACGTTGCCACGAGAAAACCATACCCTTCTGAATTGTAGAAACAAGTTTAAATTGCTTACATAAAACTGAATTAACAGAAGGCTATAAATTCCTAAGGACTAAATTATTTATAGAAACAGGATTCGCATGTTATTATTGTAAAATATCCACGATTGCACTGTTTCGATTCAAATTTTTATAAAAGAATAAAAATGCTTCCTAAATAAAGCGTTGTCATTGTACATTGCCATATCT
Organism: Idaea biselata; assembly: GCA_958496205.1. Lineage (NCBI taxonomy): Eukaryota > Metazoa > Arthropoda > Insecta > Lepidoptera > Geometridae > Idaea > Idaea biselata. The sequence continues at coordinate 12,121,246 of OY292400.1, read as the reverse complement.
CCTGCTACGACTCTCCATCAAAATTCACCCACTATTCAAGGAACTCCGCAAAAGACAGATACTGACATAAATTAGGCATTAGGTAACATTCTATGAGCATAATTATTATGTAATATCACAAAGGTCACAGCTCCGAAAAGGTATACTAAGTAATTCCTTAGGTTTTATGCATGTGTCTTGAACGACTAGTGTTGCCGTTCGATAGTTCACTATCAATAGGCTATAGATAGTTGTGGCAAATTAATAGTATCGATAGGCCTATCGATACAATCGATAGTATCGATTGTTGTTACAATAGTCGAATCCGATAGTGAAACTATCGATAGTATACGCTATGGACGACACATGCTCAAGCTGAGCACGCAAATAAACCGCGGCCGCCGCATCTCACTGAGGCGGGTGTTCGCAAATAACGTACCTATGCGGCAAATACTAGCACTGAGCACACACCTGTAGATAGACCAAGGCATGCGTGACGAACAATTCGTGGCACATACCTCACGATGTCTATATGAAGGCTTAACCTAGCTTTTTAGCTGATGCTCATTTAAATTCGGCTAAACCCTGGAGACATAATGAAACTCATCCAGTGCAAAGTTTCAGAACAAATACAAAACTTGACGCAAGTAAAATAAACAAACAAACTTGATGCAAAAATATAATTTATTAAAAGAGTATTAACTTAATTACATATTCATAGTATAAGGCTTTCTAGTAGCTACATATTCTTTAACTCCTGGTAGAGAGGGTATCTTCTGCATCAATGATTTAAGCCGAGGGTAGTTCAGTTCCACAGTCGTGTTCATATATAGATTTATGACTTCCATCAGTCCGACGAACACAAAGTCAGCCCAGCTTAACTGTAACAAACGTTGAGAGTCACAATAGTAGGTACCTATTAAAAACTACTAAACAAGAAAAACCTACAGCACACACATAATAGGTAATTCACCAAAATAATTAAATTTAAAAGAGCCACAATTGAGTCCCTATCCCCAAAAGGCTGGCTGCAACGCCTCTTTGAATAGCAATACCTATTCGTTGGCCCAAGTAGCAACCAATCCTTTGGTCACCAAAATAGTTATAAATAATCCAGTCAATATGAAGCTGACTGTGTTATCATCAATTCACAATACCTTCAGAAACTTAGATCAAAACTGTAAACGAAAATTCCATTAATTTATTTGAAAGTCCTTTTTCCTTTAAAATTGTCAGTTCTTTGTTTATATTTTTGATCTAAGTTTCTGAAATAGAGTACCTATAGTTTTAGGCCATCACACATAGGCAGCCAAAGTTATCAAATAACTTCAAAATTATTTGATTAAGTACCTTTCCACCAAAATATCCCTTGTTTAATTCCAATTGTTTTTCGAATCTTGACAAATAAAAATCAACGTGGACTTCTATAAACTTTTTTTTCAATTCTTCTTTTTTCTCCGGATCCTTTTCTTCAAAGTATGCTGACATTTCTGTAAGTGATTTATATATGGTTAAAAATGTTTATTTGCGTCTACTGTTCAGTAGGTATTTCAAGCTATGCATTGACCATTTCGATAGAACAGTTAGATTTATTTTCACTATTAAATTAGTTACCTTTGAGCAAATCATAAAGAGTTAATATAGTTGCGTCTAAAACTGCTTGCTCCCAAGGATCAATTGGTAACAGCTCTGTCCCGGCTGCCAGATATCGAGCTATTGCTATTGATTGATGAAGACTACGGCCATTTTCTTCTAAAATAGGCATTTTTCCAAATGGAAGAGCTGCAAAAAATACCAACTTATAATATAGTGCATTAATTAAATGTTGTCACTTTGTAATTAATTATCCAATACTAATATAATTAACTATTTGGTTTAAAAAGATGATCGGTGACATAGGAACTCATAAAATCTGTTTTTTTCCTAGACAGTAATGCCAATAAGTATCACTTTCTTTAAACCGGCATAACATCATGACGTTCATTTCTGATCAACAATGTAAAACGATTCTATGTTAATAATTTCTTTGATGCAGACAAATATGTTTTTACCAACCTGTTTAACATTTGCTACAGCAGATCATGTTAAATAATATTGCGATAAGAATCTACAAAATGTTAAATCACTACTATCTTACCATCTTTCACTTCCTTTATTGGCCATTCAGCGTGTACAAATCTCACATCTTCAAATTTTTTCCCTGTATAATGTAAAATGTATCGAATTGATTCCGCCAAACCTCCTATATTAAAATATTTTAGTTTTAGAGACATATTAGTGTCTTGTGTGCTTCGCCTGGTTAGTGTGCCTACTGCCACCAAATATGGGACGGTTTATATTTATATCTTATCTTAGGGTTCCGTTCTCAAAGAATAAAAACGGATCTATATTATCAAACCTATACGTTGTTTAAGTATCCGTGAACTTACTGGTGATTCCAGAGATATCGCTTATTGTGATGTTTGGAATATATACGAAAATTTTACTAAAAGTGAAATAATTAAATTAGGCAGTGTAAAGATAAATGGAATTTAATCTTTTACCAACTACAATATTAAATTACATTTCCATAATTATGTAATTTATACATAAAACACGTAATTATAGTCAAACCAGATATATTTTACCTGAGCTGAGGTACGTGTATGAGTAGGATGTATAATGTAAATAATATGTATAACTACCTACATTTTAGAAGGTCCTTCTAGTAAAACAACTTCTTAAAATTCAATATTTTTCATTAGCGACAGCATCATACTCGTACTTAGTTACTGATCAGCTTTAAAAAAAAATACGGAACCTTTTATGTGCGAGTCCAACTCGCACTTGATATGTTTTTTATCAAAGTGGTTCTTCTATTTGCCAACGGAAATAGTACCCATTCATCGTGAATCGACTAAAACCATATGAACGAGTATCATAACAAAAGTTCCAAGGCTAAGTTTAAATGACTCATCAAAGTTATCATTATCAATAATATTAGTTAAAAACGTAATCCTTTTTTGGACGCCCGCGCCGGGTAAATGTGGAGGAACATTTAATTTCGGTATATCATTCCAGAATTATTGCTATTACCAATCCTGTCTAGCAATCGGTGAAGACAAGCCAGAAACGACGACGAAGGTAGTATTCCATTTGTGTCACTATGCCAGTGAAGTTGAGAATTATAATTTTCAAGGACGCGACGCGACGGAATCAAAAATGCCATTCAAAATGTTAATGTTGGCAGATGGTTTGGATTTTGATTTTAGATTTTAGGAAGGGTTTAAAATTCTCATATTAGAGTGTCATCATCATTATAAGATACACATCAGTAATGATTATGTTTTTTTAAATATCAGTCATAAATAACATAGTCCCAAATCATAGGCAATCCTTTACGCTACAAGAAAGGCTCTCAAAACAACATGAAATTCAATTTTAAACTATAACAATGTTTTTACTACAATTAATAATTATTTAAAAACGGGATTTAGGTATTTCTACTATGATTTTTTCGGAGCTCGATATTTCGCCAGTAATTTTAACTATCTTTTTCAAGAAACAACATTGTAAATATTCCATTTTACAATGACATATTTTGTAATAAAAAAAGTAAACATAACTCAGATAGATGTGAAATAATAATTTAATACAAAATAAAAATCTTATAATTTAATAATCAGAATCACCGGTTAAGCACTTATTTTCTTGTAGCTAAATATTCTTTCACTCCTGGTAGAGAAGAAATCTTTTGCATCAATGATTTTAGCTTCGGATACTTCTCTTCTACAGTTACGTTCAAGTAAGTATTTATGCCTTCTAAGAGTACGACGAACACAAAGTCAGCCCAGCTTAACTGTAACAAATTTTCTTATGTAAAAAAGTAATATTAGCATATCTATCTGTATAAAAGAAAGTTGTGTTGGTTTTTTTTTGCCTCTAAGATGAAACTAAGTTCGCCGAGTCAGCTTCCCCCTATATAAAAGAAAGTGTGTAAGTTACACTATTTAGAACTCAAGAAAGGCTGAACAGATTTGGCTGAAAATTGGTGGGGAAGTAGGTTAGAACTAGGAGAAGGGCATTATAAGATTTCTTAAAATTTCTTAAGATTTCATTCTGCCTCTAAGGCAGAACAAAGTCAGCTAGAAATTATTTATAAACAAGCTAGTAGCTCGTTATTACCTGCTAAATTCCAATGTTTACTGAAGGAATTTAATTTAAAACTGTTCAGTAGATTTCAGTTGAAAAGTAATACGTAATTTTTATCTATCAAACTATGTAAGTTAAGTAACGAATAACATTAAAATAGTATTTTACCTTTCCACCAATATATCCTTTGTTTGCTACCAATTGTTTTTCGAATCTTGGCAAATAGAATTCACAATGAACTTCAAAAAACTTTTTTTTGATTTCTTCTTTTTTCTCCGGGTCCTTTTCTTGGAAGTAGGGTGACAATTCTGTAGACAAGAAATCATTTTGTTTAGATTATGTCTATTAATGTTAATGTTATACGACATTTCAAGACGTATAGATACTGTTGATATTTTAATGTCTTTAAATTAGTTTGCAATTTGTGATTTGCAAAAATGCAAATTGTGATTTTATAATAAAATCTTTATTGAAATCAAAAATGAAATAAACCTATCAAATATCTGTAGTCGTCGTCGACTCCTCACGACAGAAGTTCATGTGTATCACTTAGATGAACTATATTCTTTAGCTCTAATTAAAATCAAAATCAAAATCAAAGTACGTTTATTCATTCGGATATTAGCAAGATATCTCTTTGACATGTCATTTTTTTTATTTAATCTACTCTACTATGTCTTCGGATCGCGACCTCCATGACATGAGAAGAAGACACAAGAAACTCATGGGGTTTTTTTTTGTATATTTTTTTTTTTTGCAGTAATCATGTGATTTACATTGTCGCATATATAATATTATTGAAGAAAAGTGAAACTGGAGCAATAATCCATACTTACTATAATAATCCTTACTAGCATTACAAGAGCGAAAGTAACTCTGTCTGTCTGTCTATCTGTTCAAATAAGTTATAATATACAAAATAATAAACATAAAAAAATAATTTACTTAAAACACTATCTCATCCACAAACACACAACCCGCCCAACACCGCCCAAACCGTTATATTTATTACATCTCTCGCATGACGACCAAGACATAGTCGCGCTTCATGCTTTTATATTAGGTATACTTGCTTATTCGGAGATTATTATATTTCAGGAGAGCAACATTGTTTACCTTTTAGAAAATCATGAAGAGTTAGAACAGCTGCGTCTAAAACTGCTTGCTCCCAAGGGTCAGTCGGTAATAGTTCTGTCCCGGCTGCCACATATCGAGCTATTGCTACCGACTGATTAAGAGTTCGCCCATTTTCTTCTAATACAGGCATTTTTCCGAAAGGAAGACCTGCAAAAAATATTATAAATTGTGCTGTAGTTAAAACTAAAATATTAAATACCATTCAACATTATTTTAACTTAAAACCGATGAAAATAAAAATATATCGTTTATTTGATTAACAAATTAACGAATATATTAATAATGGCTGTTGAAATTTATTGTTTTACATTCACTGGAGCAGTTGCAATCTGCTTTAATTACTTGTCTTCTAGTACCTACTTTCGTGTAACTATTAGATAGTCATTTATAATATAATAGGCAATAATAATACCAATTGCAAAATAAAAGGTACCTAGATTATTAATATTCTTACCATCTTTCACTTCCTTTATGGGCCACTCACTATGATCGTACCTCACATCTTCAAAAGTTTTCCCTGTATAATGCAGAATGTATCGAATCGGTTCTGCGTAACCAGGTATATTGAAATATTTTAGTTTTAGAGACATCGTGTCTTCTTTACTTCGTCTAACTAGTGTTATTGTAGGCAAATGCTGTGAGCGCTACTTTTTATATCTATTTTTTTATCTCAAGGTTCCGTACTCAGAGATAACAAACCGATACCCACGCCCACCTGTGCACGCACTGATAGAAGGCGCGCCAAACTATAGAAGTTAAATTAGAGGGCTATAGCAAAGTTTGCCGTATAGTTACTGCACCTCGGCGCTTGCAATAAGTTATGCGTAAAAGAGACAGACTATTGTCACGTACTTATTCATCGAATGCCACATCGGTTACGATCGCGACAGTGACAGCGTTTCAGCTACAGTTATAAGAATTCACGACGAAACCAAAAATGTGAATAAAAAAATACCTTTTAAAAAAACCATTATCCATGTATAAACGAAATAATAAAATGGGAAAATAAATTTAAAAGTACAGGCTCGGACTTCCGGAACTAGACCTCTCGGACTGGGCCATTTCAACATGAAACGATTCCGTACACAATTTTATTACAATGGTAAAATAATAAATTTTAAAAAATAAACCTATTCTACAGAACCCTTTGAATGCGAGGCCAATTCGCGCTTAATCACTTATTTTATCAAATGTGTATAGTGGCTCTTCAGTGTTTATAAAAAAGGTGTTGTATACATGATTCATCGTGATTCGACAAAAACATAATTATCGTACGTCTATGTTTGATGTTTCTAGAAACAACAGTTTTACTCGCGTATTCGCAGGTGAAACCACGAAACTCAAACTTCTGGAAAGTCTTATTATAATTTCCAAAAGTCCTTTCTTAGCATGACAAGACGATTCGAACATACCTACCTATATCATGCTAAGATTAAATTCGTCAGAACAAACGAATTTATATAGGTACCTAGGGTACCTACCTAATTATAATCTTCTATCTATCTTTTTCTATTATTATAAAGCGGCAGAGTTTGTTTATTTTTTTGTTTGTTTGTTTGAACGCGCTAATCTCTGGAACCGCTGGTCCGATTTGAATAATTTTTTTCTGTGTTGGATAGTCCATTTATTGAGGAAGGCTATAGGGTACTTTTGATCCCGATATTCCCACGGGATCGGGACTAAAGCGGGTGAAACCGCGGGACGCAGTTAGTAAATAATATAAAATAACTCATCAAATCCAATTAAAATTCACATTATAGAGACACTTATAGATAAGTTTCGCAGTCAATCAAACCATTGACCTTAACCACCGCTGCCCTCCCCTCGTCACCAAGACCATTGAAACATGGCCTAAATTTATTTTGCCTAAAAGGAACATAGAATGTGTTTGAGACATGACCTCTACTTATCTGCCGACCACTGTACTAGTAGGTACATACTATTATCTCAATGGTCCAAACATACTTTGAGCATTTCTGCTCTCCCTAATCGACAAAGGCTGAGTTTTGATCAGTTTTGAATAACAAACACACACATACATACTCACAAACTTTCAGCTTTATAATAGTTGTAGGATTCATTCATAAGATCTAGTGCGTCGCGTCGTTTCTGATTCTGTATGGTGTAATTTTAATGGTCATATAGTATATCACCTACTTCTTCATATCCTTCGTTAATTCATCAATGATACATTTCATATTCTTGACTGAGTTTAGTTCATATTTTATAGAAAAGAACTTTATCTTTAATTTTCGCTTTCGTGGTTATATTATTTGCAATTGGGATTTTATTAAAACTTAGTATAGTCTGATGAAACCTGCTGGGGTTCAATAGGTACCTACTATAGATGAAGTCTTCAAAAAGTTGTTATAAAACTAGATAAAGGACAAAAAAACAACTTAATGCGGATATACAAAATAAATATTTATTAAAACATAATTAATCACTTGTTAGCTGTATAAGGTTTTCTTGAAGCTATATATTCCTTGACTAGGTAGAGAAGGAATCTTTTGCATCAATCCTGTAAGCCTTGGATAGTTCTGATAGAGAGTTGTGTTAGTATTCAGATTTATCCTATCAAGGACACCGACGAACACAAAGTCAGCCCAGCTTAACTGTAACAAACATTATTTAATTAAAACCATAATATTTAATAATAATAATAAATAAGCCCGCAGGGCGCAAGTGTCGGGGAGTAGCGACCCCGCGGCTTTCCGAGTGCTCCAGGGGGAAATCACCGTTCCTCACCTCCGGCTTGCCTTAGTTGATTGGTCGGAGTGAACATTGATGTGGAAGCGGTCCCCCGCCTCTGGCTTGCCTTCACCGGCTGGTCAGAGTGGAGTCGCGAGAGCAGAAATGTTCGGAGGATGGACACCTCACGTCAGTGATGAGTTGGCCCGCTCTCTGGCATACCAGTGATGACTTAAAATCCAGGGAGGTATCTCCATCTTTCAGCCTCTCACGTCCCTGTTGCTCCCTTGCTGTAATTTGCTCAGCTGATTAGGGAGTTTGTGAGTTGGCGAGTCTCCGTCTGCCATTTTTACGTGTTTATTGGACATTGTTACGGCAGGGCGCCATAGTCACCATAGTTCCCCCAGTAGCTAATCTACTACCATCACATCACTATAGCCCATGTTGTTTTCATCCGTAGATTTCATAATAGTTCTATCCGATCCGGTGGTTGTCCTTTGCTGCATTTTATAGTGCAGACAGGGATAATCGCCGGCTTGGTGTCCACGTCATTGTTGTTTGTGTTGCAAATTGTTATTGAAAAGGGCCTCTACGTGTTGGCTTCGGCTCCACGCACGCCTTCCAAAAGTCCGGGGCTCCATAGATAGCCCCGTGATACTGGACGTATAACAGACAATAATAAATAATAACAATTGTGACAACAACACACAGCGCCATCTAGCCCCGTGATAAATGAATACGCTTGTGTTACGGTGACTAGACAACGGAGATAAGTAATATTTATTTTTCTTTTGTAAATACATACTTATTATACATATAGGAAGGGACCAGACCAAACACAAATATTGATTTATAAGCATAAATACTTGCACCCGGCGGGAATCGAACCCGCAACCTTCTACATTGTAGTCGTGCTTTCGCACGACGCGGTCTGAGGTCTTCGATATTTACTGAGTCAATATTTATAAGCAAACTGGTTACCCGCGTAAGTATCGCATTGAATTGTATATTCTATCACATTGAAGATGTTCGTGTAATTTCGTTTAACAGTCCACTAGTTTTTAGATAAAAAAGTAACACACTCTCATAGTAAAGGCTAGGTCACATGAGCCACGCTTCCACTTGAAGCTAAAAGCTTGAAAATGGAGGCATTTCTAGCGGCGTTTTGTGTGGAGATCGACGGTAAGGTTTATCTCTCAAACTATGCAGTCGCACAAATGTTCTATTACCTACCTTTCCACCAAAATATCCGTTGTTATAGTTCACGCAAAACTTAATGGCCCCTGTGATCTAGGAACGTAGCACTCACACAGCTGTATGCGTTGCTGGATGGTCGCGGGGAACGAGCGACACGCGGGGTGGGTCGGTCCCCTCCCGACGACCGTACTATAATTCGCGTTCTGCGCAACTACCTGCGCCTAGATCACAGGGGCCATTAAATTTTGCGTGAACTATACCATCCAATTGCTTTTCAAAACTTGGAATATAGAATTCACAGTAAACTTCAAAAAACTTTATCTTTAATTCATCTTTTTTCACCGGGTCGTTTTCTCCGTAGAATGATGAAAATTCTGGTAACAAATAATTATAAACATTAAAAAAAAACATTTAGTGGAGGTAGGTACGTCTTTTGTACAATTACAAATGTTATTTTAAGCTGTATACTTCATTGATTTCATTTTTGTCTTAGAAATCCAGAGTTGTTAAAGGCCATGAAAAACATTTCTTCAAATACAGTCATCCAAGTGAAGAATACACTTGTTTTGTATTTTATTTCCACGTAAATGGGATTCAGTAAAGTTCGAGAAAACTGTGTTTTGATTCGTGCTGGGAGCTCCTCCATGCTTCGGTATGTTAAGCAGTTGATCCCGGTTATTGTCTCCGATAACAGTCGTTAAGTAAAGAGGCTTAAAGGCAATCTAAAAACTCCAACACTAGGTGAGCCACGCCACTACACGAGAAGAAAAGAAGAAGATCTATTAGTCACAGATAAATTAATTGCATTTGCTTAGGTCACTCAAACTGAAGATCGTTCATGATCATCCCTAAATCTCGTTCAAGCTTAGTCAAGTTTATCACAGCTTTTGCTCGACAACCACTAGTCCCACATTTGGCACATATATCTAGTACGGATCTAGTAAGACCACCTATAGTACGGATCCCTAGAGTGGATCTGTATCCAGTTATCTACCTTAGGGATCTATATATGGTGATCGTAACTTATGTAACTAAAGGTAAAAAAATTACCTTTTGACATTACCTTGTGACTTTTACTTACCTTTAGTAAAATCCTCAAGGGTTAAAACATACGCGTCTAAAACTGCTTGCTCCCAAGGAGTGGGTAATAGTTCTGTCCCGGCTGCCACATACCGAGCTACTGCTAACGTTTGATTAAGACTTCGACCGTTAAAACTTCTAATACCTACATGCATTTTCCCGAAAGAAAGACCTGCAAAAACCACCAAAATTTGTATAATTTAGTTGTGAATTCACATATAGTGTTAACACTTCAAAACTTTTCTATACTGTCGGACCAATGGACCTTAAGTACAACTGTATATATTTATAATAATTTTTGTTATTTTGCGGAGTACGTATGTGTGTTGTTATAGCAAATAAAAATCTGTCTATGACTACTAATAAGAAATATTTGCAATCATTTATTCCATTTTAGAACCTACACACACATTAAAAATCACAACAATTCAGTTGTGTCGAGACAACGGCGTTGTTGTGATTTTTTCCTCTCCTGTAAGTAACACACATCAAATTACTGTATTGTACAATTATCTAACAATTTTGTATAATATTGCGTACCTCTATAATAAAATGATTAAATAATTATTTAAAAAAAAAACAATATTTTCTTACCATCTTTCACATCCTTTATAGGCCACTCATTGTGATCGTACCTCAAATCTTCAAATTGTTTCCCTATATAATGCAGAATACATCGTATTGGTTCCGCTTAACCTCATTATATTAAGGCTTCTATATACGTCAACTACGCCACTTTAGAGGCGGACTACTCATTGAAAAGACGATGAAAATCAAAATTTTTAATGCAGAATGATCTATCGAACATCATGCTATTTGTTGTACACAATTAAAAGTAATACCTTTTTATTTAATGTGTTAAAAATTAAATCAAAAACATAGTGTTTTCGACAGAAAAATCCATACTACATTTATACTATATTTTAGTTTTAGAGACATCGCGTCTAGTGCGCCTCAACTACCTATTGTTACTGTAGGCAGGTACTGTTATGTGATTGTTAGGTTTTATATCTATTATTTTGTATCATATCCTAAGATATAATCGAAGATAGCAAACGGATATTTTCCCCGGATCCCTACAACTAAAGCCTACGCAGCCTGTTCACGCGTTGGTGATTCCAAGCCCTTAGAAGCTTAGGTTAGTTTACCTAATAGTTAGTGCCATAGGTATGGGCAGATTCGTACAAGAGTTATCCTACTAAAGATTTTGTAAAGGTGTGATGTAAAGTATGTCTGTTACTCCTTCACCCAAAACTACTGAACCACTTGCGATGAAACTTGGTATGCAGATAGCTGGAGATCTGGATTAACACATTGGCTATCTACCATTCTATATAACGCGGGTGAAACCGCTCGGCGCAGCTAGTAGTCAATAAATTCAATCTCTCATTCAATTTTTACAACGCTCTATCGCGAGGCCTATCGCACATATTGTTATGCGATATACAACACCAACATACAACACTTTTTATCGAAGTGGCTTGATCAAATTAGTGCGTATCCACCCAAATTATTAGTCGTGAATCGACAAAAAAAAATTGCAATGGTTCTGGGTTGTGTGCAAGGAAATTCACTCCATCTTGGATCGAAAATGAAAATATTATTTGAACTTCGGCACAGGTAAAATGAACTAAATACAGATATATATCAAAAAACATTTATTATAAGGGAATCAATGGTAAGCTGGTTTGTAAGGTTTTCTTGACGCGATGTATTCCTTGACTCCTGGTAAAGATGGAATCTTTTGCACCAATGTTTTAAGCAGTGGATAGTTCTCTTCCATGTTCATGTTCATATGGAGATTTACTCCTTCTATGATTCCAACGAACACAAAGTCGGCCCAGCTTAACTGCAACAAACACTGAGTTAAAATCATAAAAAAAAAAATGTACATACTGACGAATTGAGAACCTCCTCCTTTTTTTGAAGTCGGTTAATTATTTTATAGACAAGCTAGCTGCTTGTTGTCACGAGTAAGTAATAAAATAATAATAGGCAATCCCTACTTCTATCCCAATGAAGTACCCTGTATTCGGCTGTAATTTTTATAAGCTAAAGTATCTTACACACACCCATTCTTTACTGTAAAGTAAATGTTAAACTAAGCTGCTATAGTAATAAGAAAATCCAATCAAAAACATGCTTGTGAAAAAGCAAGTCTCGCAACTCAGTTCTTTCTTACCCAGTACCGTAAAAAAATGTGATATTCATCCAAGATGGTTATTGTATTGAGTCCCTACTTAAGGGACCTTTCTGTCTTAAGTTATCATTACGTAATTAACTAATCTAACAACATCTTGTACTTAGTGACCATAATATTCATATTTAAAAGAAGAAATGTTTTAAATAAATAGATTGATTTGGCAAATTCACACACTCACAGCTTATTCGGAGCATGTTCCTATTGCCACATTTTTTGCATATTAATCTGTGTCTTTAATTTAATTAAACTTATGAATGAAGCATGGCAACAAAGATTTTTTCTTAACCTTTTTACCAAAATATCCGTTATTTCCTTCCAATTGCTTTTCGAATCTTGACAAAGTGAAGTCTCCTGGACCTTCCATAAACTTCTTTTTAAATTTTTCTTTTTCCACCGGGTCCTTTAATTCACTGTAGGCGTACATTTCTGTAAAAAAAAGGTTATAGGTAAATGGTAATGGTTTTGTCTACGTTTATTGTAAGTAAATGGCATTTGTGTAATTTGTCGTTTTTATCGAAAAACGTTTATTGTCAAATTACAAATATAAATAAAGGTTACAATGAAAAGCTTAACTAAAACTAAAAGAAATAAAATAAAATAATAAAAAAAAAACTAAACCAAACAAAAAGAGAAATAAACAAAATCACACACAAAACAAACCATCGCCCAAGGCGTCCTGACCCATAGTCCCAAGCAAGCTCGCGGCGTTACCCCTCTGAATCGTTTTTATTATGTCGCTAGGTTAGGTGATGTCAAGTAGATAGGTACAAGTCTATCTCATATTAAAAAAATAATCACGATGTATTAGATCTAGATAGTTGAGCATTATATTAGGCATATATTTACCTTTTGAAAATTCATAAAGAGTTAAAACAGTAGCGTCTAAAATTGCTTGTTCCCACGGATCAGTTGGTAACAGTTCTGTCCCGGCTGCCAAGTATCGAGCTATTGCTATCGACTGGTGAAGTACTCGGTCATTTTCTTCTAATAGAGGCATTTTTCCGAATGGAAGAGCTGTAAAAAAATAATGGAATAAGTAAACAAAAATAGAATAAGTAGATAGATATTAATTTTGCTAATTCATGTTTTTGAAACAACAGGGGGTATAAACTTATCAAAAAAGTGGCCAAAGCGGCCGATAAGAGGCACAAATGAAAATAACAAAGATTAGTAACTATACATAGCAGGTAATTTGATTTTGTTTTACTGTGTCCAACTTTAGGTTATATATGATCGAAGGTTTCCAAGACAGTAATGCCAGTAGAAAGGTAGGTAGGTTTAACATCGCTCTAACGGTGAAAGACAACATCGCGAGGGAATCCACGTCTTAGTTAGCCCCAGATGTATTGTCCCGTTCTACTCTCTGAGCATTGCTGACTAGGCTAGGAGGATAGTACCTATAGGTGCTGGGCGAGCAACATTTAGGTGGAGTAGTCACTCCACCTAATAGCATGGATAAATGTTGCTTGCGCTGTAAACATCATCTAGAAATTAAGAACGACTGGCGACTGTTACCATTTCCATACAAACTTAATACCAAAATAAATTATGAAAAATTTAGTTTTCTACCTTAATATCGATATTATTCAGATTAAGATTTTACTTTTAAAGGGTCCCCACCGCAAGGTTTTCAAAAATATTCATTCGAAATGAAATAAAACGAAGAGATTTTTTTTCATTGAAAAATGTTTCTCCGTTTTATTTGAATGTGAATGAATATTTTGGAAACCTTTGGAAACCGTGGGGACCCTTTAAAAGTAAAATCTTAATCCGAATAATATCGATAGTAAGGTAGAAAACTAAATTTTTCATAATTTATTTTGGTATTAATTTTGTATGGAAATGGTAACAGTCGCCACGTTCTTAAATGAAAATGATCATTTTTTCTCTAAGTATAGTGTACACAGCATATTAATATTTAGTCAAATGGTTTTAGGAAGAATCTGTATCTACTGACATATGACATTTTAAATCGACGAATTCTTTATTATTAAGTAATTAAGTCCTTGATTTGATATTAAATTAAATTAATTTTTCGGTTTTAATCGAGTTGATTTCATTATAAGTATATTTCAACGCCCGGCAATTCGAGTTCTGTTTACAATAAAAGCAACGCTATTAAAAACCATAATATAAGTCCTCGTAACGTATCTTATACACAAGTGCAAAAAAATAATAAAACATTAATTTCTTACCTTCTTTAACTTCCTTCACAGGCCATTCGCTAAACTCGTATCTCACATCTTCAAATGTTTTCCCTGTATAATGCAAAATGTATCGAGTTGATTCCGCTAAACCTCCTATATTAAAATACTTCAGTTTTAGAGACATCGCGTCTTATTTCGTTTGACTAGTGAACGCCGATCAAACATGCGACGGTTTATATTCAATACCTATATCTTATCAATCAGATAGGTTAAGTACTTGGTCTTGGTTACTAATGGCCTACAAAAATGGTACCAGTTCATCATGCATGAGTCGGCTAAAAATATATCAACGTGGATCATAACAACCGTTTCTACTAACTTTTGTAAGAGTTTTGGTAGGAATAGGCATGCTACAATAATATATTTTCTTAGGTCATGGGAACTAATAGGTTTTAGACGTCTCTTAGCAGGTTTGCTACGGTACTTTTTCCTTTCTTTACCGTAGAATTTCACCTGAGGCCTTGACATAAGTACATATAAAATATTTCAACGTCAAAGTCCTGGCTGCCTGACGGACGTATCAAAGCTCTTAAGAGTTTTGGCAGGAATAGGTAGGTTTTAGACGGCTCTTAGCAGGTTTGCTACTGTATTCCTTTCTTTACCGTAGAAATTCACCAGTGATACGCCTCCAAAAATTTTTGCGAAGCCTTGAGCTATAGACAAAAATTAAGAAATGTATGTACCTACCTACATTTACAATTCAAATTTCAAAATCATAGTCCTTGGTGACTCATTGGCTGCTGACTGGCAAACGGCTGATTGACTGACCGCTGAATATCGGACCACTGGTCCTAGTGACATGTAATTTGGAGGGTGTGTTCTTCAGCTCCTGCTTATGTCGTTCAAGCTCTGGCCACGCCTCAATATTATACAGAAGGACAGGTCTAATAATCGTTTTATATACCTGTCACTTCTATATGTCCCCTATATTGCTGGCTGTCTATCCTTTTCGAATATAATACAAATATTTTGTTTAATTACTTCTCTTAGAGTGAATTTACATCAAACGAACAAAAAGGTATAGTTAGAACAAGAGTTGTGACTTACTTATTGTTCTCCCTTCCCGAATTATGTGTATGTCCCTCAGTCCGCGTGGGAAAATCATAAATAGATTAGCAGTAGGATAGTTTAAAAAAAACACGGATGTAAGTATTACAGAATATCTTAATGCAGTAGTGTAGTCTTAAAGTAGGTTCCTTACTATTATGTAAACAGAAATGTATGTGTACGAATTGAGGATAATAATAAAAAAATATCAGTTGTGTGTTTTTCTAGGGTTTTAAGGACCGTTAACTCAAAAAGTTAAACTTCCTTTTAACTCTCTTAAGAAATACTTTCAGGACTTTTTGAAAGATAGCACAGTCAAAAATTCTACAGATTTTTAAGTAACGAATGTTAAAGTTAACCGTGATAAAAATACAAAACTAAATACAAAATTATTTACCTATTCAGAACGTAAATTGAAATACAGGTGTTTTAGATTCGTTACAGATCAGCCTTAGTTATAAACTGTGTCGCTGGCTTTAACGCTCTTCCCAAGAGGTCTACGTTTGGAAAAATAATTGATAGGTGAATATATTTATGAAATGTAGGTATGATGTAAAAGTACAAAATAATTGAGAGTCATCCTTTTATTGCAGTAAGCTATTTTCTACTCTAAAGAGGCAATATATTCTTTAACTCCTGGTAGTGAAGGAATCTTCTGCATCAAAACCTTAATCCGTGGATAGTTCTGTTCTAAAGTTTGGTTCAGATTCCGATTTATATTATCAACGATACCGACGAACACAAAGTCAGCCCAGCTTAACTGTAACAAATATTTTTAAATCATAAACCTAGGTATATAAACAACGCAGCTCGCGGTTTTCAAATTTAAAACCTGTTACAAATCATCACTCCACATTTGTGTTTAAAAGGTAGTCTTCGGCCAAACAAATTATACATATCTAAATCGGTTAAGTATTTTTTACTCGAATAAGTACAAAAAACACATTCTCTTTATACTGGTAAACACTAAACCGCCTAGTTAAGACAGTCAGCCACTATGCCAAATGCTTGATTCTAGAATTTAAGGAGGTAGCGATCAATTTTATTTCTTACTTACCTACTTCCTTCCTCTAAAATTTAATTAACGTGAAAGTTTGTTAATCTGTATGTGACTTTGTTACTCTTTCTGCCAAAAACTACTGAACCAATTACGATGAAACTTGGTATGCAGATAGCTGAAGACCTGGATTAACACATTAGACTTTTGATTTTGATATTCCCCGCGCAGGATCGGAACTTACGCGGGTGAAATCTACTATATAAAAATAAGTCGGGTTTTCCTTCCTGACGCTATAACTCCAGAACGCACGAACCGATTTCCACGGTTTTGCATTCGTTGGAAAGGTCTCGGGCTCCGTGAGGTTTATAGCAAAGAAAATTCAGGAAAAATTTAATTATCTATAATTTATAAGGCAAAACAACGTTTGCCGGGTCAGCTAGTACCATATATAGATCAATGTGAGAGTTAAAGTAATTCGCAAAGAAATTATTTTTGTACCTTTCCACCCAAATATCCGTTGTTTCTTTCCAATTGATTTTCAAATCTTGGTAAATAGAACTCACAGTGAACTTCTAAAAACTGTTTTATTATTTTCTCTCTTTTCTCTGTATCTTTTTCAGTAAAGGTCGGATACATTTCTGTAAATAAGATAAATATAATGTAAATGGGTAGTATAGGCAATAAATATATTTAATTAATTAAAAGTTTTTTCAAACAGATTGTTTAAATTATTATCTGTGTAGGTACTTACCTTTGAAAAAATCATAAGTAGTTAGAACCGCTGCGTCTAAAACTGCTTGCTCCCAAGGGTCAGTCGGTAACAGTTCTGTCCCGGCTGCTACATATCGAGCTATTGCTATCGACTGATGTAGAATTCGCCCATTTTCTTCTAATACTGGAATTTGTCCGAATGGAAGAGCTGTAACAACAAAAAAGTTATCAATTAAATATTAATGATAAAAATCAGAAGTAATTCACAGTCAATATTTAACTTAGAGGTACTAATAAAATTTTGTATTAATTGTTTCCTTTATTGAGTTGGAACTAAAAATATTAGATTTAAAGATGTATTTGCATGGTGAGATTGAAAATGTAATTGTAAACCTACATTTAGAAGCTGAATTAAATATCAAAATGTACACCCGTAGTTATAAATAAATAAATAGTGATAATATATCTGTCTCATTTTTCTTGACATTAAAAATCACTCGCAAGAGCTAGACAAGAACAAAATTAATTATTTAAATTTGTATACATGTTTGTTACCTATTATACTTTTATACTAATATTATAAAGAGAAAAGATTTGTATTTTTGTGTGTGTGTGCGTCTGTATGTTTGTTATGAATAAACTAAAAAACTACCAGACCGATTTCAAAAATTATTTCACCATTAGAAAGCTACATTCACCCTGAGTAACATAGGCTACTTTTGATCCCGATATTCCCACGGGATCGGGACTTACGCGGGTGAAACCGTAATAAATACAGCTGTTAATAGTTAGTAGATAGTTATTTTTTTACCTTCTTTCACTTCTTTATCAGGCCACGCACTATATTCGTATCTCACATCTTCAAATGCTTGGCCCGTATAATGCAAAATATGCCGTATCGACTCGGCCAAACCTTTAATATTAAAATACTTTAGTTTAAGAGACATCGTGTCTTCACTTTGAATCGCTAATGTACTGTGATTATTATGATAAAAATTCAACGTTTTATATTGTATGTCTTATCTTAGGGTTCTGTGCCATAAGGATAAAAACGGTTGTTTAATATTAATTTTGGTTGTTATTGTTATGACCATGCGTTTTGATATATGATATCAAAATATGTCAAAACGTTACGCAATCCTAACTAATATTATAAATCCGAAAGTTTGTTTGTTTGTTCCCTCTTTATGGTCCATGGGATCGACCGATTTGGATGAGAATTGGCATAGTTTAAGTATGATAAAGAGTGAGATATGATTTTGAACCTGATAATCGATATTGAGATTTAGGGAAATTCAACATTTAAGCACTAAAGAAACGTCACGTTGCAGGTTAATACTTGAAAACATTTTATCGATAATATTTCCACGTCACTTTTCACGCTGATAAACTGAAACTTAAGTAATCTATACCTAGCGTTTGGTTTCTATCACATGAACTGAATGTATGAATTATGGAGTTATATACAGGATGTCCTAGAAACGAGTGTCAAGCGAAAGTCCAGAGGTATCTTAGAGGACCTTAAGGGGTACCCGAATCACCCCCATGTATGTTCCGCAATTTTTCGTAGTTTAGAAGTTATGGCCTTTTGTCTCATTTTTCTGCTAAAATGCGACCACTGACACCTATTTGCTCATACTGCCTGCAATAATTGAGATAATTGGCTGATTTCTTTGATATGTTTCTTTCTTTGATATGTTGTAGTATAGGGCTTACCTATTAACACTGTGCCTACTAATGACTCTAGTAACTTTTAATAAACGCAAAAGGATTGCCGCTTATTTTCTTTGTATTACTTTACAACAAAAATGATGTACCTACGTACTTATACATATTTCTTATTTTTATTGCTCAAAGCATTCTACTAGGAGTATTGATGATAATGCATTTCTCCTTGTAAAATGTTTCTACGATCAATTTAATCAATTAAAATGAAGTTTGGTACTTCAGTATAGAGATACATCTAAGTATATGGATCTTGTAGTAGTCGGTATATTGTAAAGGTAGGCTGTTTCCCATAAAAGCCTTTAACCACAGACACAGGCTACTTCAATCTAAGTAGTCTCAAATAACGTTTCCCTCACTTACACAATTAGCCCATTCATTTCTTATTCACAGGTGCAGGTCAGTATCCCGCAATTACTTAAGAAAGGTATTAGTAACACAGCTGGGAAAGATCAACTATACGAAACCTTTGCTGTTGCCACTTAGAAAAATGCTAGTGTGGTTATATGAAGAGCGGATTTAGAAAAAAAAAAAGATAACATACCTTATTAAGCTTTTAGACTAACGACTTTACAATAATTTTATTTGTGTAAATGAGATCTATAGACTATTATACCTACAGACTACCTATAGGTCGGTTAACAGACCATCAAAGTGAAATGGCTCTTTCGCCTCTTTCACGCTTTAAAAAAACATACAACAATAGTTTTCATAGTGCGTAATACTCGTATGGCGATCAAAACAATAAATGTACTTATGTTTAGAAAAATCGAAAGAGTCATTTCTCTTTGGCGGTTAGAACGCGCCTTAAAATTGGACATTATATGGGTGCCATTACAACGAATATAATCTCCGCCATAAGAGATTTGAGATCTCCCAGCTTGGTTGTTACAATTTAGATATGAATCTCAAAGAAAAACAGCTCCGGGGCCTCTTCCATCAAGCCTTATAGCAGAATCTAAACTGCCCTGCTGAAAAACGGTATTGCGCAATTAAGAAAAGTGTTTAAATTTTTCGATGGTTTTTTAAATTATATATAACAAAGCTAAGATAAGCTGCACCCGCGGTTTGACCCTTGTAAGTCTCGATCCCGCGGGATTAACAGGATCAAACGTAGCTTATGTCCTTCTCCAAGATCCTACCTATCTCTATACCAAAATTCATCAATCGGTTTAGCGGTTTAGGTGTGAAAGCGTAACAGACAGACAGACAACTTTCGCATTTATAATATTAGTAAGATGATATTTTGGAAAATTCGATTACGCGAGTAGCCCAAATCTCCGCTATTACTATAACTGTACCCAACAATAGGACATACATAAAGGCCAACCTCTGTAAGATACAGTCAAGAGCTCAGACGAAAATGGTTTATTACAACTACGAGCTTTTGCGTTTGTCTGAACTTACTTATATCTAGAGCTTCATTTAATATTTAAGTGGACCATAATTATTTCATTACAGCTTTATGGTAAAAATGTTTGCATTATTAATAACTTTTTTGTACTCTCATAGTTAATTGGTACCCATTGAAAATTTTTCGGGGTTTTTAATGTAATTTAATTTATACTTTTTTTTTAAATATTAGATTACATAATTGTATTTCATATTGAAATTAGTTTTTGTTTCGCAGGTAGGTAGGTACTTTTAATGATTATTTTTTTAATTTTGTTTTAAATTGTTATTAATTTTGTATTTGAAGTTTATAAGTTTTGTTTTGATACCAATATCGAAACATAACTTATATGTGGGTATTAATTAACTATTTTGACATTCCTCAGTCCATTCTTACTAAAATTATAAACGGGGATATGTGTTGAGTCGACTTCAGATAATTTAGTTTGTATATCCGATGGTAAACTGAATAATGCCTATATGAGCAAAGATAAAAAATGTAGTCAACTACGAATTGGACTCGCATCGCACGTATAGAGTTCCGTACAAAAATTGCAACAGTTCGGTTTTGTTACCTAACTATTATCAAAATATCAACAACTGTTTTACTTACAGACCCCAAAATGCCGGTTTAACCGAAGGGACAGGTCTATAAAACGATCATTAGACCTGTCCTTTCGTCTGGTAGTTAGACGTGGCCATTGCTTGAGCGACATAAGCAGAAGCTGCGTAGTCACGGAGATGAAGATACTGCGCTGGATTTGTGGAGTGACGCGAAAAGACCGCGTCAGAAACTCCCCGCATCAAGGGCACTCTTCATGTCCGAAACATCCTGTCCTATCCTGCTTCCTACTAATATTATAAACGCGAAAGTTTCTATTATCTGTGTCTGTATGTATGTTACTTTGTTACTCTTTCACCCAAAAACTACTGAACCGATTTCGATGAGACTTGGAATATAGATAGTTGGAACCCTAGAATAACACAAAGGCTACTTTTGATCCCGATATTCTCACGGAATCGGGACTTACGCGGACAAAACCGCGGGACCCATCTAGTCATTTATACTTTGAAATTAGTAACACAATACATAGGTACATACTACCATTTTTGCGAACCAAAATTCGCAAGGATCGTAGTCGTATTGAGGCTTATTGACAAAATTCAGTATTCTTCTCAAAGCACGGAACCCTAAGATAAGACATGAATATAAAACACGATGTATGCATTAAATACGCGACTGAATACGTTAAGTTGAATATAAAGCGACGCACGTTAGATCGCGTCTCAGTATCCTAGACGAAGCACACGAGACGCGATGTCCTTAAAACTAAAGTATTTTAACATCGGCGGTTTGGGGGAGTCAATTCGGTACATTATGCATTATACAGGGAAAAAGTTTGAAGATGTGAGATATGAGTACAGCGAATGGCCGATCAAGGAAGTGAAAGATGGTAAGATTTTAATAATTTAACATTTTTGATAGCAGAACTCCCTAAAATGTCCATACTGTTCCCAAAAACAAATGCTCTTGTAAATGGCAAAAAACTGCTTCATAGAAATAAATGAATATTGTAGGATGTTGCACTCAGAGCAATCTGGTCCCGAACTAAGAAACTAGGCTTGTGCTATGGTAACTAGACAATTGTACCAGGTATCTACTAATTACAACACAGATGACAGGTTCTTTAGCTGCTATAAAGTAACGTGTTCAGATATTACGTTAACTGTCTTTAGAAATAAAAAAGATAATGTACGTACTTGATGATAGTACCAGTCATATCATTTATCTGATCTAGTTGCTAATCTTTGCTATTTTTATGTTTGTGATTTTTCTTATCAACTGCTTTGACAACGTCTCAGATAAGTTTATACCCCCTGTTATAGATAACAATCATGACTTTGCTTATTATTTTATTTGCCATATTAAATAACGTTCTATTTTTACAGCTCTACCATTCGGAAAACTGCCTCTACTAGAAGAAAACGGGCGAAGTCTTAATCAGTCGATAGCAATAGCTCGATATGTGGCAGCCGGGACAGAACTGTTACCAACTGATCCTTGGGAGCAAGCAGTTTTAGACGCTACTATTTTAACCCTTTATGATTTTACGAAAGGTAAATAATAGTAATGTTAATCTCCTAGTATCTAAGTTTCAATATCATCCGAGCCATGTTGCCGGTGGCATCCCTCTTGGGACATAAGGGTTCGGTTTCCAAATAAACCGCCTCCACTTCGCACGACCAACTAAAAGGGATAAAGTCGTCAAAGTCTATGCAATGTCACAGGAGAGATGGGATGAACAGAAATTAAGCTGTAGGTGCAGATTATCCAGTTGCAGACTAATCCATTTACGATCGACGATCTTAAGTAGTTAGAACCGAAATTTTACTTTCGTAAGTCAAATTGTTGCGCATCACGAAAACTTACATGAGTGAAACACAGTTTTTGAATATCTTACGTACTCGACGAAAAACAAAATCAGCACAAGAAGAAATGCCATTATATGATACTGTATGTACAATAGATGTTGACAAATACATCTAAGCTATGTATTATTGATTTTTTAACAGAAATGACACCATATTTTGAAGAACAGAACCCGGAGAAAAAGGAAGAATTAAGGAAAACGTTTTTAGAAGTTCACTGTGAATTCTATTTGCCAAGATTCGAAAAGCAATTGGAAGCAAACAAGGGATATTTTGGTGGAAAGGTAATGAATAAGTAACCTCGGCCCTTAAAGTTTACAATATTGTATAAATGTTAAAGGCGGTGTTACACCCTGTCCTAGGTGAACGACATTCGCGGCAATTCGATGCGATGTGACGCGACGTGAAAATCACAAACGGCAACGTGGGTCCCAATCACATATAAATGTGATTGGGACCCACGTTGTCGAGTGATTCTGTCTGCCAATCTGTCAATCACAGCCGTTCGTTTCGATACGACATCGATACTGTTATACGATGATTCTACTGTCACATTCTGATAGTAGGGTGACAGTAGAACCATCGTTATGACAGTATCGTTGTCGTATCGAAACGAACCAAAGTAACCCTCCAGAACTGTGGCCGCGTCGCTAATGTCGCTTTCCGTATCGTTCACATGGGACAAGTTACTCAGTGATGAAAACTACTGGGCTGATGGCCGAATACAGAAACGCCACTTAAAATTGGAGGGCTACTAGACTACTTAAATAATTAAGCACCTTCTAAATTCAAAATTAGCATGAGAATTTTTTAAATTGTTTAAATTGCTCTCAAGTTTTGAGTAGCGTTTCTGTATTTGGATGTGAATAAAACAAAACAAAACAGACTATATACTTCTATCCAGTGGATTCGGGACATGTCGTTTGCCTGTCTCGCAGACTCACCCACAAGCTGCTTAGTTTGACAAGTATTACCAATTATTATGAATTTTAACATAAACATTTTGTTACAGTTAAGCTGGGCTGAATTTGTATTCATTGGACTTATGGAAGTCATAAACTTGTATATGAACACAACAGCGGAACAGAACTATCCACGACTAAAAGTATTGATGCAAAAGATTCCTTCTCTACCGGGAGTCAAGGAATATGTATCTACTAGAAAACCTTATACCGCAAAAGCCTAAAACAGGTGAACTTCTTATAATAAACTCTATTCGAATCAAATTTGTTTGTTCATTTGGCCTTCTATATTGTTTCAAGATTGAATATAAGTGTGGATAAGTGTGAAATCAAACTCATTTTTCGGTTGTAATCACGTAACTTTTAGTCGCCCGAGTCCGCCCGACGGATTTACTAGTCAATAATTGTACAGTGTCTCTTAGTCCTGTGACTAAGAGGGAGGTCCTGCGACTAAGAGAAGAGGTCTATCCTGTGGTAGAGGACTGGTAAATACAAAATAATAAAACAAATGCGATTAAAACCGCAAAATAAGTTTTAATACTACGACATCACAACATCATGAAAACGGAAGAAAATCAAAAGTATAATAAATAATAGATATGACTACTCCTCAGGATAAAGTTAAAAGTTACAAATAAAGAAATGAAATTTTCAACTGTGATAAGAACTCTGTATAATATTACTTAATTTATATTCAAAATAATGTGGTGATCAAGGTATTCTCTTGCAGATAATATAGATGTTGGGGATAATATTGGAGATTTGTTAAACCCCTGGATTTATAAACAAGGTTTAATTAGACCAACATAACCAAATAAAACATTCTGGCCAATCTCGATAACCAATTTATAATTAAAACGAAATAGCAATAAGTTCTAATTCCATGTACCTAAGTATTTTCTAATAATCAAAAAGAAACGTATGGTTTCCTCGTGGCAACATAATCCTTTACTCTTGGTAAAGCTGGAATCTTCTCAACCAATTCTTTAATTTTTGGGTAGTTCTTCTCAATATTGTCCTTGAGGAACAAATTAGCACATTCGATTATTCCAACGAAGACAAAGTCAGCCCAGCTCAACTGCAACAAAAACTACAATTAGGCTTAGGCATAAGTACTGTGTATCTAGACCTTGAGTGGATTCTAGTCATTAACAAATG
Organism: Idaea biselata; assembly: GCA_958496205.1. Classification (NCBI taxonomy): domain Eukaryota; kingdom Metazoa; phylum Arthropoda; class Insecta; order Lepidoptera; family Geometridae; genus Idaea; species Idaea biselata. The sequence continues at coordinate 12,096,196 of OY292400.1, read as the reverse complement.
AACTAAGATACAGTTGTCCCCAAAACAATTTTCTAAATCTCGGTGCAAATATAATTTTATTATTCTTCACGTTGACCAAGATTACGAGCTCAAATAATCACAAAATCTAAATACCCGAAAGTCAGACTTGGATGGAAATACCGATGGACAGCAGCCTTATAATCCCCCGGAGTAACGAAAATTAATAATAGAAGTGCATCAATTTAAATGTAAGTTATTATTTATGTCTTCGTTAGATAAATGAGATAAAAGACACTCAAAAGTTAGTTACATTTCAAGTTGTTACCTGTCTTCCAAAGTATCCGTTATTTTCTTTCAATTGCTTCTCGAATCTTGAAAAATAGAAATCAAGATGTTCATCGTATAGCTGTTTTTTTGCTTCTTCTTTTTCTATTGGGTCCTTAGCCTCAATAAATTTAATAACATCTGTAAAAAATAGCACAAATTTTAAAGCACACTCAGACAAAGCGATTAATCAATCGACTTGACTTTATCGTCCTTACTTTTGTCAAAATCATAAACAGTGAGGACAGTTGCGTCTAACATAGCTTGTTCCCAGGGATCTGCCGGTAATAGTCCTGTACCAGCTGCCACGTATCTAGCTATTGCTATGGATTGATGGAGTTTTCGACCGTCTTCTTGATACAAAGGTACCCGGCCAAATGGAAGAGCTGAAAAAAAGGCTTGCGTTATTTTAGAGCATTTTGTTCTATTATGCTCTCATATCGACGGCCATTCTGATCTTTGTAGCGTAGTGAACGATGCTTGAGCGAACTCAATAGTTAAACATCTTTTGTCTATGTTAGACTGCTTTAACTTACATCAAAGAGTGTGGACTAAGATATATAGCAGTCTACATAACTTGCTGTCTGATGAAAGCTATCAAATATAAAAAGTTCTGAGAAACATTTAGTTAAGTGAAGATTTTCATATCAAACCTTCGTTCCGATAAAAACCAAGCCTATGTGCTGTAAGATGCGCCACACTACATCCAATCATAAACAAAACATACCCTAGAAATTATTATAGTTGACTCTCACATTGAATTACACCAAGCATTTGATAACAAACCCACCATCTTTAATCTCTCGGGTCATGGCTTCCAATAAAATCTGTAAAACTTTTTTTCGTGTGATGTAAAATTTACCGAAATGCATACGCCCAACCACTAAAGTCGAAATAGGTTGCTTTTCTTACTAACATTTTGGACTGTTTTGGCTATTATTTCAAAATATTTTATCACGTTGTTTGTAACTCGTGTCAAAACAAAGTATATCACATAACAGAAGCCGGCCGGCTTCTGTTGTTATTCAGTCACACACACTCACCTATAAGATCGTCTGTTATTATTATGTTACGTTATCGTTGTTTAAGTAATTGTATCCTCTGTCTCGATTCCTCACGGTATTTTTAAAACAATATTGACCTTGGTTCCGATAGAGTATATTTTGGCAAAACACAGTTTGTTTTACTCACCTTCTTTCACCTCCTTCTTAATCACGATATCTTTACTGAACTCAAGTCTGATATCTTCAAAATCTTTTCCTGTATATTGCAACATGTACCGTATTGCTTCCGCCAAACCGTTTAAATTTAAATACGTAAGTTTTCGTGACATTGTTAGATTGATTTTTTCTTGTTGTGTCCACGTGTGGTATGTATGCGTGGATTTATCGAACTGTCGTTCCACGCTTGATGTATCGTATTTTATAATAAATGGTATTTATAGTTTAATCTTAGGTACTTTTATATTATAAATGTTATATAAATCAGTTATCATATCAATTAATTATTGCCTATCAATTGCACAATATTACTCAAATAAATAATCGATATCCTTACCCACCTAGTATCTCAAAAGTGCTTTTACCGCAGATTTCTACGATATAAATGATAATAATGTTTTCAGGGCAGGAGCTATTACAGGGAGACAAAAAATATAAAATCTTTTTACGTGGGTGAAATTGCGGGGTGCTGCTAGTATGTAGGTAAATAAAACGTTAAAGCATTATCTTCTTATATATAAAAATCAATCCCTATTTCCCTTGGTCACGGCATCACACTTAAACTTTTACACATATTTCGATAATTCTTATTTTGTTGTGAGCGCTATTGTCAGGAGAAGGTTCTTATGAAAGAAAAAATGCTAAACCGATTTTGATGAATTTTATTTTTTTATACTAAACGACAGGACAACGTCTGTCGGGTCAGCTAGTACTTTTATAAATATTTATTTTTCAATAATCTCATAGCTATCAGTCAATTAAATCACCACTTGTAGTTGGGGCGCTTGCTGATGTACGCCTTGATGGCTGGCACGTTGCGGATCTCGCTCCAGAGCTGGTTGAGTTGAGGGTATTGGGTGAGAAGATTCTTGTTGACCAGCAAGAAGACGGACTCCAGGATGCCGACTACGTAGAAGTCGACCCAGGACCATTTCTGGTGGAAGATGATGCGATTATAAATAATTTTAATGAAGTAATTTATAGCTTGGCATTCTGTTTTATTTTACAAATTCACTATAAAAATCAATTGATAAGGTGCCTGTCTAAAGTAATCCCATCAAAAACTTTATTGACTCAAAAATGTATTATTTGGAAGTCGGTATCCTCTTAATAATGTTTTATTGAAAAATGACAAATTTTATTTGACGATCTTAAAATAACTACCTATTGAATATTTCTTATGTTTTTATTGCTGCAGGCATTTTTACTAGAAATTTTACAAGAAATCCCTTCATCAAAAATCCTCTAGTGACAGAATTCGAACCTGTGCTGTGCCTCTCGCTTGCCAGGCGAGCGCGAAGTTTTGATGATTTATTTCTCTGTTTTATATATATTTCTAAAAATATTAAATTTATTTCCCCATCAGGATTCAGACACTGCAGGTAATAGAGATGTACCCACCTTTCCACCAAAGTAAGTGCCCTTCTTCTTAAGGATCTCTTCCAAATCATAAAGGTACTTAGGAAGAATCACATCCAAGATTTCCTTCCCCCAAACATTCTTCACCTCCTGGTTCTCTTGTTCGTTCCATTTGTAGATTTCTGTAATTTATAAGAATGATATTGTTTTGCAGGACTCGATGTTGCTCTTATTCTTCTAAATTTCCTTCAGGAATTTCAACCGTTGTAGAGAATTTTATCCAACAACAAAAAAAGGAATCTGAGGTTGTGGCTTTTTTTAATAAAGTTTAGTTTTAGCATACATACTTTAGATTAAATGTTGACTTTTTTACTTTATTGAGACCAGTGTTTTGTTTATATACACCACAGAGGTCATTTAGATTTTAATACTAATAAATAAAGTCAGAAAAAGCTTTTTTTCTCCTCGATGTAGGTACTCAGCTTTGTTTTCTTTTATATTTGGGTAAATTGAATATACCAAAAAGGTTGATATGAATTGATATAAAAACTTACGTGACCCCAAACCATAAATGATCTCGGCAATAGAATCAAACTCGTAGACTTCCCAATCATCAGTAGGTAGGAGTCCCACTACCTTGGCCAGGTACTTGCTGATAGCGACCGAGTGGTACAAAACTTTGTTGTCCACCTCCAGGATGGGAAGCTTGCCGAATGGTACAGCTATATAGAAAATACAAATAAACATAAAGGCATAGAACTGGACTGGTCTGGTTTAGAGACTAGTAGGAGAAAAGTCGCCTGATAGTATATTTCAAACTCATCTCTGACGGACGAGCTTCACCAATTCCAAAGGCAAACTGTTTGGGAAATTACGCACACACCTTTAAGAAAATGGATCAAAATTCTAACGTCGTTGTTAAAATACTCACCAAATAGTAATCTAAGCATATAGGCATATGTTAATACAGTCAAAAATATGTTTTCCAACCCTGTGCTCTTAGTTGAAATTATTTTGGTGTTTTATGGTTTCAATGAGAAATGGTCATATCTACAAATAGCCATTATTTACAAATGAACAATTCTACAAAATAATACTAATAAAGGACATTGACTAAATAAAAAAGACTAAAAAGTTTTGCAGCTTTAAAATGACGTACATGTGATTGATGCAAACGTACAGAAACCTTAGGTATACCTAAATATGTAAAACCACTGTAACATAAATCTAGGGCTTAAAAGGACTTAGTAGAGTCCCCAAGTGTGGCCATGTAAAAACAATACTCACTTTTTTGCAGTTTCACCCATTCGGCTTCGGAGACGACATAGTTTTCGTACTGAATGTTGCCATAAGCCATTAAGTACCTAATGGGCTCAGCGACACCCATATAGTTGAAGTATTTCAATTTGTACACGGGAGCCATTTTGATGCCTATTTGATACTAATCTCTTAGGTGCAATGTTTGGTTCTTGACAATTCCATGTATATATACCCACCTTTATCTCTATAACCTTAAGGGTCTGATTATAGGGGTCTTAATGCAGGGGTCCTATTATGCTTAACAATAAATAAAGAAAATTAACTTGTAATCTAGTCTTCATTAGAGTCTATTTTGCAATACACTGTTGAATGACTTTCACCTGATTTCTTTTTCAGATAAGAATTATCATTGTTTACAAATATTGAGCAATTAAAATTGGTTAAGATGAACTTTTTAATCTTGGCTTTACTTTGTGTTGGATATCTTTCTTTTATAACTGTTAATTAAAGTAAATATTTATAATTTCGCTATCCTAGAGATACACATAATTAATAGGTACCTATTACTACCTGTAATACTTATCTAGGTACCTTTAAAATACAAATCCTTTAACGTTTTGACCTAAAGGAAACTCTACGATAATTTTGCTATCCTTAAGTTTCAAATAATTAATAGATACCTATTGCTACAATTCTAACATTTAAATACAAATTTTGACCCGTAAAACATTCAACACTGCACAGATTTCAGACTGATAAACAAAACGTGGTCAGATGTGTCAAATACTCGTCAAATATAATAATGGAAAACCAACTTTAAATCCTTCGTGCTCAGGTTCCCAGCGTCGCTCGGTGAAAGATGTCTTGTTTTCTGCCGACGTCTGGCCTGCTGGCATAGCGTACCGACGCTTTAGGGAAGCGCGTCCGAAGATAGAAAACCCTAAACCCTAATTTTAATTTTATATTATCTTTATGTAAATTAATCTATAAGGTATATATTTATATGAATAATTATTAAATGTCATCTTCATTTTTATATTGGTATCTCGGTTACTGCGATACAAGCTGTGCTTAGTGTGGAACTGATTTATAATGTAATTTGGGAAATGTTTAATAAGTTTCATAACTCGGTTACTGCGATACAAGCTGTGCTTAGTGTGGAACTGATTTATAAAGTAATTTGGGAAATGTTTAATAAGTTTCATAATAATAAATAAATATTGTATTGTATTGTATTTGTAATTACTATTCTATCGACACTATTGAAACACGATTGTGAGAGCAGACTTGGGACCCTGACTGACTGATGGATCACTGTATAACATAAACATTTGGAGTGTTTTATGTGATGTAAGCATTCGATAAGAAAAGGTTTTTTGTCAATTCCCACGGGATCAGGACTTAATACGGGTGAAACCGCGGCACACAGTTAGTCTATAAATAACCAAAAGTACCTACGTTCACGTTGGTACTTACTAAGAAAATTACATAAGACATCCTTACGAAATAACAATAGCAAAACACACCGCTTCTTCGTAGATTTATAGCAAATTGCTTCTATATTCCTGCAGGCGCTTGCTGAATATGGAGAAATACGTTATAATAACTGTGTTGTCTTGCGCACGGTAGAGCGATGGTTAGATACAACACGACGAAAGATATCTTTTCACGTTTTTTATTTTTTATAAAAGTTAGTAGATAGATAATATCTTTATTTGTACAACATAATATACGTACCTATAGGTACCTACATAAACTTGTTACTTAAACTACTTATCACTAAGTAATGATTTCAAAAAGAAAAATTTTGCTTAGTGGTGTCGGCCTCTGTGGCGCGTCGTGGGAATCCCCGACTGCAATGCAGAAGGGTTCGATTTATTTCTGTTCTGGGTGTCTCTTTCTCTGTATAGTATGTACTTATGTTTTTAAAGAAAGATAAATTTAAGTATTATATCCGTTGTCTAGTTACCGTAATACAAGCTTAGTAGCTTACCACGGGGCTAGATAGCATTGTGTGTTGTTCACAGAATTTATTTATTATTTATAGTATAATTAACCTTTTGGCGTCTCGGAGTGTGGCAGTAATAGATGTTATTAAAATTAGTTTTGACGCGCAATCGTCTATATCTGACTGACTGTCCTATATATCAACGCAGCCTAAACCGCTGGTCCTAGAGACATGTGGAAAGTGTGTTCACTGTGCTGTGTAGAGATTCACTAAGATAGGGTTTATGGAAAATCCCGCGGGATCGGGACTTACAGGGGTGAAACCGCGGGACTCTGGTAGTGTAGATGTATTATAGATAGATAGAACGCTTTATTGTTCTCACCAAAAATAAATTACAATAAAATAAAGAACAAAAAATCTTAATCTATAGTGGCACAATAGGCGGCCTTACCACTGAGAGTAACTGTGACTGGGTATTATAGTACCGGTTGTAACATTTTGAGTGGTTTGTAAAAATGTCGCACGTCGCTCGATTATGTTGTTATCATACACTTACATTATGGGCTGTTTCAGAGACATTGTTTAAAAACATATGATAATGGGTGGTAATACATAATATGGCGACGGCATATTATAGGTACCTACCTAGCTACGTGTGAAGCTCATAGAGATGATTGTTTTACATATGAGCGGTATCTGGTGCGAAGTGTGTGTTGGGAAAACAACTAAGTAAGAAATTATTCATTATAACTTAAGAGGAGTATCAACGCCAACGACCTTGAAACCGAAAATCCCTGTCGGGCTCATCGAAAATTGTTGATTATTTCATGACTGAACGTCGTAGAACTGTTTTTTGTGCACAGATTGTAGGTGACATTGTTTCCTACATTTTGGTGTAGTTTTAAGACAAGAACCTACTACCTATTGGTGCAAAGCCTATCCAAATTTTAGACAAAAAATGTCTGATTTGGCTAAAATGTCGATAGGCTTCAATACGTTTCGACATATTTGTATGGAAACTGCACTAAAATATCGGAAACAATGTCGCCTACAATCTGTACACAAAAAAAAGTTCTACGACATTCCGTCATGAAAAAATCAACAATTTACGATGCGCCCGACATGGATTTATAGTTTTTCAGTATAGGGCCCTTAAATTAAAATAAAATGTTAACGTGATGTGTGCTCCAAGATTTATATTTAGTTACGCTTACGATGCTGGAATTTCTAGTTTCGCCCAATCTCAAGATTATAAGGAACTACCTGTAAAACCTAAGAAATTAAAAAAGCAAGAGCAATGTGAAATATTAAAGGATGCCTTCATGGATTTCAATGTTACAGTAAAATTCCTTCATCTTCTTCTTTTCGTGTAGTGGGCAGTGGTGTGCCTTACCTAGTGTTAGAGTTTTTAACCGGGACCAGCTGCTTAACGTGCTTTCCGTTAAGCACGGAAGAGCTCAGGATAATGTGATTTGTCACACATACCTATTATTGGTCACCCATCCAAGTAATGACCGCGCCATGCGTTGCTTAAACCGCACGATTATACAAGATCGGAGTCGCGCAGCTGGGCCAATGAGCTATTATTATAATTCCGTTAATTTGTCACGTTAGGCAGTACGATTAGGCAGTAAGAGCCTACTCTGGATTGACGAATGTCCCATGCCTTCGTACCGTGGTGAGTCCTGGGACATGTCGGCTTCCCTGCGATCTTTTCCTTCACCATAAGAGCGATAACTTTTTCTTAAAGACAAAGACATCGCATCGGTGCGCGGTCCACCGTGATTCTAACCCACAACTCTCGGAATTAAAGTCGGGGTATCCACCACTAGATCAACACCAATGTTTTGAAAAAGCTCTTCAATGTTATAATTAGTTTTATTCCAATAAAACCACAAACCAAACAATTTCACGAACTGAAATCCACAAAATGACCTCCTCATTTATTACAAAAAATGCTATGATTTATGTAATACCCTGCCTATTTTTACTGCTTCAGGGTGGCAATTCTCTGGAGCACCATCAACTTTTATATTTTACGATTATTTCTTCGGCTATCTAAGTTTGCTTGTGAAATTTGTATATTAATGTTGGTTTAGTTTGAATTTGAACCGAGGGAGTTAAGATACCAACGTTTTATGGAAACAGTACAATTGTATCTTTTTAAGGAAGTTTCGCTGTTTTGAATAAGTTACATTTCTATTGTCACTTAAAGTTATTGCTTAGGAAAGTTAATTTTTGGACGTGGAGCTTAGAATCGAAATGATACTTTTCCAAAAATTCAGTAGGTAGATATTTTAAGTAGGACAGCATTGCTTTTAAAAAAAGCATATGTTATTATTTTTAAATAACTTAGGATTATTATATGCTTTAAATACAATCTTGATACCTACATAATTTAGAGCGGAGTAACATACTTAATATATACAGCTAACGTAACCTAATTAATCTTTTACATAAGAGCGACATACATGCGAGCTAGCGTCTTAGTAAAAAGGTCCCGTTTTTACCTTTTGGGTACGGAACCCTAAAAATCAAACTCACTACTAACGTACAGTGGCAACGATCCCAATCACCATGGGATAGGTAATTTGACATAAATCCACTGAGAGCTATCGACACTCCTCCTTCAAATGTATTGCTACTATCGCATCGGCAAGAACTACTCGCCTAGATTTACGACACCTTTTGTAGAGGGACCGTGGTTTAACACAAATACATACATTTATCTGTTCTAGTTACGGTGATGGCTTAGTTTAAGTACTGCGAGATGGGAAATATTTGGAATCGATTTTCTGGTTTGACCTCGATTCTTCACATTTTCAATACGCGCTAATTTTTTGAATTAACCAATGAAACTCCACAGAGGTCCTATGCGTGCATGGCACGTCGTGCGAATGCCCGACTGCAATACAGAAAGGTGCGGGTTCAATCCGTCTGGTGCAAGTAGGTATTTATGCTTAAAAATAAATATTTTTTTCTGGTCTGGGTGTCTCTCTATCTACACTAATATTATAAAGAGGAAAGATTTGTATTTTTGTATGTGTGTGTCTGTATGTTTATAATGAATAATCTCATAAACTACTGGACCGATTTCAGAAATTCAATATAGAACCCTCACTCCCCTGAGTAACATAGGCTACTTTAAATCCCGATATTCTCACTGGATCGGGAGTTAAGCGAGTAACACCGCGGGATGCAACTGTCTATAATATTATGTATGTAGGTATTTATTTACAAAATAAAAATAAGTAAGTACTTAGCGTCCGACGCAGGATATGTGTGAACAATGTTGAGGTTGAGCATGTCCATGAGTATATTTATTTGGGCCAACTAGTCTCCTTCAAGGCGCGTCAAGAGAAAGAGGTCGCTCGACGCACGGAAAGCGCCTGGAGGAACTATTGGTCCTTTAAACATCTAATGAAGGGCGACGCACCAATATCCTTAAAACGTAAGCTCATGGACATGTGCATCCTTCCCGTTTTCACATATGGAGCTCAGACTTGGTCTTTAACCAAAAAACAGAGGTCGGCAGTATGCTGGGGGTTAAACTAACCGACCGCATCAGAAACACGTACCTACCTGCGCTCCACAACTCGGATCACTGACGTCTCCTTAAAGGCTGCAAACCTAAAGTATGATTGGGTTGGACATGTATGCCGCATGTCAAACGAACGCTGGGCCAAGATGGCGACCGATTGGCACCCCACTGGGACACGGCCACGCGGCAGACCAAGACGGCGATGGCGGGATGACCTTGACTCCTATAGAAGCGACTGGTTCACAGAAGCTCAAGACCGAATCAAATGGAAGGAAGGTAGAGAGGCCTTTGCTCTGCAGTGGGACAGTTCAGGCTCTTAATAATAATAATAAAGTATTATATCCGTTGCCTAGTCACCGTAACGCAGGCCAGTTGATTACCGCGGGGCTTAACATACGTGCAACGTTTAAAGAAAGGCATCCAAGGGGGCTTGTAGCACCAAAATGTTGAACTTCCCAAATGTTGAACGTCTAGGAAAACAAAACTGTTCCAAAAATTTATATGAGAAACGACAACGGGAGTGCGCATACAGCACTAGAGGCACTACACAGAACACTCCTTTAGCTTTTAACTTATTTAGAACAAAAGCTAGAGGAGACGCTTCGGAGATGTTTTTGACAAAAACTCAACCCTTGTTAGGTCAGCACATTCCTACCCTTAGCGGATAGCACGTTTTTTTATTCTGACCCCAGATTTACGTTGGTGAGACTGCAAAACGTAGCAAGTAGTGATGGTTGGCATAGTCGGCAGTTTTACTAAATTGTGCCGACTTGTCGTCAACTAAAAATTACGCACCAAAACCAATATTTATTAAATTAGTAGTAGGTATATACATTTAGAAGGTGCATGGGTAGTCAGAAAAACCAGGGTCTCTAAAATGTTTCAAATTACCCATGCTTCAGCTCTACTCTCTCTCTCTCTCTCTACTCAACTCTCTCATTCGAGCGATGCCGCTAAACCCTAAATATTTGGGGTTGGCGCAGTAGGTAAGTCACCATTAAAACCATACCTTCTACTAATAGATTTGGCAATATTTTTACTGCCGGAAGCCTGCCTGACACCAACCCTTCTAGGGACCAAGCAGTTTATTCGCCACCGCGTGTGGAGAAATTAAGTTTTGCTAGTCCTCCCTAAACCGCTTAGTCGCCTTTTACGACACCCACGGGAAGAGATGGGGTAACCCTATTCTATGCCGGGGCTACATGGCATAGTCGGCCCATCTCTAGTACCTAGCAAGTAATCCTACTAATATTATAAATGTGAAAGTTTGTCGGTAAGTAAACGAGTATCTCTGTTACTCCTTTTCACAAGAACTACCTAACCGATTGCGTTATAACTTCATACGCAGATAGCTGGAGATCTAGATTAACACATAGGCTTCTTTTTATCCTGATATTACCACAAAATCGGGACTTACGTGGCTGAAACCGCAAGGCGCAGCTAATAAACTATACTTATACCATAAAGAGGAAAGATTTGTATTTGTGTGTGGGTGTGTGGATGCGTGTGTGCGTCTGTATGTTTGTGTTTGTAATGAATAAACTCAAAAACTGCTAGACCGATTTCAAAAATTCACAATTAGGAAGCTATATTCACCCTGAGTAATACAGGCTACTTTTGATCATGGATCACAGGATCGGGACTTACACGGGTGAAACCGCAAAGCGCAGCTAATAATACCTTATAATAACTGAACCCACCTGAAACTCAAATTAACGTACAAAATCTCATGTAACAGTTGCTCATAGAGCCTGAAAGTGTCAGACTATGAGCAGGTGTCTGCGGTTACAGTTTAAGCCAAGCAAAGCAATTACCCCTTTTAATTAAAGTGTTAAATTGAACCTTAACTCGCAGGAACAACGTTCAGTTTCCAGTAACAAAGGTGTGCATGAGAATTTGTTAAGCTGATGAAACAAAGTTTTTAGTTCCATGAGTGTTTTATATCGACGCTGCTTTGGTCGGATTTATTCTGGATTTTATTCGAGGATTAAATAACTGTAGTTAGTTTTAAGGGTTACGTATCATAAGAACTATTTTCATCTAAACTATTTTCAACTTAACTACGGTCGACTCGACTACGGTTATTTCGAATATTGGTCGACTGAACTACAGTTTAAGACGAGAAATTACACTTATTCGTTAGTAATTTTTGTTACTTGTAATGAAGTTAATTGTAGAGAAATTAGAAGACATATTTTACAAGGAAAAATGCATTGCCAAAAAACCTCCCGTGACGGAGTTCGAACACGTGCTCCTCGCTTGCCGGGCGAGTGCGCTAACCATTACGCATTATGCATTCTACATAAATTGCCTCCCGATCAGAAAGTCAAAGTAGCAAAACGTCAAACAAAGCGAAAAGTCTAGTGAGCAATCTGTTTAGTTAGCTAATTGCCCATGTAGCAAAACGTCTATCAACAGGTCTATATAACAAAACGTCTATTTCGGAAATCGAGATGTCCTAAATCGTGTCTCAATAGAATTAAGTTTGTATGACTCGTTCGTTAGTTTGTATTTTCAACACGTTTGTTTTTTATTTTGATTTTAAAAACACAACCCCTTTGGTTGTGTTTTTAAAATCAAAATGTAATTAATCTGAATTTGAAATAAATAAACAAGTTAAAGCTACCATAATAATTTCGTTAAATTTCAAGTATTTCTGACACGGATTATCAGACAATTAATCTTAATGAAAATCTGCGATTAACTGAAGGAAGTGCTTTAAAATGATTTAAGATTAAGATGTTTGCTGTTTAGTAAATTGGTCACCGGATGCGTGTGAAATAAATTAAATTATTTTTTGTTTAAATAAATGATACTTGGAGATATTTTGCAGTCTGTGACTTTAAGATGAATAAATGAGCCTGCTTAAGCCACGGACTAAACAGGCTACTTATGATCTTAATTTAGTTAGACTTAAGTACCTAAGTCTAAATTAAGATTAAATAAGGTGAAGTCTAATAAAGGTTAAGGGCCCATAATAAATCCAATTGCGTGACAGGGATAGCGCTATCGAATTTCAGATGTGTTAATGAAGTACGCAATATTTTTTGAAGCGTAAAATCAAACAATTGGTAATTACGAGATAACAAAACATTAATTTTGAATTTCAAATCATAGACGTCCTGCATTGAACTAAGATCAGTTCATCTACAAAGTTTTATAAGTATAAGTAAAATATTGACTGACTAGTGCTATTTATTTTTTTATAATTTAGATGGAAGTTTATGATTTTTATTCAATCCAAAAAAAAAATGTGTATAATTGTGTTTTCACATCATAATAATAAATGACCTAGTAAATATCCTCAACTTTATTAAGTTTTGTTTTCAAAGCTGTTGTTTCAAATAAATTTTATAGATAACCGTCCGAGAAAAATCAGTTCTGCCTACTGCAGAGGCTTAAAATTGAGATAGCGAAAAGTGCTGAAACGAGTTGCATCATTGATTTTGGTTTTTGAAAGCATTTTGCATTTTAAAACAGTATTTCCTGAGTGTCGTAAACACTTATAGAAATCATATTATTATGTAGATCCCTGGCTTTTTATGTTATTAATTACCCTAGCCAAGAATCGAACCTTATGGTAGGTGTAAGGCGAAAACCATTTAGAAACAATGTCAAGCGAGATTCAATTCACTAGTAACTGGTTCTACGAAAATAAACGGCATCACAGAAATGTAAGGAACTCTTAAAACTTAAAAATGAAGAAACTTCGCCCGTAAATCGACGCTAGGTTTTATTAAAAATGAAGATTATGAAATCTTCTGTTATTCTTCAGAAGTGATTTTAAAGTCAGGTTTTATTTTTTAGGTTTGGGGCAAGTTAGGTTATCTATTTAAATTCTTTTTAATTGAAAATGAGTAATAAAATTAGGATTTTTTCATAGGAAACAGCCAACAAATGGTATTATTTTGTTTCTTTTAGAAAAAATACCTAGCTAGAAACAAATCAAAATTAATTGTAATGAAACTTTTGTTATTTGACATAGACACGGGTTGGTATTTTCGCAGTTCTTCTACAGATAAAAGCCTAGACCTTAAATTACATAGGTGGTGGGTATTCTAACAACGATGTTCGAATTTTGGTCCATCTTTGGTGTGAGTAAGAAGACCGTTCAAAATGGACCAGCTTTGTTCCACAGATATCATATTCGACACTTCAAACAATTTGTTGTAACAAATTGTTTAAATCGCAAGTTATGAAATATGGATTATTCGATTGATTACGTAAACTTAGAGCCATGGTGTTAGTATTTTCGTCCTATTCTTATTAAGTTAAAAGATATTGGGTGTTAAAGTTTCACATTTTTGGGAGTTTCACACAAAACACCACCAGATGTCGTTACTTGTCTCGAATGTCCTTATATCTGAATTTGTAAAACCATTAAATGACTACAGAATTCCACGTATCGGTCCAGAATTTATAAAGAAAAGAATTATTTTTAACTAATAAGATTTATTGACTGAAAGATGACTTGATTAATTGCCATTCAAGACAAATAACGACATCTAGTGGTGTTTCGTGTGAAACTCCCAAATGCGAAACTTTAACACCCAATATCTTATAACTTTAATAAGAATAGGACGAAAATACTAACACCATGGCTTTAGCTCGCATAAATCAATTGAATAATCCATGTCTCGTAATTTGCGATGGCACATAAAATAAAATTAAGGTACCTCTAACCCCCAGGTAAAATCCCTAAGGAAAAACGCCGATCTTCTTTCCCGAACAGTTTGACTTTGGAACTCGTCCGTCAGAGACAAGTTTGAAATAGATCACTATGAGGCGACCTTTCTCTTTCTTTAGCCTCTAATAGAGACCAGTCCAGCTCTAAACCTTTTAAGATTTAACACCATTTACAGTTTTTTTGCAACTGGATAGGTAAGTGTTTCGAATTTAAATGTACATAAATAAATCGTAAAGGTACCTTTACGATTTATTTATGTACGAAGTTATATATGTACAGATAGGTAAGTATATCGTGATTTCAAAAGAATATTGTTTATTTTTATAAGATTTTATTTTTATTTTTCTTCTTTCTTTTTCGCTTTTATTTTTTTCACAACTGATTGCGTTCCCCTTATGAAATATTTATTACCTAGTCTATGGCTTTTTGGTTTTTTTATTCGACACAGTTAAATTCTCCAAAGTGGCCAGATCAATTTTAACTGGGAAAGTTTATATTTTGCGCACTTGGAGTTGCGCGATTTTTTGTAACTTTAAAGTAAGTTGTTGTGTTATTTGTCTTTTGTTTCTAGAATTAGAAAATAAAAGAAAACTAAAACGAAGGGGGCATGGCCAATATGGCCATTGTCATGGCAGATAGGTATAGGTTTTATGGCATAAATATATTTGCTCTAATGTCTTTATCCATAGAGAGGAAACAGTCGACTACGTTTGTACAAAGAAAGAGTAGGAAGACTTTCCACTTAACATAAACTCCAGCATTTGATCTTGCGTTGTCCCTACCAAATGCTCAGACAAACATCTCTATATTTAGCTGTGAAGTGGATGCAACGCAATAAGTCCTAGGTACAAACAAACTAAATAAGTTTACCTACTTCACTGTTAAGGTTTCTCGTTGCATAAAAACGTAAAGATTCTAGATTCTAGCACATTTTTATAATTGCATTAAGTTGAACCCGTACAAGTGTGGCAGAGTAAAGTTTAACCGGAATAGTTGACTATGAGTTTAAGATTTAAGAGGACAGTCTACCTACTCTTTCTCCATACAAACGTATTCGACTGTTTTCTCCCTGGATAAAGACAGTACCTACAGAAAATATGTTTATGCCATAAAACTTATAGGTACCTCCCATGACTATTCCCCGACTTTATGGTTTTTTTTTTCATTTTCTAAATTAGAATAGAAATAAAATTTAGAAAAATTAGAAAATTTAAAAAATCAAAACGTCGGGGCGCAAGGTTATCTATATCTTTAAAAGGCTTTGTCCTGACTGACTGATTGACTGATCAACGCATAGCCTAAACCGCTGATAGTAGAGGGCTGAAATTGGAGAGTGTATTCTTTATGTAATGTAGACATCCAATAATAAAGGATTTTTGAAAATTCCGACGGGACTTATGCGGGTAAAACCGCGGGACACCGCTAGTGGCTTATATAGGACTTATGGCATAAAAATATTTTTTCAAATATCTTTATCCAGGGAGGAAACAGTCGACTACGTTCAGTTTGTCAAAGAGACCTTGTAATTAAAGAGGTCAAGTGAGGTTCGGGTTACTGGGAGGTTTGGACAGTTTCAAACTGGGGTTGTTTTGAGTTATTGCGCTTCCTTCCTACTTCCTCGACGATAATGCTTACCTAGACCAACTTTTACATTATTTTTGAACAAGGATCTTGATCTAGGTATAGTTTTTATTGGAACGAAGTTCCTTATCGCGCGTTGCGAAAGGGGGGGGGGGCTAGACGGAAAAAACGGGGCAAGTGCGACACTCGCGCATAAAGGGTTCCGTACCACTATCACAATTGGATACGGAACCCTAAAATGGTTTACAACAACCAATTTTTAAATTTTATAGGAAAATATGAAATATTTATCTTCGATTCTTACTCCCATCAAACGACCGAATCACTCAAAAAAAAAAAACCTTGGCACAAAGAAAATCTGAAACATAAAAGAAACTCTTTGGTAAGTGAAGGCAGACTGGTATATTTGACAGATAGGGCAGCCATTTTGAATTCCATGACCAACTCGATTTGTCCTCCTGTCCCTCTTCCTGTCCTGACTCCTTGTTATGTTTGAAACACGTTTGTTGTATGGGAGCCCCTTTTAAATAATTGTTTTATTTTGTTTTTAGTATTTGTTGTTGTAGCGGCAACCGAAATACATCTTCTGTGAAAATTTCAACCTTCTAACTATTACGGTTCATGAGATACAGCCTGGTGACAGACGGACAGACGGACGGACGGACGGACGGACGGACGGACGGACGGACGGACGGACGGACGGACGGACGGACGGACGGACGGACGGACGGACAGACAGGCAGACAGACAGACAGACAGACAGCGAAGTCTCAGTAATAGGGTCCCGTTTTTACCTTTAGGTACGGAACCCTAAAAATTAGGACCAAAAGTTGTAACGGATACACTTTTTTTTTGCTTGGAAGTTCGTTCTATCCGGGTGTCCCTTGACACCTCTCAAGTTTTTTTTATAAGTTGCAGGTTTATAAAAAAAGTGTGAATCTTTACTTCCTTATCCTTACTTAAGAGGACAGTCTACCTACTATTTTCTCCATATAAACTTTACAAACGTAGTCGACTGTTTCCTCCCTTGATAAATATATTAAAAAATATATGTTTATGCAATTAGTCCTATATCAGCCATGACCATGCCCCGACGTTTTGATTTTTTTCATTTTCCAATTTTTCCAAATTTAATATGGTCGGCCTAAAATGTTAACCTGCTTAATTCATTGTAGTCAAAATAGATTAAGCAGGTTAACATTTTAAGCCGACGATATAAATAAATAAAAATAAATAATAAATAATTTCTCCGAACAACACACAGCGCCATCTAGCCCCGTGGTAAGCGACTAAGCTTGTGTTACGGTGACTAGACAACGGATATAATACTTATATTTATTTTTCTTTTGTAAATACATACATATTATACATAGAGGGACACCCAGACCAGACACAAATATTTATTTTTTAAGCATAAATACTTGCACCCGGCGGGAATCGAACCCGCAACCTCCTGCATTGCAGTCGCGCTTTCGCACGACGCGCCACCGAGGTCGTCAAACCTATTACCTATTCGTATGTACCTATTCTATTTAGAAAATGAAAAAAAAAAAAACGTAGGGGCATGGTCATGGCAGATAAAGGTTTCATGGCATAAACTTATTTGCTCTAATGTCTTTATCCAGGGAGGACCCAGTCGACTACGCTAATATGGAGAAAGAGTAGGTAGACTGTCCTCTTACCTAAGTAAGATATATTTACCGACAATTTTAGACCTAGTTGCGTTGCTCATTATCCTAAATAGGACACTGGGTGGGTATAAACCCCCAAGGTATTTATGTAGGGTTTTTACTAAAAACGTGTGCAGTATGTTACAAACTTGTTGCGGAATTATAATAAAAGTACAGTTCCAAGAACGATGTTGGTCTAGTGGTAGATACCTCGACTTTTATTCCGAAGGTCATGGTTTCGAATCCTGGCCAACCGTGCACCAATGTCTTTTTCTTTAAGTAAAAGTTTTTATGCGTTATTGACATCGCTCTTACGGTGAAGGACAACATTGTGGGGAAACCTACGGCTTAAAAGGGCCCATTTATAGGGCTAGTTGCGGAAACACACAGAAAAAGTACAGTACCTACAGCTTATGGCTGGCTGTTTGTCAAGACCCTTTTTTCTATCTATCTAGCGTTATATTTCCATTAACGCTGTTGAAACCGCCGGAAATTATTGACTTCGCTATAAATCACAACAATAATAATTGTTAATCCTCGTAATCTAAAAGGTTTCATCACGAAACTACTAAATGGTCATTATTTAAATGCGCTTTACCATTCTTTATCAGAACAATTTGAAAAGAAAAAGCAAGTAGGTATCTAATCCTAAGTGAAAAGAACAATAGAAGAAACAATTAACAATAATTAACATCTCAGTTATTGGAAATAGAAATGGAAATAGAAAACATCGGAATCATTGTCGCATCATTGATCATGCAAATATCATCTACTTAAGTAATTAAGTCATTATTATCTTTTTATTTACCTATTTGACATTAAACTCATTTTTTAGGGTTCCGTACACAAAGGGAAAAACGAAACCCTATTACTGAGACTTCGCTGTCTGTCTGTCTGTTCGTCTGTATCTCATTTTTTTTATTTTTTTTTTATTATCAATTTAAAAAAAAAATTATAGGGACCTTTGTCATAAGTTGACCATGTCGGTCCCATTATTTCAAACAAATAAACTACTTATAATAAAATAATAAAATCTACTCACTACTAACTAAACTACTATTAACAAATTTAACAATAAGAACCGTAATAGCTAGACGGTTGAAATTTTCACAGAAGATGTATTTCGGTAGCCGCTACAACAACAAATACAAAACAAAATATTTGTGGTGTGTACATTAAAGAATAAATAAATAAAAATAAAACAAATATTTAAGAGGGGCTCCCATACAACAAACGTGTCAACATAGGTCATGGAATTCAAAATGGCTGCATTGTCTGTCAAATATACCAGTCTGCCTTCACTAACCAAAGAGTTTCTGATAAGTTTTAGTTTTTCTTTGTGTCAAAGTTTTTGTTTTTTTCATTTTTTTTTTGACTGATGTGGTTTTATGATGGGAGTAAGAATCGAAGCTAAGTATTTCACATTTTCTTATCAAATTCAAAAATTGGTTGTTGTAAACCATTTTAGGGTTCCGTACCCAAATGTGATAGTGGTACGGAACCCATCGTGCGCGAGTTTCGCACTTGGGCAGGTTTTTTTTAATTTCTATGGAAATTCCGCGTGCGTGAGCTAATTCACATGACACTGAAAACCCCCTTATCGCATTGCTATTATATCAACGCTCGACATTTGAGGCGTTCACAGACTTATATAGGTACGGTTACAGATAGACTATTTACCCGTGAGGCAAGATGTTTATAGTTAATTAAATTTAAAGATCGGTCGACGGCTTAGAGATCGGGGTTTGGACTGCCGCTAGGGTTCTTTTCTGGTGCAGAGGATGGCCGTTGCTATCCAACGAGGAAATGGTGCGTGCGTTTTAGGGTCCTTGCGCCGGGAACAAATTCGGGTGGCCTGTTCGACTGACTTCTTATTGTTGACGGGTTGTTGTGGGTAAATTTGTAGTTTTAAGTTTAATTCTAATTTAATATAGGTATTTCATATTTGTTTTGTTAGGGGTTTCTGTTTTCATTTGTTGTAATTTGTTTTAAGTTTATTTTGTTATTTTTAATATGTTTGTATGGATGAATTGTAGATTGAATAAATTATGTTTGTGAACTTAGCACAGCATTGTTCAGCACATCAAAAAATAATGTGAGTTCTATTCGCATGCAGTCGAGTTCTATAGTTCCTGATACTTTTTATAAATAGTTCTGGCTCTATTGGCTTAATTTTTTTTTTTAAATGATGTGCTAACTTCTCGGTATTTTTCAGCACATAACAAAATTATTTGATTTTTATTTGAATAGAGCTTAGTTCTACAGTTCCTGATAATTTTTAGAAATAGTTCTGGGGTTTTTCGTCAAAAAAATCAAATATAAAAATTCGACAATCATTTTGTCCAGCAAATCTGAATAGTCGATAAATACTATTGTCGTCGTTCCATGTGCTGGCAAGGGCTTGAACTCACGCTGTTTTACTAGATTCGGGATAGCACTTCGACTTACAAATCGATTCCAGTCTGGAACTCACATTTTAACGCCGGCACAGCATACCAAATCATCAAAGTAGACAAAAAAAAAAGTCATTCTGCCAAATTCGAGTATTAAAAAAATACCATTGTTTTCGTTCCAAATTTGCAGAGGGGCTAGAACTCATGCGATTTAAACAGATCTTGGACTTTACTTTGACTTACATATCGATTCCAGTCCGGAACTCACATTTTACTGCCAGCACAGCATACTAAATCATCAAAGTAGACGAAAAAAAAGGGATTCTGCCAAATTCTAGTATTGAAAAAATGCTATTGTTTTCGTTCCAAAATTGCAGAGGGGCTGGAACTCATGCGATCTACACAGATCTTGAACTTTACTTCGACTTACAAATCGATTCCAGTCCGGAACTCACATTTTACAGCCAGCACAGCATACCAAATCATCAAAGTAGACGAAAAAAAAGGGATTCCGCCAAATTCGAGTATTAGAAAAATACCATTGTTTTCGTTCCAAATTTGCAGTGGGGCTAGAACTCATGCGATTTAAGCAGATCTTGGACTTTACTTCGACTTACAAATCGATTCCAGTCCGGAACTCACATTTTACTGCCAGCACAGCATACCAAATCATCAAAAAATACGAAAAAAAAAAAGGGATTCTGCCAAATTCGAGTATTAGAAAAATACCATTGTTTTCGTTCCAAATTGACAGAGGGGCTAGAACTCATGCGATTTAAGCAGATCTTGGACTTTACTTCGACTTACAAATCGATTCCAGTCCGGAACTCACATTTTACTGCCAGCACAGCATACGAAATCATCAAAGTAGACGAAAAAAAAGGGATTCTGCCAAATTCAAATATTGAAAAAATGCTATTGTTTTCGTTCCAAAATTGCAGAGGGGCTAGAACTCATGCGATTTAAACGAATCTTGGACTTTACTTCGACTTACATATCGATTCCAGTCCGGAACTCACATGTTACTGCCAGCACAGCATACTAAATCATCAAAGTAGACGAAAAAAAAGGGATTCCGCCAAATTCGAGTATTAGAAAAATACCATTGTTTTCGTTCCAAATTTGCAGTGGGGCTAGAACTCATGCGATTTAAGCAGATCTTGGACTTTACTTCGACTTACAAATCGATTCCAGTCCGGAACTCACATTTTACTGCCAGCACAGCATACCAAATCATCAAAAAAAACGAAAAAAAAAGGGATTCTGCCAAATTCGAGTATTAGAAAAATACCCTTGTTTTCGTTCCAAATTGGCAGAGGGGCTAGAACTCATGCGATTTTAGCAGATCTTGGACTTTACATCGACTTACAAATCGATTCCAGTCCGGAACTCACATTTTACTGCCAGCACAGCATACGAAATCATCAAAGTAGACGAAAAAAAAGGGATTCTGCCAAATTCAAATATTGAAAAAATGCTATTGTTTTCGTTCCAAAATTGCAGAGGGGCTAGAACTCATGCGATTTAAACGAATCTTGGACTTTACTTCGACTTACAAATCGATTCCAGTCCGGAACTCACATTTTACTGCCAGCACAGCATACCAAATCATCAAAGTAGACGAAAAAAAAAGGGATTCCGCCAAATTCGAGTATTCGAAAAATACCATTGTTTTCGTTCCAAATTTGCAGAGGGGCTAGAACTCATGCGATTTAAGCAGATCTTGGACTTTACTTCGACTTACAAATCGATTCCAGTCCGGAACTCACATTTTACTGCCAGCACAGCATACCAAATCATCAAAAAAAACGAAAAAAAAAGGGATTCTGCCAAATTCGAGTATTAGAAAAATACCCTTGTTTTCGTTCCAAATTGGCAGAGGGGCTAGAACTCATGCGATTTTAGCAGATCTTGGACTTTACATCGACTTACAAATCGATTCCAGTCCGGAACTCACATTTTACTGCCAGCACAGCATACCAAATCATCAAAGTAGACGAAAAAAAAGGGATTCGGCCAAATTCGAGTTTTGAAAAAATGCTATTGTTTTCGTTTCAAAATTGCAGAGGGGCTAGAACTCATGCGATTTAAGCAGATCTTGGAATTTACTTCAACTTACATATCGATTCCAGTCCGGAACTCACATTTTACTGCCAGCACAGCATACCAAATCATCAAAGTAGACGAAAAAAAAAGGGATTCTGCCAAATTCTAGTATTGAAAAAATGCTATTGTTTTCGTTCCAAAATTGCAGAGGGGCTAGAACTCATGCGATTTAAGCAGATCTTGGACTTTACTTCGACTTACATATCGATTCCAGTCCGGAACTCACATTTTACAGCCAGCACAGCATACCAAATCATCAAAGTAGACGAAAAAAAAATTTAAACAGATCTTGGACTTTAGATCTGTTTAAATCGCATGAGTTCTAACCCCTCTGCAATTTTGGAACGAAAACAATAGCATTTTTTCAATACTCGAATTTGGCAGAATCCCTTTTTTTTCGTCTACTTTGATGATTTAGTATGCTGTGCTGGCAGTAACATGTGAGTTCCGGACTGGAATCGATATGTAAGTCGAAGTAAAGTCCAAGATCTGCTTAAATCGCATGAGTTCTAGCCCCTCTGCAATTTTGGAATGAAAACAATAGCATTTTTTCAATACTCGAATTTGGCAGAAATCCCTTTTTTTTCGTCTACTTTGATGATTTAGTATGCTGTGCTGGCAGTAACATGTGAGTTCCGGACTGGAATCGATATGTAAGTCGAAGTAAAGTCCAAGATCTGCTTAAATCGCATGAGTTCTAGCCCCTCTGCAATTTTGGAACGAAAACAATAGCATTTTTTCAATACTCGAATTTGGCAGAATCCCTTTTTTTTCGTCTACTTTGATGATTTGGTATGCTGTGCTGGCAGTAAAATGTGAGTTCCGGACTGGAATCGATTTGAAAATCGAAGTAAAGTCCAAGATCTGCTTAAATTGCATGAGTTCTAGCCCCTCTGCAAATTTGGAACGAAAACAATGGTATTTTTCTAATACTAGAATTTAGCAGAATCCCTCTTTTTTCGTCTACTTTGATGATTTGGTATGCTGTGCTGGCAGTAAAATGTGAGTTCCGGACTGGAATCGATATGTAAATCGAAGTAAATTCCAAGATCTGCTTAAATCGCATGAGTTCTAGCCCCTCTGCAATTTGGAACGAAAACAATAGCATTTTTTCAATACTCGAATTTGGCCGAATCCCTTTTTTTTTCGTCTACTTTGATGATTTGGTATGCTGTGCTGGCAGTAACATGTGAGTTCCGGACTGGAATCGATTTGTAAGTCGAAGTAAAGTCCAAGATCTGTCTAAATCGCATGAGTTCTAGCCCCTCTGCCAATTTGGAACGAAAACAATGGTATTTTTCTAATACTCGAATTTGGCAGAATCCCTTTTTTTTCGTCTACTTTGATGATTTGGTATGCTGTGCTGGCAGTAAAATGTGAGTTCCGGACTGGAATCGATTTGTAAGTCGAAGTAAAGTCCAAGATCTGCTTAAATTGCATGAGTTCTAGCCCCTCTGCACATTTGGAACGAAAACAATGGTATTTTTCTAATACTAGAATTTAGCAGAATCCCTCTTTTTTCGTCTACTTTGATGATTTGGTATGCTGTGCTGGCAGTAAAATGTGAGTTCCGGACTGGAATCGATATGTAAATCGAAGTAAATTCCAAGATCTGGCTTAAATCGCATGAGTTCTAGCCCCTCTGCAATTTTGGAACGAAAACAATAGCATTTTTTCAATACTCGAATTTGGCCGAATCCCTTTTTTTTTCGTCTACTTTGATGATTTGGTATGCTGTGCTGGCAGTAACATGTGAGTTCCGGACTGGAATCGATTTGTAAGTCGAAGTAAAGTCCAAGATCTGTCTAAATCGCATGAGTTCTAGCCCCTCTGCCAATTTGGAACGAAAACAATGGTATTTTTCTAATACTCGAATTTGGCAGAATCCCTTTTTTTTCGTCTACTTTGATGATTTGGTATGCTGTGCTGGCAGTAAAATGTGAGTTCCGGACTGGAATCGATTTGTAAGTCGAAGTAAAGTCCAAGATCTGCTTAAATCGCATGAGTTCTAGCCCCTCTGCAATTTTGAAACGAAAACAATAGCATTTTTTCAATACTCGAATTTGGCCGAATCCCTTTTTTTTTCGTCTACTTTGATGATTTGGTATGCTGTGCTGGCAGTAAAATGTGAGTTCCGGACTGGAATCGATTTGTAAGTCGAAGTTAAGTCCAAGATCTGCTTAAATCGCATGAGTTCTAGCCCCTCTGCAATTTTGGAACGAAAACAATAGCATTTTTTCAATACTCGAATTTGGCAGAATCCCTTTTTTTTTCGTCTACTTTGATGATTTGGTATGCTGTGCTGGCAGTAAAATGTGAGTTCCGGACTTTAATCGATTTGTAAGTCGAAGTAAAGTCCAAGATCTGTTTAAATCGCATGAGTTCTAACCCCACTGCAATTTTGGAACGAAAACAATAGCATTTTTTCAATACTCGAATTTGGCAGAATCCCTTTTTTTTCGTCTACTTTGATGATTTAGTATGCTGTGCTGGCAGTAAAATGTGAGTTCCGGACTGGAATCGATTTGTAAGTCGAAGTAAAGTCCAAGATCTGCTTAAATCGCATGAGTTCTAGCCCCTCTGCAATTTTGGAACGAAAACAATAGCATTTTTTCAATACTCGAATTTGGCAGAATCCCTTTTTTTTCGTCTACTTTGATGATTTAGTATGCTGTGCTGGCAGTAACATGTGAGTTCCGGACTGGAATCGATATGTAAGTCGAAGTAAAGTCCAAGATCTGCTTAAATCGCATGAGTTCTAGCCCCTCTGCAATTTTGGAACGAAAACAATAGCATTTTTTCAATACTCGAATTTGGCAGAATCCCTTTTTTTTTCGTCTACTTTGATGATTTGGTATGCTGTGCTGGCAGTAAAATGTGAGTTCCGGACTGGAATCGATATGTAAGTCGAAGTAAATTCCAAGATCTGCTTAAATCGCATGAGTTCTAGCCCCTCTGCAATTTTGGAACGAAAACAATAGCATTTTTTCAATACTCGAATTTGGCAGAATCCCTTTTTTTTCGTCTACTTTGATGATTTGGTATGCTGTGCTGGCAGTAAAATGTGAGTTCCGGACTGGAATCGATTTGTAAGTCGAAGTAAAGTCCAAGATCTGTTTAAATCGCATGAGTTCTAACCCCTCTGCAATTTTGGAACGAAAACAATAGCATTTTTTCAATACTCTAATTTGGCAGAATCCCTTTTTTTTCGTCTACTTTGATGATTTGGTATGCTGTGCTGGTAGTAAAATGTGAGTTCCGGACTGGAATCGATATGTAAGTCGAAGTAAAGTCCAAGATCTGCTTAAATCGCATGAGTTCTAGCCCCTCTGCAAATTTGGAACGAAAACAATGGTATTTTTCTAATACTAGAATTTGGCAGAATCCCTTTTTTTTTGTCTACTTTGATGATTTGGTATGCTGTGCTGGCAGTAAAATATGAGTTCCGGACTGGAATCGATATGTAAGTCGAAGTTAAGTCCAAGATCTGTTTAAATCGCATGAGTTCTAGCCTCTCTGCAATTTTGGATCGAAAACAATAGCATTTTGTCAATACTCGAATTTGGCAGAATCCCTTTTTTTTTCGTCTACTTTGATGATTTGGTATGCTGTGCTGGCTGTAAAATGTGAGTTCCGGACTGGAATCGATTTGTAAGTCGAAGTAAAGTTCAAGATCTGTGTAGATCGCATGAGTTCTAGCCCCTCTGCAATTTTGGAACGAAAACAATAGCATTTTTTCAATACTAGAATTTGGCAGAATCCCTTTTTTTTCGTCTACTTTGATGATTTAGTATGCTGTGCTGGCAGTAAAATGTGAGTTCCGGACTGGAATCGATATGTAAGTCGAAGTAAAGTCCAAGATCTGTTTAAATCGCATGAGTTCTAGCCCCTCTGCAAATTTGGAACGAAAACAATGGTATTTTTTTAATACTCGAATTTGGCAGAATGACTTTTTTGTCTACTTTGATGATTTGGTATGCTGTGCCGGCGTTAAAATGTGAGTTCCAGACTGGAATCGATTTGTAAGTCGAAGTGCTATCCCGAATCTAGTAAAACAGCGTGAGTTCAAGCCCTTGCCAGCACATGGAACGACGACAATAGTATTTATCGACTATTCAGATTTGCTGGACAAAATGATTGTCTAATTTTTATATTTGATTTTTTTGACGAAAAACCCCAGAACTATTTCTAAAAATTATCAGGAACTGTAGAACTAAGCTCTATTCAAATAAAAATCAAATAATTTTGTGATGTGCTGAAAAATACCGAGAAGTTAGCACATCATTTAAAAAAAAAAAAAATAAGCCAATAGAGCCAGAACTATTTATAAAAAGTATCAGTAACTATAGAACTCGACTGCATGCGAATAGAACTCACATTATTTTTTGATGTGCTGAACAATGCTGTGCTAAGTTCACAAACATGAATAAATTTTGGTAATATTAATAAAGGAAACGCGATTAAAACCGGAAAAGGCAATTTACTTCTTGGAGAACTTGTTCTTTATATATGATGAACCCACCCTAGCCCTACCTTTCCGACATTGGCGGGTGAAACCGCGGGACACAGCTACATTATTTCTTGAATATATATTGCTACAGAAGAGGACTTCCAAATGAATACCTATAAAATTGTTGTTAACATTTGCAGCGTCATGGAGTATACTGTCATGTTAATGACGCTGATGCAGCATCTTGTCTTATCTGAGACTTTCAACTTTCGCCTGCGGAAGTAGGTACAATATTTGACAGTCGTGTCAAAGTGTTAGGAAAACATTATCGGCCGTTTACTAAAACCCTACTCAGAATTTGAGGGCTACTTACTAAAATAGCTTAGCTGTTAAACTCAAAAAATATTTTTTTCAATTTAGAAGCTACTTAAGAGAAAAGTATACCTAACCTACCTACTCGTTCTCCATACAAACGTAGTCGACTGTTTCCCCCCTGGATAAAGACATTAGAGCAAATATGTTTAAATGCCATTAAATCTGCATGACCATACGTTTGTAAAGTTTGTATGAAGAAAAGAGTAGGAAGACTGTCCCCTTAATTATTCTAGATATCAAGTTTTAAGTAGCGTTTCTGAAAAGAATATTCAAATTGGTAGTTAAGTAGGACCTATTTAAGACTGAAGTGATTTTATTTCTCAATTAGGTACTTGCAAAAAATACCTTATGTTATGTACCTAAAGAGTTAATTCTCATGTTGGTAACCAGATTTGAAAGGTGAGTTTAATATTATAAACCTAAGTAACCTTATACCAAACGAGTAACTTTAGAAGGGTTCCTTTTTATCCAGTTGAGTTACAGAACCCTAATAAATGACAAAAATGTGATGATATCAATATTAGAAAACATTCATAACGAAAGGAAGGAACCAAAAATTTAAAAATATATTAGATATTAATATTATGCAAGTACTTAGTAGGTGTTAGATATTAGAAAAAATATGTTTATGGAATAAGTCCTATAGGTATCAGCTATGACCATGGCTATGACCATGGTTTTGATTTTTTTATTTTCCATTTTTTCTGATTTTTATTTTTATTATAATTAGAAAATGAAAAAAAAAACTAAAACGTAGGGGCATGGTAATGGCAGATATAGATTTTATAGCACAAACATATTTGTTCTAATGTATTTATCCAGGGAGGAAACAGTCGACTACGTTTATATGGAGAAAGAGTAGGTAGACTGTCCTCTTAAGAATAAATCTTACTATTCAAAAAACCCAAAAAGTTCAAAATATAGATCGACTAAAAAACCTAAAGGCAATCATCTAGAAAATAGATCCAACTTCGAACGTTAGGCGCACATAAAGTGGCATAAAGATAAAGGTTTATATCTGAAACTTAGCCCTTTTATCCTGCCATCAGATTAGATTACAGTCCTAACTATTGAACTGTGAAAATGGAACTTAAGGTATTCGCCCTTTGAACGTTTTGGTAACAGCCCACAGTAGTTTTACACTAGCACGCAGTAAGTGCAATGGAAAGAAAATAAGGTTTTACAAGACAGAGCGGGCTGTCTTGTAAAGCCTTACAACGGTCAGCATCAAGATGCACATGGTCAATACTGATAACTGCATTAAGATTTCTATAGGTCTCTATATCAAATTCTCTATAGGTATACGTCATAATTTGTCGGGTGTCAAAAGGACAACCATTCTGAAAATAAAAGAAAAGATAGGGAGCAATTTCAAAACAAAATTTCGACTTTTGATGCTGACTAAAAAGTTCAAACGTGGTTGTCCGCTGTGGTACTAAAATTGCTAACAGAAGTATGGTTTATGTTGCAAAATAAACGAATGTCTTGCATAAGTTACAAGAATTTCTGCTGTAAGTATGCTAAGTTAAAATATGTAGCACTTAGAAACAAAATCTTGATTAATTCCCTATCAATATTGCCCTGTCTTAACCTCCGCCCACCGTTACGCTGCACCACGTGTCTTTCTTTCTTTCAACCAAAACTTTTAGACATCTCGAAAATTATTTGAAAGAATGCTTCCAAATTTGTTTTTTTTTTACCTGAAGGGACAAAGTTTGTTTACTTGATAGATGTCGCAACGAGGCCTTACTCGCAACAACACAAGGAAATGCTTTCTTTATTTCGACTTGACTTGACTTGACTTTGACCGCTTCGCCACGGGTACTCGTAGCGGTCAAAATCAAGTCAAACGCGCTGGTTTGGAAACTGAAGCATTTTTCTAAAAACAGTATTTTCTAGGTAGGTAAAGTTTAGAAATTTTAGAAATGTTTTGGTTCATTCATTATTATCTTTATATTCGACTGCGTATAAACCCCTACTATTTATCATTTTTAAAACTAGGGTATATCCGTGCACGAATTCATCAGAACTGTGAGCAGCTATCAATATTCGCGTTTTGCATATACCATTGCGTGAGGCAAGATTGTTCCGTCACGAGCGATTAGTTACAATTATGGTTTAATTGCAACTCGACGGGAAAAGTTGTAACAATGTGATTTTTTTATTACAAGAGAGTTATAGATAACTTATACTACTGGAATTAGAATCTTATTTTTACTAGATTTTATATATTGCTTTTATATTTTATTGTATTTTTTGTTATTCACAAGACAAAAACAAGTTTTTATTAAGTCTGCAGGATCATCCAATTTAACACGGTCAGCAACGAAAGCTTTGAAAATTATTAAATTACTACCTAGGCACCGTGGTTACACCCGCATAAGTAACGATCGCGTGAGAATATCGGGATATCTAGCTACCTATCTGCATACCTACCATTGCAATTTGGTTCAGTCGTTTTTGCATGAAGGATTAACAAACATACTCGTTTACTTACGTAACAGAAACTTTCACATTTACAATATTAGTTGGATTTAATTAAAAACTAGATACCTAAATAAATAATTTTAACTTACGACAATAAATAAATATGTTATACAACATACTTACAAATAAATAGTACCTAAGTATAGGTATCATCATAACTAATTCAAATTAAACTCGAATTCAAGAACGTGATTCTAACCCATTCATTAAATTCGAGTCGACAAACCGTGGTAGGGGTAATGTTCTCATTGACATATTAGTGAAGGGGCTCCACACAGTTTAGTTTAGTCAACCGAATAATTTAGTGATTTATTTGCACTCACCGTTACATACATTCTGCAAAAAGATTAAGTGTTATTATAGAAATTACTGTTATTAATTGCCGCTTTAATTGAATATGTCATTAGTGCTAGTTTTTATTAATTGGAACGATTTATATATTACTAGGCGGTCATTTAGTATTAGATCAATTTATTTAGTTAGACATAAATATTAATTGTACCTATCGATTAATGACTTTGCACCATGGTAACGCTGTAGGTCTAGTTAATTTCATATATTCCCATCGGCCATCCCCAATTTTGGAGAAGAATCGTCTTCCGATGGCGATTCGTGGAATATAGCACTTGGGTAGTTGTGCTAAACGTTACCCCTAGGCGCTAAAGGCTAGATGCCCTGAGTGGTAGCTTCGGTCGCCAGAAGAAATCGAAGTTTAGGCAGTTGCAATTCTAAATGATGTCTAAAAAATAAAATTGCGTCCTCTGACAAACGCACACTCAAATGTAACTTTTCAATGGACTAGGAGCCCTAACATAGGTTTAGATAACCCGTTCTACAGGCATCCACCATCGGATCGAGGATAGAGCCAAAAAAACCAATTTAACCTAATTTAGTTTAGTTTTCAGTTAGTTTTATTTTAATCAGTTTTAGTTTTAATTTCGTTTTATAAGAATATTTAATGGTCTTATAAAAAAATATTTAAAACATTTTAATGTCATAAAGGAAAACTCTACAAAGTGCTCACTTCCAAAACGTCAACTTCGCATAAGGCCAAACCAGAGCTGAGTGATCGTCACAATCACACACGCCTATCTATTTATATCTATCTTCAACTATCTTCACACAACTAGAACACTGTTCTAAATACGTCGACAAGATGTCCAACAATCTCGAGTACTTAGATAACGGCTTACGGAGACCCTCTGGGGGTCATACATTCCATCCCATGGCTTTAGATTTACTGACCGCAATGTGCCTACTTTCATAGTACCATGCTTAGATGAAAACAAACGAGAGTGGATACGGTATATTCTAACATTGCGTATTCAAAAAAAGAGCTAGAAACACCTACATGCATTTTCATAAAATTAGTATTTAAAAACATTTGTCTTTAAAAATTGATTTTAATATAGGTTTTTTTTTTTTTATTATTTGAGTAATTACGTGTGTAATGTTTTTTTTGTTTCCTAGAAACACCTACATGCATTTTCATAAAATTAGTATTTAAAAACATTTGTCTTTAAAAATTGATTTTAATATAGGTATTTTTTTTATTTTATCATTTGAGTAATTACGCGTGTAATGTTTTTTTTGTTTCCCTAAACTATTCAGCTATTTGTAAAATGAGCAAGAAGGCATTCTTGCTCATTATTTCAAAAAGATAATCATAGTTTGACAGCACGCGCTCACGCGGCAACGGTTCGACATACGACTGAGGCTAGTGCGTCAGCTAGACGCAGTTTTATCGTCTCATTTTCCGAGACTAGGTAACGTATCTGCTGTTTTTTGTTTTCATCTAAGTTCCCATGCTGTTATGTTCGTGATAATTATTATTGCTGCAGTGGAAAAGGTACCCGTTTGAGTTGCTTGGTACTTGCTTGCGTGTTGTAGTTTATGGTTTTAGGGTCTTTAAATTTAGCTGTGCCCTTTAAGCTCTACCATGAATGCGATTGTATGTTAGTTCAATTAGTGCGGTAAAATAAAACTAAAATCAGCTATACTTTAAATTTCTATTAATTTTTGTTTGTAGCTCAAGGCTATTTTGTTTAGAAAATTTATTTACAAGGAAAAATAGCATTCAAAAATTTTCACTTGCGGCGAGGCTTGAACTCGCGTCTTTGGGTCGGTACCCCAACGTCCTTACCAACTAGACTACGCAAGCTCATGTCCCGTGCCGTGAAAACTTCCAATGCTATATTCTCCTTTGATTGTTTTTACGATTAAGGCTCGTTAGGCTCGTTTTCTAAACAAAATAGCCTTGAGCTACATACAAAAATTAATAGAAATTTATAGTAATGGAAAAAGCGACATCTTACGTTTAATGAGTTAACTGTAAAGTTAACCATTACGACGCAGGTGTAAACAACTGGAAAGTTGTTCCTGTAGCGTTAGATAGATGGCGCTCTAACGAGCCTTAATCGTAAAAACAATCAAAGGAGAATATAGCATTGGAAGTTTTCACGGCACGGGACATGAGCTTGCGTAGTCTAGTTGGTAAGGACGTTGGGGTACCGACCCAAAGACGCGAGTTCAAGCCTCGCCGCAAGTGAAAATTTTTGAATGCTATTTTTCCTTGTAAATAAATTTTCTAAATCAGCTATACTTACTCTATTTTAGAATCTTATATCAAAAATGTAAACAAAGAACCAATCTATACTAATATTATAAAGAGGTAACGTTGGTAACATGTATGTATGTATGTATGTATATTGGGGGTAATCTCCGAAACTACTGGACCGATTTCAAAAATTCTTTCACCATTAGAAAGCTACATTCACCCTGAGTAACATAGGCTACTTTTGATCCCGATATTCCTACGGGATCGGGACTTACGCGGGTGAAACCGCGGGAATCTGCTAGAAAAAAAACCGTGGCGTAGCGTCGCCACGGCCTGTATCGCCAAGCCAAATTTTAGGTTTACCCTCGCCTATAGATGTTTCACATCAAAAATGTGAGCCGTCACGGGACGTCTGGCAGATGTGAAACATCGAATCGCTACGTATAGTACCTACATATAGCGTGGCATCAAAAAGTAAACAAAGAGCAGTCAATTTCAAATACATGTACCTATGAGTTTTTTGTTTACATTTTTGATTTAAGATTCTGAAATTGAGTATAGATAATGGTAGGGCCTTATTAACGACCTCGTATTATTCTTAAGATATAATTTACTCATACCTTTTTATCGTAATGACTTGCGAATTTTTTAATGAGTTTATCTGTAATCCTGCTGAAGAGACCTGTAAAGGTCTCGCTTTCACCATTAGAAAGTTACATTCACCCTGAGTAACATAGGCTACTTTTGATCCCGATATTCCCACGGGATCGGGACTTACGCGGGTGAAACCGCGGGAATCTGCTAGTAATTGATAAAGGTTGATAACCAACCTTTATCAAAGGAAAAAAAAACCGTGGCGTAGCGTCGCCACGGCCTGTATCGCCAAGCCAAATTTTAGGTTTACCCTCGCCTATAGATGTTTCACATCAAAAATGTGAGCCGTCACGGGACGTCTGGCAGATGTGAAACAACGAATCGCTACGTATAGAACATACAGCGTGGCATCAAAAAGTAAACAAAGAGCAGTCAATTTCAAATACATGTACCTATGAGTTTTTTGTTTACATTTTTGATCTAAGATTCTGAAATTGAGTATAGATAATGGTAGGGCCTTATTAACGACCTCGTATTATTCTTAAGATATAACTTTTTATCGTAATGACTTGCGAATTTTTTAATGAGTTTATCTGTAATCCTGCTGAAGAGACCTGTAAAGGTCTCGAAACGTTGAGCACAGAAACAATGCTAAAGTAATAAACACGCGATTAAAACCGAAAAAAAGAGTTAAATTTCAATCCAACATCGCGAAAACTGGAGAAAAATTCTATATTATGCCATTTTTAAGTACCTACCTACCCATGATAAAAATATTATATCCCCCGTCTAGTCACCACTAACTTATAGGGGCTAGACGGCGCTGTATCATACATAATTAGCCTTATTAATGAACGTGGAGTAAGGTCAGAGTAGTCAGAACATGCTTTGTATTTTTCCGTGACAAGAACTTTCAAAGTTGACAGACAGAAACAAAAACTGTTAAAAATATTCTGACCTTACTCCACGTTTATTAATAAGGCTAAATTTGTTTATTAGGTATTTATATCATTATTGTTGCTCATATAAGTAGGTAGTTATTATTTAGTTAGTTTTTCAAAGTTGAAAGACAGAAACAAAACAGGATCTAGCTAATCCGACCATAGCCCATGTTTATGATTAAGAATGTACTAACTAACCCTGGTATCCTGTTAATTTTTATTTATGTAACCATGACGTTATTAACTCACGTTACTCCATAATTGTATTTAAAAGCTTTTGAATAATTCATTTCTAATCAAAACGTAGGCAAAAAGCTGTCTTACATAGTTGAACGCGTTCGTTTTAGTTCGTTGAATCAATGCATTTTTATTGTTATCTATCATGAAGACATAATTAAAGTTACATAACTATTATAATTACTACTTAATTAAAAACCGACTTAAAAAAATGAACACTGGACCAACCAATTTGTGAACGCAACCCGAACGTTACAAAAAAAATATTTAACCATTGCCGCCAGTCTTTCTCCAGTCTCACTAGATGGCACTAGTAGTCAAAATAATTCGCAGTATCTTTGCGTTTTTCTGTCCCTGAATCACGTTTGTTGCATGGGAGCCGCTCTTAAATATTTGTTTTATTTTGTTTTTAGTATTTGTTGTTGTAGTGCCCATCTTCCTAAAGACAAAACTCCAAATCCAAGGAACACAAAATTTATCTGAATCCTACCCAGCTCTACAGTCAGCATCAAAAGTATAACTGAATGCTGATATTTTCATATTTTCAATTCAATTCAATCTACATCTACACCATAATTATATATGTTATAGGCAATGTGTATAATGCAGGCATTCTATACATTTCCTAGGTATTGTATAGAATGCCGGGGTCGTCCAGGCAATGTGTGAAATGATATTGAATGTTCAAACTATTTTACTCTTTACCTAGGAAATGTATGGAATACCTAGGCATTGTATAGAATGCCGGTTGACGCATAGGTAATGTATGTAACGTGTTTTTTTGCGTAGACAGCGTTTCTCACATAGCAGTTCCCTTCGGATAAACATTTACATTTTCAACGTACAGTCAAGTGCACGTAGAGCTTTACATTTTAACATTTCCACCTCTCTTATCTTCTGCGATATTAGGACAAAATCGAATGGCAAGTGTAAGTGCACTTGACCGTACCAAAAAATTGCTGCAGAACATCGGCCTGTTCATTTCTTACCACTTGATTATGGAAATTTGATCATGATACAAAAAAAACCAACAGTTTTCATCTAAAATAAGCTTTTATATATTAGCAGGGGGTTTGGGGGGGTACGTATTCGAATAGGTATCTAATATTAATATATTTACAGTTAAAATCCCGATGCTATCTAACTATCTAAAGCGCGGAAAAACAACGGAGCACCCCGACTTGGTTAGGTTAGGTTAATGTTAGAACATGATTACACGCAGCGCCGCGGCAGCGGTCGCCAAAGTGCCTTATTCCGTAAATAAAAAAGGCGTGATGTATAAAAATCGCACTGTATATGAAATAAATGTTAATAATGTTTTTATTTATAGTATTAGGCGCTTCGGCGACCGCTGCCGTCGTTCATTATACACATTGCCTGATGCGCTTCGGGCATTTTATACAATACCTAGGCAATGTATGAAATGAATCGTATTATACACATTGCCTGAACGTTATAGGCAATGTATACAATGCCTAGGCATTCTATACAATGCCGGTTTATACACATTGCCTAAAACATATATAAGTAATAATAGGTAATATAAAGACGAAAGATTTGTATTTTTGTGTGTCTGTATGTATGTAATGAATAAACTCAAAAACTACTAGACCGATTTCAAAAATTCTTTCACCATTAGAAAGCTCCACTTACTCTGAGTAATATAGGCTACGGGATCGGGACTTACGTGGGTGAAACCGCGGGACGCAGCTATTACATTTATTTATTTGCTTTTAGTTGGTTACATGGGTCTTAACAATAGGTAGGTACATGAAGGGTAAGTTTCTCAAGTAAGTCAAGTGTTTTGACATGCAAATATCTTATTACCTATCTAAACTAGGAAAAATATTGATTACACTAATACTACTTATTACACCTTCTTATTTTTTATTTCAAAATCGCTATACTAATACATCATAATCTGTCAAAACAGGGCAGACATTGTGAAAATAGCTCTTTATCTTCTCTTTTATACCCCAAAATTATGATGTACATATAAAAAAACTGAATATGGTTATCGACTGTTGACGCTCGCTCACAGTACCTACCTACCTTCCTACTTAGAATTATTTTCAGTAAGTAGGTAACTTCTTATAAACTAAACTCAATTCCTTGAAACAATAATAATAAAGACTTGTAAAATAAAATCTCCACAAGAACTTACACTTTCAAAACGTCTCATTTCACTGCTTTCTATTCATGCAACGACATTTCTACAGATTCATTGCAGCTTCGGTTTTTAATTTCATTTGGTGACGTCAGACGTTGTATTGCTTCTTACCATTCATTTGGCTCCGACTATGGCAAATGCGCGCTAGACCGCGGGCCAGTAGAACGTTTTGACGTACAAAACGGGTTATAACGTACCAGAAGGTACAAACAAATACGCGCGGTAAAGTTTTTTCTTTTAAAGTACCATTTTGTTGTTGTTATTTTCTGTTCTGTGACTGTGAGGTGTTTGGGGCGTTTGGAGAAATGGACTGTCATTAAATTTTTGAGGTAAGTTCGGTTGTTAAAGTTACAGTATATCTATTTATTTAGGTGCTAGGTTTATTTTATTATTTCTTATGGTTTTGTTGGTCAAGGCATTTTTACTAGTAATATTTTACAAGGAGAAATACATCATCAAAAATTCTCCCGTGACAGGATTCGAACCTGTGCCCCTCGCTTGCCGGGCGAGTGGGCTACCACTGCCCCACACGGGAACCATGAGAGAAGGAGAAGGGAGGGAAGTTATGGAAGGATTTTTTGATGATGTATTTCTCCTTATAAAATATTTCTAGTAAGTTTGGTTGTTTAAGTTTCAGTACCTACAGCTATTTAGGTACTAGGTTGATATTGTTTGTTGAATAATTTATAGCTCTGAAAATACCTACGTATACTTTGGAAAATACTGAATTAATTTTAATGATATATATTAGGCTACGTTGAATCTTTAGTCACAGGATACTAACTACTTGTA
Source organism: Idaea biselata (assembly GCA_958496205.1). Lineage (NCBI taxonomy): Eukaryota > Metazoa > Arthropoda > Insecta > Lepidoptera > Geometridae > Idaea > Idaea biselata. The sequence continues at coordinate 12,059,543 of OY292400.1, read as the reverse complement.
CAACATAATATAACACGCTTTGGTAGAAATATAGACTATCTTTTAACTCGATATTTCCACAGGATACTCAAAAATACCGCGTTTAAAGGTTCATTTATTTATCTTTATTCTATCTAGGTGTAAAGATAAAATATACTGAACCGACTGCGATGAAACTTAGTATGCAAATACCTGGAAACCTGGAGGGTTACTTCGGTTCCGCAGTAACCCTCCTGGATTACTTTATATCCCGATGAAAAGTAGCTTAATGTTAATCCAGGTTGCCAGGTATTTGCACACTAAGTTTCATCGCCATATTTTAATATTCCCGCGGGATATACGCGAGTAAAACTAGTTCTTCGAATAAAGTTTATTTCAGTTAAGTCGCAATAGGTACCTACCTAGGTTGTCAAAATAACAAACTTTTTTCGTTTTGTGATTCTGTGAAAATTTGCAACGTTTCGAGAGGTTTCCAGGTATTTGCATACTAAGTTTCATGGCAATTTTTTTAATTTGGTACCTATTTTATTAACCCGCGGGATTTACGCGGGTAAAACTAGTTGTTCGAATAAGTTTATTCCAGTTAAGTCGCAAGTAGATAGGCAGAATAACGAACTTTTTTCGTTTTGTGATTCTGTGAAGATTTGCAACGTTTAGAGAAAATGGATTGTCATTAATGTAAGAGGTAAGTTAAGCTGCTTTTGTTTCTTATTAATGGTTGTGTTTGTTTCCTTTTTTGTTACGAACAAGTTTTGTTTAACGGCTTAACTGTTTTCTGTTGTTCAATCTGTAGACACTTTGACTTTTAAATAAGCGTAGTTTTCACTCTCTACACTTACCTACCTCCCGATTCCGCGGAATTAACGGGATCTAAAGTATGCTGTGTACCTTTCCATCTTCTAAACTATCCATATTAGGTATACAAATTTTCATCCAAATCGGTCGAACCTTTTGACCACATACAAACAAACTGACGCTGTATCTTAGGCTAAATAGATTATAATCTAACAATTATTGCACAAAACACTATAATCTATTATGCTTATGTACAATATACATTATACAGTGTCCCATAGTTTGTCAAAGAGGTTGTACCGACTTTTAATGTTAGTTTGTAGAAGACGATAAACTATATAATTCGTGTCTAGCACCCATATTACATGTCTAGTTGCTTAATTTGAGGATAGATATCGCTATCTGCAATGTCGTAAAACGATTGTAAAGAATTTCTTTTTCGTCGTCAATTGCTCAATAACAGCAGGTAAATCCAATTTCAAGATAAAAATAATCACACCACTCTTTTTAAACCGTTCCAGATTAAAAAATCTACTAACCAATAAAAAAATGTATCTCTTTTAAGTTCAAGTTTCACTGGTTGCACTTAATGATGGCTGATTTAGAATACGTTTACGAACACGCAATGTATTTTAATGTGTTTTTTGTAGAATATATTAGATTATGCTTCGGATCTGTTAAGTAATATGACTTTATTTGGATCTTTGAGCGTTGTAAATGTAACTATCCATTCTTTCACGTAACGTGGTTTATGAGATCTAGTTTCCTTATTGCCCTTACTTATTATTTAAGTGGAAAAGTGCGGTTTTTTGGGGCATTGTGTTGCTTAGCTGTCCTACAGGAATGGGGATTCCTGTAGGGTTCCTCAGGTGAATGGTAAAGTGAAGAGCATTACTTGGTCAATACTACATTTATAATCATCATCATCATCATTTCAGCTGTAAGAAGTCCACTGCTGGACATAAGCCTCCCTCATAGATTTCCAGATGCTTCGGTCATAAGTGGCCTGCATCCATCATACATGCGTAGAAGAACGAGGGTCACCGACATAGCCAAACGGCTCTTTGAAGTGGCAGTGGGCAGGACATATAGCACGGAGAGCAGATGGTCGTTGGGGCCGAAAAGTTCTCGAATGGAGACCGCGGATCGGAAAGCGCAGCGTTGGACGTCCACCAACGAGATGGACGGACGACTTAGTTAAGGCCGCGGGTTCACGATGGACATTTAAAATACGTACAATTAAATGATACATAATAGGATCCTCTTTAGGTAGTGCCAAAATGTTTGGCCGAAAGATCGGGGCTTATCCCGTAGGAATATAAGACCAATGTCACCTCATACTTTCTGTGCTGTGGAGGTCTAATAACGGAGAAACCCCGAGCTCCGAGGCTAATGCAAAAAATAGTTTCCGAAGAAGCCTAAGAAGGAATACCGAGTAAACTCGATCATTATCTAATAATAACTCAACAAGATTTACTTGTTCAAACATTTCTATATTTGTTTAACTCGTTTGTTAAATATTAACCATACACTCTACATTTGTAGGTAGGTATGTACAACGTACAGGAATCTAAGTTTAGGCGCTAGTGGCAACAAGTTTGCGTAGTAGCGCAACCAACACAGTTTTTAGGGTTCCGCACCCAAAGGGTAAAAACGGGACGTTATTACTGAGACTTAGGTACCTAGCTGTTTGTTTGTCCGTATTTTTGTAGCCGCCATAACAACAACAACAAAAAGTAACTCTGTCTGTCTGTCTGTCTGTCTGTCTGTTACGCTTTCACGCCTAAACCGCTGAACCGAGATAGATGAATTTTGGTATAAAGATAAATAGGACCTCGGAGAAGGACATAGGCTACTTTTGATCCCGTAAATCCCGCGGGATCAGGACTTACGCGGGTGAAACCGCGGGCGCAGCTATAGTTAAACATATATAGGTAACGAACGATATCGCGATTCTGTTTGCTGCTGTGGAAAGATTTAATGTTGATATGTTTTTGTGAGAGATTGTGTGATTTGTTGTCTTTAATTATAGTAATTGGTTTGTGATCGTTATAATTAAAGTTAATTAATTAATTAATTTTATCACTTCTAGTAATTAATCTATCGCTATCTACTGGCGCACAAATATTGCCAAGGATTTTTTACCTAGATAATGGTACAGAACCCTACGTGCGCGAGTCCTCGCACTTGGCCCGTTTTCATTAATACACACTATCATAAATCATAATCATAATCATGAATCTAGATGGCCTATTCGCGTAAAACAATTATACAAAATAAAATTTCAATATCATTCAACCAATCTTTAATTTAAAATTTGACGTTTGTCAAATAACATTAGACATATTTTCGTTAATATTTTGTTTGGAGAGTTGATATGGGTATATGTACCTGTTGTAGGTGTGTCAACGTTGAGCGTTGAAACAATGCTAAAAGTAATAAACACCACGCGATTAAAACCGAAACGTGTCTTTAATTTCAAACAGTAGGTACATACCTAAAATTAGAGACATTTTTCGGTTTTAATCGCGTAGTGTTTATTACTTTTAGCATTGTTCGAGTCGAGTCCTTTACTGGTCCCTTCTTCAGGATATAAAACAGAAAACATCTCGAAAACAGAACAAAAATCTATGTACCTAACCTACTGTTTCCCATACATTTATGAGTCAATAATTTTTCGATTGCAGTCCAGTTGCAACTTATAGTTTCTTTTTAAGTGTATTGCAATGATTTAGAAATGAAATTATGGACGCTTCTATTACAGAAATCACGCATTGGACAAGAAGTAGCATTTACCAACAAAATAATCAAATAAATAATATTTGCATTATTTATAGATATCGAGAAAAAGGTACATTTTTCATTTATTACATTATTCAAGTTATCGTTTTTGCAAAGTTAATTAAACCTCAGATAGTTCCGCTAGTTGAAGCGATAAAAGTTATTTCACCACAAGTTTGATTGATGAACTTGATAGGTGTAGAGGTGAAATATAATGAGGTTAATATACTGTATAGACCTTGAAATGTTTAAGAGGAAAGTCAACCTACTCTTTCTCCATACTAACGTATAGTCGACTGTTTCCTCCCTGGATAAAGACATTTGAGCAAATATGTTAATGCCATAAAACCTTTATCTGCCATGACTACTCTACGTTTTGATTATTTTTATTTTTAAATTAATTCTAATTCGAAAGAAGTTTAAAAAAAAAATTAATACTTATGGAAAAAAAAACGTAGGGGCATGGCCATGGCTGATATAAGTTGTATAGCATAGGTAAACATAATATTTTCTCTTAAATCTTTATCCAGGGTAGAAACAGTCGACTACGTTTGTATGGTGAAAAGAGTAGGTAGACTTTTAATATCGTCCACTACGTTATCTCGCGGTGTATTTGTGTTTTTTTTTAAGTGTCGCCATTTCGTATGATAGTGTATGTTGTATGTTGATAATATTTTTAACTAGATGTGCTCCGCGGTTTCAGCAGCATAAGTTCCGGGTCCGTGGGAATATCGGGTTAAAAATAGCTTATATATAAATCCAGGGATAGGTATGTCTCAGTAGAGTGTCGATAGAATAGTAATCGTCATATTTGACTTGTAGGTACCTATTTGATAAATTTCACTACTTTTTCTACCAAATCTAGTCAAATACATTTGTAGACAAATGTCAGTTACACACCAAATATGACAATTACTATTCCATCCATACTCTACCGAGACACGATTTTGAGAGCAGACTTGGGACCCATATATTCAACTAACTGCATAGCAAGTTTCAAATAAAATGGTAGGTATACTATTAAAGACTGGAGTTTGGATGTCAATGATTTTAACAATTACGAATAAGTTTTACCGAAAACAAAATCGCATCCAATAATCGAATTGTCAAAAGTCCGTTATTTGTAAGCAAAACATGGTCCGTTATTACGACGGTGCATTTAGGGCAATTACAGACAGAGTTACTGCGACGTCGAAGCTCAGCCTACTTATAAAGTAAGTTTACTTGTGATGATGTTAATCGTTCTGTTAAGAGGACAGTCTACCTACTCTTTTCTCTATACAAACTTTACAAACGTAGTCGACTGTTTTCTCCTTGGATAAAGATATTAGATAAAATATGTTTATGCCATAATAGACTATGAGGGGGAAGTTGGTCATCTTACCTCATTAGTACCAAGTGGAGACTTATATGGTGGAAAGAGTAGTAAAAGTTATGCTAAAAAAAAGTCGGTCAGCCTCGAGTCAGCCTGGGCCCTTCTGAACTCAGCCCGTTTATAGGGGAGGGGATCAATCAGGCCTGGGAACTTACCTCATCGAGTACCAACTTGGGACTAATATGGTAGAAAGTAGACTAAAAGCTATGCCTAAAAAACTCGGTCAGCCTCGAGTCAGCCTGGGCTAGTTCCTACCCCGATTGATCCCCTAAAAACGGGCTGAGTTCAGACGGGCCCAGGCTGAATCGCGGCTGACCGAGTTTTTTAGTCATAACTTTTACTACTCTTTCCACCATATAAGTCTCCACTTGGTACTAATGAGGTAAGATAACCAACTTCTCCCTCCTAATCTATAAGTCCTATATCAGCCATGACCATGCCCCTAAGTTTTGATTTTTCTATTTTCTAATTTTTCTGAATTTTATTTCTATTCTAATAGAAAATGAAAAATCTTCTTCTTCATCGTGCAAAAACCTAATTTCAAATGTAGGTACTTGGCCCAAAACTTGGCGACAGATACAGCATTAGGTATCTGTAGCTGTATTCGACACCCAACAAGACAGACAGAAGGATAACAAAGTGATCTTATAGTGGTTCTTTTTTACCTTTTAAGGTACGGAACCCTAAAAGTAGATAGTTAAATAAAAGTAAATTGACTAACTCAAAAATAAATGTGTTTTTTTTGTAGAATCTAGCCTGTAGCTTTTATAAACTTATTTACATAAAAATCCTAAGCACATAATACATAATTTCACATTGATAGATAGATCAATCAATCAATGAAGCAAATTGAGAAAGATTGCTCGTTAGACACATGACGTGAAAGTGCTTTTATATTGTCACTTTCAGTGTTGCCAGATAACAGCTTTCATTATGCTGAAATTAAATATTAAATGGGATGGCGCATAATCTCGATGGAAATGATTAACTCCCCCCTTTGTTTGTTTTTTATAGTAATTATTACAATTTATTGGTCCTGTTCCACTAGGTATAGTTCTCAATTGATGCGACAATGTGAATCACATGATCATAGGTCATGTGATTCACATGGTCTGTTTGGCATAAACTTTTTTGTCATAAATTCATAACGCATAAACTTTTCTGGCATTAAATTTAAAAAGTATAAACATTTAAGGCACAGTATTTTTATGGCATAATGATCATAAAGAATAACAGTAAAAATCATATTTTTTAGGCATAATTCACGCTTCTTTATTTATAGTATTAGGCGCTGCGTGTAATCATGTTCTAACATTAACCTAACCAATCCACCGTGGTGCACCGATTTTATTTTAAAGTTCGTGTAAAACGCGCGTTAAAATGACAAATAGTAGTAGAACCGAATGAATGGATGAATAAATTGCGCAATGGGCGGCCTTATCGCTTGTAGCGATAAAACCGCTCGGTACTGACCGGTATTTATTCAAAACATATTTATGCGTAATGAGTATTAGGGCTATAATATTTATGCCAAGTGTCGGTTATGCCTAAAATATTTATGACAAAAGTTTTTATGCGTAACGAGTATTATGGCAAAAATGTTTATGCTATAATCGTTACCTATGCCTTTTATGTTTATGACCAAAAAGTTTAGTATGCGAAAAGGGCCCCATGATCACTGCAAAAAATCTTGTGTCGTATTTTTATTATTTTATTGAGAAATTGACAAATGTAAATTGATATTTACCTACCTAGCTAGATATATATTGAAAGTATCTGCTTTTATTCCAATCCTCCAATTAAAATCAAATCCTAAGATCCCAAAAACCTGATCCTAACAATGTTTCAAGAGAAACAAAACGCCAATCAAAACAGGGTTCACAACCGAAATCCAAACGTCTTCAAAATTATTACAACTCAAAACAGGAGGCTATTTATAAATTCAATTTAACCGTTTGATATTGTTGACAGCTTGATTGACAGTAAAGACCTAAACCAAGGGTCTTTGCCACGATATTGAAAATTATGCAAAGTATAATTTCAAAAGCATTGCAGTCAAACTTTAATTTTGAATTTAACATTTTTCGATTAAATTTTCCTTGGAAGGAGCTCGAGGAAGTGATTTTTCTGCCACACAAATTATTGGGCACCTATCCAAGGCGCCAGATGTTCCTCCTCATCCGAACGATGTTCCAGGTTACACCCCTCTCGGGAGCCCGGGGTCCGCTAAACCTCAATTTATTTGAAGTTGGCGCCCAGTAGGTAGGTCATCATTGACCATACCTTGCACAAATAGATTTGGCAATATTTTTACAGCCGGCCGGTTTCAGACAGGCGCCTGACACCAGCCCACAGTTTACCCGGCACCGCGTGGGGAGAACATCAGGTTTGCTAGAAGCCATCAGATCCTTTAGTCACCTTTTACGATACCCACGGAATGAGTTGGGGTATATAGCTGCCACGGGCAGAGAAAGTAATAGTAAATAGTTTATTTCATCTAAATATAGTCGTTTACAAAGTTTGAGGTAGGCCTTTTTAACCTTTTATGTATACCTAATTGAAATGTGGTAAAGTCGCCGAATTTCTCAACTAATTTATCAGACACACAGTACCTACCTAATTTGTAGAACAATGAAGGGATTGGAAAAGTTACAAATGCGTTGAGGAAAAGTCCCCGTAGAGAATTTCGTCAAGTTGATGTAATTAATTACACATCTTCATTTGTTCTTCCTTTCGTTAAACTCAATTTATCAGGGCTCGTATTCTATAACTGAAACGTCTCAACATCGACTAATTTTGGTAATTTTGAAAGAAATTACTTATATTTTAAAATTACTTTTTTCAAGTTTTTTTTTCAGCGAAACGAAAGAATAAAAATGTTGCGTTTCCAATATTTTTTTCTTTCTAACAAAACTGTTGAACCATTTTCGATAAAACATTAATAGACCTGAGGCTTAAATCATTTTTGTTGTAGAATAGGTGCCTACTGCCTTAATAAGGTTGAAGTAGCTAGATCGATAAAGGCTTACCTTTCCCTAGTAAGGAAATATGTCTAAAATATGAATAAATTTGAGTAGGTGCCTTGTTATTCAGAACAAGTGTCTAATTACGTACATTAAATTTATAAATTCTACATTAATTTCATTTTATTACATTTCAAAAGATATTTTCGGAGAATTATTGTTAAAAATAATTGGTAAACAAGTAATTTACCTAGGTAGGTATATACTTCTATAGAATAACTTTTACTTTCCTATCTATCCTTTGCTATATAATTGGGTAACAGATATTTTTGGACTTTTGTGAAAATAATTTCGGTCACTTCATCACGGATGATTTAAATTAGTTTAGATAATTTAATTGAGTGCATAGGCATTGGGCATGCGCTCAATTAAATTATCTAAATTATCCCTAAAATATCCCGGAATATCGGGGTTATCCCCGATATTCCCGCGGGATAGGGTCTGGTAAAACTGCGGAGCTCAGCTATTAATATCTAAATTGGATTAGTTACCTACATTTATTAAATTTTAACCTAATTTATTTACGACATGCACTTCGGCTATAAAGATAACTAATAAAATTAAGAATGAGTCGTTTAAATTTTTATTGAGTCGTTTACAGTCCGAGAATGAGTTCCTAAAATTAATGTATTGAGCATATCGGTTCAATTCGGTGCCTTTCACTGGCAAGTTGCACTTTAGCAAACACTTTCAAGGTGCAAAATTAATTGTACGGCATTGCATACAGCGCCATCTAGCTTCACACAATGCAAGGTACTCATCATTATCAGTGGCTTTACAGCCCTTTGTGGGCCCGAGCCTCCTTTCAAAGCTTTCTTCCATCCTTCTCTATCCAACGCCGCTCTCTTCCAGTTCTTAAAGTCAAGAGTTTTAAGATTTTGGGTAACTCCATCCATTCCCCTAAGCTTGGGCCTGCCGATCCTGCGTTTACCGTCAGGGTTGGACTCAAGCAAACGTTTCGGTACCCTGTCTAATTCCATTCAATGTACATGGCCAAGCCAAGATAGTCTGTTGGTTTTTATGACCTGGATGATGTTCGGGTCCTTAAAAATACAGGTCGTAGATGTCGTGGATGTAGGTACAGTATTCGCCAAACGCCATCTTCACAGACAGGGCCCAAAATTCTTCTCAGTATTTAAGCAAGGTACTGCGCTGTCTATTTAACGAATAAGTAGATTTTATTTTGTAAATACTTGGTAGATATGTAGTAGGTATGTATGACACAAAACACGGATATCATTTAAAAAAAACTTTCGTTTTCTTGTGATTAAACTCATTTTCCGTTTTTAATCGCGTTGCCTTTATTATTTTAAGCATTTTATCAATGCCCAACTTTCCGATATATTTTCTGATATAAACGGGTAGAGTGTATTTAATATAGGTACCTACCTTTTAAATTTTGCTGGAAGAGACCACATACATTGGCAAGTTCACAAGGTATTTTTCACTGTACACTCGTGAAGGCGGGTAGCCCCGGCATAGAATATTGTTACCCCATCTCTTCCCGTGGGCGTCGTAAAAGGCGACTAAGATTTAGGCAGGACTAGCAAAAATTCCATTCTCCCCGCGCGGAGGCGAATAAACTGCTTGGTCCCTAGAAGGGTTGGTGTCAGGCAGGAAGCCGGCCGTAAAAATATTGCCAAATCTATTAGCAAAAGGCATGGTCAATGATGACTTACCTACTGCGCCAACCCCAAATATTTAGGGTTTCGCGAACCTTGTGTTCCCGAGAGGGATGCAACCGGGAATATCGCTCGGATGAGAGACTCGTGCGAAGGCGGGTGTGTCGCTAGTCGACATACCAATCACAATACAATATCGAATCACGTAACCAATCGATGAGAGCAATTATAATAATCGGAATTATTCTCTGAAACAATTAAAATGTATTTAAACGAGATTTTACTCTGGAAAGTTAGTCGGATTAATACCTACATTAGATGGGGCACATTATATGCCTTGTTTCTAATGAGAAAATTATTAGTGAGATACAAAACCGGCCAAGTGCGAGTCGGACTCGCGCACGAAGTGTTCCGTACCATTACCCCCGGACAAACATGACAAGTTTGTATTTATATTTATTTATTACTTTAATAAGGCATACATTTTACTAACTTTATGTACTTATACACTTATATTATACACTTTTATACTTAAGTAGGTATATAAATAACGGATATACTAGTAGGTACATAATTACTAATTACTTTTTTAGGGTTCCGTAGCCAAATGGCAAAAAACGGAACCCTTATAGATTCGTCATGTCTGTTTGTCCGTCTGTCCGTCTGTCCGTCTGTCCGTCTGTCCGTTTGTCCGTCTGTCCGTCTGTCCGTCTGTCCGTCTGTCCGTCTGTCCGTCTGTCCGTCTGTCCGTCTGTCCGTCTGTCCGTCTGTCCGTCTGTCCGTCTGTCCGTCTGTCCGTCTGTCCGTCTGTCCGTCTGTCCGTCTGTCCGTCTGTCCGTCTGTCCGTCTGTCCGTCTGTCCGTCTGTCCGTCTGTCCGTCTGTCCGTCTGTCCGTCTGTCCGTCTGTCCGTCTGTCCGTCTGTCCGTCTGTCCGTCTGTCCGTCTGTCCGTCTGTCCGTCTGTCCGTCTGTCCGTCTGTCCGTCTGTCCGTCTGTCCGTCTGTCCGTCTGTCCGTCTGTCCGTCTGTCCGTCTGTCCGTCTGTCCGTCTGTCCGTCTGTCCGTCTGTCCGTCTGTCCGTCTGTCCGTCTGTCCGTCTGTCCGTCTGTCCGTCTGTCCGTCTGTCCGTCTGTCCGTCTGTCCGTCTGTCCGTCTGTCCGTCTGTCCGTCTGTCCGTCTGTCCGTCTGTCCGTCTGTCCGTCTGTCCGTCTGTCCGTCTGTCCGTCTGTCCGTCTGTCCGTCTGTCCGTCTGTCCGTCTGTCCGTCTGTCCGTCTGTCCGTCTGTCCGTCTGTCCGTCTGTCCGTCTGTCCGTCTGTCCGTCTGTCCGTCTGTCAGTCCGTCCATCCGTATGTCACAGCCATTTTTTTCCAAAACTATAAGAGCTATACTGTTGAAACTTGGTAAGTAGATGTATTCGGTGAACCGCATTTAGATTTTCATACAAAAATAGAAAAAAAGTAACAAATTTTTGGGGTTCCCCATACTTAGAACTGAAACTCAATTTTTTTTTTCATCAAACCTATGCATGTGGCGTATCTATGGATAGGTCTTAAAAAATGATAGTGAGATTTCTAAAATATTTTTTTTTTCTAAACTGAATAGTTTGCGCGAGAGACGCTCCCAAAGTGGTAAAATGTGTGTCCCCTCCCTGTAATTTCTAAAATAATGGAATGATAAAAGTAAAAATTATACTATATGATGTACATTACTATGCAAACTTCCAACGAAAATTGGTTTGAACGAGATCTATTAGTTTTTTTTTAAAACGTCAAAAATCGTAAACCACAATTTACCTTTAACAAAATCTGTGGTATAGATAATGGTACGGAACCCTTCGTGGGCGAGTCCGACTCGCACTTGGCCGGTTTTTTATAATTAGGTACCTTCATAACATACATTACCTATTCAGATAGAAAACACCCAGATTCAAAAGCAAACATTTATGGCAACCATACCTAAATACTTGTCCCCGGAGGGAATCGGACCCGCAACTTTTTGTTTCCCGGGGGTTGGCCCAACGCGATATATAGAGGCAGTCGAGATTTATTTTCTTCAAAATTACACAATGTGCCATCTACTTATTGTCAAATGACTAAAACTCTTAAAACTAAATCTAACTTTTAATTCGCAGCCGTAATCAATGAATATTCATGATAATAATTTCTAATTTTGATCGAAAGTAATCAACTCGCAGTTTTACAAAGTCATCTCACACAATTCGCGTCTTAATCATTTGTGTCTTAACTCTCTCCGAGCTTACAAAAGATTTCAAGTAGACGATTTCTATATGTAAGTCGAAAGTAGTTAGTAGTGTATAGTTAGACACCTATTGAATTAAATGGGGTTATTTTTAAGGTTGTACCTACCATCATACATCATACATAACACAAGTGTGACAGGGATAGCGCTATCAAACTTCAGATATATAAAAGAAGGACGGACGATGCGACTATGCGAAATTTTAGAGCAAAAATCAAATATATTATGCTAATTACAAGTTAAACAGTTTATCAAATAAATAAATAAATTCTGTGAACAACACACAGCGCCATCTAGCCCCGTGGTAAGCGACTAAGCTTGTGTTACGGTGACTAGACAACGGATATAACACTTATATTTATTTTTCTTTTGTAAATACATACCTACATATTATACATAGAGGGACACCCAGACCAGACACAAATATTTATTTTATAAGCATAAATACTTGCACCCGACGAGAATCGAACCCGCAATCTCCTGCATTGCAGTCGCGCTTTCGCACAACGCGAAATAAATGTGTTAAAGGGATATTCCAGAAAATCTAACCTAGTAGTCCGGGTAAATAAGAGCGAAGGTAGGTACATAAATTTACAACAAGTTGAAATTGAGTAAAATTGTTCAAAACATAAATGACATAGGTACCTACCTAATGTATCAAATTCCTCATCGTTCTGATTCTTGAAAAAAAAATTGCTCGAGGTCAAAGTTCAAAAATATCAATGTTTTTTTCACAATTTTCAGCAAAACGGTAATATTAGGTATATAGATTCCTGACAAGCGATTTTTAGGGTTTCGTGGTCAACAAAGAACCCTTATATTATTATGGTATGGTCAGCAATGTACCCAGTAGTGGTAGCATATAAGTACGAGAACTTCTTGTCGCTTGTAAAAACTTTTCTCGTGGTCTTAATTGTTAAGACTAGGTTCCGTTCTCAAACCGTCCAACTGTCCATCACGTACAGGAAATAACTTTTCTTTCAAAAACACCTGTAAAGAGCTAACAAACGACCATCAAGATATTGACCTTCTTAAATACGGTACAATGATCTTGAAAGTCTCCATAGAAAACAACAAAGGATATCCTACCGTATCACAAAGGCATAAGGTACGTTTCAGCTCTGTGCTGAAAGTGAAATGTGATCTTCAAATGGCTCTATGTCATTTCGGATTTGAATCATTGATCAAGCGTGGTTTGTTGACTGTTATTTGATACTAAGGTAATATTAGGATCTGGGTTAGGTTACAAGCGAAAGTATTTTGATTTTCAATGCTGGCCGTTCACTAGTGGGTTAGGTTAAGTAGTACCGGTGCGTAGGATAATGAGCGAAATACAAATATTATCTATTTTGGTATAGAAACTATAATAATTAAGGTTAATTGTGTATTAATTAGCATTATGGAAAAACGTCGTGCAGCAAAAAAAATGTTGTTAAAAAAAATTCGCGACGAATTGAGAACCTCCTCCTTTTTTGGAAGTAGGTTAAAAAAAATGTTGAGAGTTTGAGCCAAAAAATAATACACTCTTATTAATAAAAGTAGTCTAAATTTAGATTAATAGATATACGATAGTAGCAAGATCCCGACCACACCAACTTCGGACCACGTTTACTAATAAAGTTGTTAGTATTGTTGACTGAACCATTGATTCAATAGGACATCTTATTGTGCAAGTCTTGCACACGCAACTTGTACGGGAAATGTGACGTCAAATGCCATACGTTTAAGGGATAAGATTGAATATGAGGTAAAATCAACGTATAACATCAAAGGGGACCGCCAAGTTACGGCCCACAGTGAACAAACTTTTTGAAACGACAGAAATCATCGTATGATTTAAATAGTTCTGATGTATTTTTGCTACATCAGTAAATAAGACGTTTAAATGAAACCAAAATAATAAGTACATTTACGATTTGCTGTCGTTTTTTGGCCATTGTTTTACACAGCTTCCGGTTTTCTGTGTAGCCATTCTTCATTTGTCGGTAGTTTGTCGATTACAAAAATCGATACCTCTGTTGATTGTAAAAAAAACGAAAATCGATTAAGTTATCTATTCGCCAGTACTAAAATATATTTAAGTATATTTGATCAAAAACAATTACCTAGGATGAAGTCGGTTAAAAATCAGTGCATAAACAAAGATGATTAATCACCGATTTTCTTGATTATTTTTGTTTTGGATTACTGAATCATAAACAAAAATAATAGGTACTGACCTATTCCTTTACTACACAGGAATTATTTTATTTTTCTCGTCACTCATTCGTTTGACGTTTGTTTGTTTACAAATCACGTTCGTTGAGTTCGAGAGCTAAGTTGTTTGTTATTGTGATTTCTTACTATTTTACGACCTATTTACGAACATGGACTCCGAAACTGCCTTCATTGAAAACCCTAGCATTAACCTGGACACCGAACCCGATATAAGTGATGATAATGGCCTCAATATGGAAACCGGCGCGGGCGGCTCCGCACACACTAACCCCAACATGTCTTCGGATTTTGGAACCCCTGGTGCAGACCAAAGTAGCTTGGCGACTGCAAGTATCTCGTCTCAGGGTTTGCAAGGTGTTGACCGGAACGCTCGATGTGCTAATTGTGGTATAAATATGAGACGTTTGCGTTGTCATCAGTTGGTAATAGTAGAAGTTTGTTCAATAATACAGCAATGGGTTCCACAAGTAAGTACCTAATTATTTACCTTTCTGTTGGAAACTACTTTAACTGCACTACCTATCTTAACATGAATCCCTCCATGTCAACATACATCTCTATACCCAGATAGGAACAGCTATTTTTGGCTATAGGGATAGCTAGTTGACGGCCACTGTGGCGCGTCGGGCGAGGGCTCGATGGCAAAGCGGAGGGAGGTTGAGGGTTCGATTCTCGCGGGGTGCAAATATTTATGCTTAAAAATAAGTATTTGTTTCTGGCCCGGGTGGTTTCTATGAATCTATTGTTTAATCTGATGATATGTATTACGCGTCGTAATAAATCTTCATATTTTAGTTATTATTATTCATTTAAAACAAATATTTTGAGTCAATAACTACAAAACACCTTGTGAAAGTAATGTTAAGTTCATATTATTTGTAAAAATTAAAAATAATAAAGTGGAAATTCAAACACTTCGAGTACTAGTTTTAATTTGTAATGACGTCTTCTTTTCTTAACTAATATGTTTTAGGATGTGCTTGTATAACCCTAAACTATAATGTCGTAGGCTATTAACAGGTGTTCACTGAGGGCCAAAGCTTGTAGGGGAGGTGGTCGACCTCCTTTCTGAACAAGTTGCAGGACATTCCAGGACATTGCAAACTAAGCAACTAGGCTTGTACTATGGGCACTATTTGCATGCAAAACTTGCACAATGCAAACGCGGCTTAAGTATAATTCAATGTAGTGGCCGGAGAAAGGTAGAAAAGATGTAAACAATAGGTAGATATACCTAACAATTGGTACTATATCTAACTACTAACTAAGTAGGTTGACAAGTATAGTAAGGTTGACTGAAATGCAGGCTAAAGTTTTCTCTTGTTATGTTCTGAGTGTTATCTTAAGCCGGGTACTTACTTGCGAGCTGTAACAGTAAAGGTCTCTGCATATGTACCTAACGTTTCCCGGATGGGACGTGTAAATTTTTACATACAAAAATCCCGTGCCATCCCCCCAATCGTCGCCCCGACGGGGTTTTTGAATGTTGAAATTGATGCGTCCCGTCCGAGAAACGTTACGTATGCAGAGACCCTAACTTTGCTATTAGGTATATCTGTGATACAGTAACGAGCTTATATTATTATGTGTACGTGTGGAGCGTGCAAGCGATAAAAATCCGACAAATGTCGTCTGTCGGTTTGCTGTGAGCTGCAGACGACGGCGTCGACTTGCGGTGTCAAGAAATCGGCACCACGCAAAGGAATAATTTGCGCGCGGGATTTTTGACAATTTACAATTAAAAGAATTAGCTTGAAGCAGATGCATAGATTTGTAAACGTGCGGTCAACTGTCATTTAAACTAGCAGCTCAAGTGACGACGCTTTCAATGACAGTTCAAATCGACGGCGTCGCGTTCGTCGACGTCGGCTTGAACTTGGGCGGTAGGCCTACTGCTCGTGTAGTGCTCTTTGCAGGCTTGCGAGTCATAAACACTCTATGGTTTTTGGTTACAGTATCTACATGCGATAGATACGGTTACAGCTCGCTAGTGAGTACCCCGCTTTAAAGAGCTCACAGGTTTCAGGAGCGTATAGGCCTAGCTGCACCTGATGATCTTGCGGGTTAAGCAACGCTTGGCGCAGGCATTACTTGGATGGGTGACCGATAATAATTTGTGTGGCAAAAATACACTATCTCGAGCTCGGCCGTGCTTCGGAAAGCACGTTAAGAAGTTGGTCCTGGTTGTTATCTCCGATAGCAGTCGTGACGATAGTTAGAGGCCTAGACATGAACACTCTAACACTAGGTGATACACCACTACACTTACACCCGTATTTATAGACGAATCTGAGTAATTACTTTGGCTAAGTAATGCCCTGTTTCGCTCTTTTCAGTGGTTGTCAACGTCGGAGAAAATATGTCAGACACATTATAGTTAGACAAGTAATTACTAAGAATTGACTATAAATTCGAGTGTTAGAGAAAGAAAAGCAGAAAGACCGGTCTTAATCGCGTTTAGACTAAGTTACAATAGTTTTGGTCGCGAAGAGACTAAGCGTTTAGTATAGAAGTAGTCGCCGAGGCCACTACTTCTAAGTAAACTGAAGTTTTAGTTTTTATACGTGATCTGTCTATAATACCACTATCTAAAAGACAACATTGTCTGTCGCACTATTACTAAAACGTGCTAAACACTTTTTAAACCTACACGATTTCCGATTACCTCGACGTTTTGGCAAACGGGTCACACCGGCCGTGGTCCCGAGAAGACACCCGAACACGGCACGAGCAAAACGTGCTACAAACAAGGTGTCCTAGGTAAATAACAAAGCAAATTATCAATATTATGTCAAATTAATGTAGTAAATTGCGTAAAAACTACACGCGATCGCAACTCAAACTAGACACAGAATTTTTAACTCTGTTTCAAAGTAACAAGGTTCAAAATTAACTGAGATTGAGAATAGCATAATGGTAAGAATTATGTTTATTGGATTATCTTTGATTATTTACTCAGACGGTTTGATGTTTTGGATTAATTATGACATGATGGTACTTAATTACCTTTAAAGTGATTGATAAGATAAGATTAAAGGTTTATTTATGTAGGCTTACCTATAAAATAACTAGAACTAACTAACTAGAAGTTCTGCGAACAGTAGCCTTCGCGAACATCATGTGAACACAAATCACAGTTTAACTAGTAAACGCGCGCTTCGACGCGCAGGTTTTTTAATTCTTCGAAAATATTAGGATCGAATAAAACATCTTTTTAAAAAAAAATTGGTTGGCGTCTAGAAATGGTAGGTACCCAAAAGGGTAGCTGCATTGCCTCTCTTTGGATAGCAATACCTATTTATTTGTTGACCAAAGTTGCAGTCAGTCAACAGAAGCTAACACTAATAATTTTAGAATACCTACCTATTAGATGGCCTACCTACCTAGATATTGGGTATTCTAACAACGATCTATCTATTTTAAAGGTGTTTGAGTAATTTCACGAACAGTTTGACTTTGGAACTGGTAAAGCGCGTCCTTCAGAGACGCGACTCTTCAGAGAGTTTGAAATGGATCACTATCAGGCGACCTTTCTCCTTCGAGTCTCTAACAGAGACCAGTCCAGTTCTATGACCTATGTCATTAAAATCTAAAGCTCCCAAATATACACAAAGGTATTCCTACAAACACTGCAGACCAAAGAAACCCAACAGCCCATTTATCACCTCCACCAAATGTATAAAGCCCATATTAACCTTCCCGAACAAAAACTGCATAATATACGTTGAGCAGCATTGTCCTGAAGTGTATAAATATGGGCTCTCTACTTATAACTACCCTCCATTGTGACATCGCAGCGGGCGACATGTGCATCTGTGCTTGGCATGTCAATTATTCCCGTATTTTGGTGCATTTCATTATGCGGAATTCATTTTGTTGAGGTTTTTGTTTGATGTTTTGTTATTAAAGAGCGCTATCTCTTTAATAACAAAACATCAAACTTGTCTATGTCTTTTATCCCCCGCTAGAGGTACCGGAGACAGTCTGATTTTTCCAAGCAAATTATTTAACTTATTTACAGCTGCTCTTATTGGTGTTTTTTGGATTCAAATAATCTCTAATAGCCATATTAATAAAGGTCGGAGTAATGAGAACATGCTTTGTCTGTTTTGACGCTACGGCGACGCGCCTCCCTTGCGACTTATCTGTGCGCGTATACCCTAGGTACCTAACTATTGCAGAGAATGCATACCATCGACAATATTCATAAATTTTATCACAGAGCATTTAGAGCGGCGTTTTCTACAATTTGAAATTACAATAGAGAAATCTGTGGAACGCGAAAGTAACGCGAAAAGGCCATGTTTATGTAAAATGTTAAGAGGTAGGTAATTTACTTATCTTTGTACTTGTTCTTACTTATACATTCATGAACCCAACTCAGATATGATCCCATCTCAGATACCTACAGGTAGAAAACAAAACAATTGTGAAGTATCAAGACTCATCCGTGGTCAAAAAAACGTGGGACAGTATGGGGACACTGCACTAAGGAACCAGTTAGGCATTAGGGAAGGATCAGATCCTACTCATCTGCTGCCGATTTCCCACTTTAGGAACATATTATTTATTAAGCTATTTCATAGCTTTAAGAGCATAGAATCAAGAAATTTTGTAACGAAAATAAAACCTAACATCCCCCACACTGACATGGTAACCAATGGTAACCATGGCAACGTGGTACAAAATAAATAAATAATAATTATAATTGCATAAGTTAATAAAAAATGCTATGCAATAGCTTTACCGCGGCAGTCCCCGAGTGTCACACTTTTTTTATATATTTTTTTATTTATTGAAAGTCCAACACCTATACATAAACTTATGTGACGGTTGGACCTCACGGATAGGACCCAATTTAACTAAAGAATTCTTAGTGCGACATATCGAACTGATTATCTTCTAGATTCTAGAGACATGCTATATCTCAGACTACGTCGTCCAGTAACATTAATTTCCAGCTGCACTGATCTAAAACATTGGATTTAATATTTGAGAAAATTTTTGGCTTCAACTTTGGACCAGAAGTACCTACAGTGGCCAATAGATAAGTTGAAAAAATTGACGTGGAAGCGTGGAAGGGGAAAAATCGACTGCGCAGACGCATCCGCCATTTTTTTCAACTAATCTGCCGGCCACTGTACGCATCTTTCCTCATTAAATAGAACTCGGGTAGTCATAACATAACATAGGAAAAAGTCCTAACATAGTTGCGTAGCTCACAACTTTGTGATCTGAGCGATGTTCCAGGATGCATTCCTCTCAGGAGCTCGGGGTCAATTTGGGCTAAAACCCCAAATTGGGGTCATCCGTCATTGACTACAAACAAATTTGGCACTGTTCGCCTGCCTGACACCCAATCCTTCTTAGGACCTAGCAGTTTACCCACCACCGCAAAACAAAGTTGCGTACGCTCATAAAGTAATATAAGACGTAATTTATCTTGCGGCTTGAAGCTCAGTCAGATTACATGTAGTCACTAATACAAATAAGCCACAGGTAGGTAAAATACCTATTATTATAGTTAGCTAACATTGGTTAGGTAAACCAACTCTCAGAGTTCGTGCGTGACGAATTATTCTGCAGCCAGCACAAACACCTAATCTAGACTAGGTTTAGTTTCCATTGTGAGTATTTGTGAGTGTGATTTTCTGTAGGATAGAGAAGATTTTTTTTATTTTATTTTGTTTTTTATATGCTATCTAAGGTATGTGTCTAAGGCCCGTATTAATAAACCGAACTCAATATCGATATTGAGTGCGTATCAATTGAGTAACTCTTGAGATGCGGTCACCATCTTAAGTTAGGCATTAATTAATAGTTAAAACTCCAGCTCTACTCAACTGATATCGCTCTTGAGCTTCGAGAGTGATCTTGAGAGCGACCTTGAATGAAAGTAAACGTTTTATTCTTGCACTATGGTAGGTAGTTTTTATTTTGCATTTTTAATTTCTTAAGCTAAAAAGTTTTGTTACTATGGTACCTAGTTTACTCGTATTTTACTGTCATTTTTTTATTGTGAATATATTTAACAAAATGTAACTTAATTAAATCAATCTTTGCTTAGGTGAGTTTAGCTAGCTTAGTTTTGTTTAGCTAAGCTAGCTAAGCTATTAGCTTAGCTAGCTTAGCTAAACAAAACTAAGCTAGCTAAGCTAAGCTAGCTAAACTAAGCTAACTAAACTAAGCTAAGCTAGCTAAGCTAAGCTCGCTAAACTAAGCTAGCTAAACTAAGCTAAGCTAGCTAAACTAAGCTAAGCTAGCTAAACTAAGCTAAGCTAGCTTAACTAAGCCAAGCTTAGCTAAGCTGGCTAAGCTAAGCTAGCTAAACTAAGCTAGCTAAGCTAGCTAATTCGAAAACCTTGTGGCCATATAACTTCTTCATGACGCCCTAAAAATCAACTTATTAAATAATAATTCAAAAAAACTTAACTAAACAAAACAAAGAAAAAAAATCACCAAAACTAAAATAACCCATCCCCAAAATATCATCATAATAATTGATTTCTCCATGTTTCTGAATTACAAAAACACCGAAACAGCTACTTAAGTCACGTACCACCCACGATCGAACTTGAGTACACGAAACTGCATCTTGAGAGACATCTCGAGTGCTGAGTTTGATTTATTAATACGGTATGACTCAAGTGATACGTCACTCTTTAATCACATCTTAAGATAGGTTTATTAATCAGCGCAACAACTCAATAGCAAACTCAAGATTGATATCGAACTTGAGTTCGGTCTATTAATACGGGCCTAAGACACTGGCCAACATTATATGGACAGGACATCGCGCACTGAATTTTGTGCCTATTTGATCTGCGCCATATTGCCCTGTTTACTACTGAAAATGATGGCGACCGTCTACAGAACTATTAGTTCCATGGATCACCATCACTTTCAATAGAAAAAGCGCGACAACAGCGCAACGTGGCGCAAATCAAATCGGAACAAAGATCTAATGTCATTATGTATGTTATAGCAATTCCAGCGTACTTGTATAGATAGAGTTCAGTGGTCTGAGGTAACTATGTAAGGTAGGTACTTAGCTATGCTAAAAAGTAGTGTGATCCAGCAAAATTCTAATTACATTGCCTATCTTGGGTGTTCAGTTAATTGTGATCTTTTGGACGCCCCAGTTTGCCAAAGCGATCATCTACAGATCGCCTTTTGTTTGAAGATAATATTAGTAGATTTTTTCTATTTTCGCGATATTGGATTGAAATTAAATTGGTCAGTCCTGAAGAAGAGACTGTAAGGTCTCGAAACGTTGAGCATCGAAACAATGCTATATATTAAGAGTTAAAAGTAAATTAATCTAAACGTAATCTAAATTTGTCGTTTTTTATGATTGTAAAAGCTAAATACTTATAGGTAAATTATCGTATCGTATACATGAAGGTTTGATGTTTCGTGTTTTACCTACTATATAAACGTGCAGTTTTTGCCCAACGTCATTTCCTCCTTTGATAGTCTAAAACTGATTGGAACTAATCAGGTTTTACACGTTTATTCAAAACTAGCTGCGTTCCGCGGTTTCACCCGCGTAAGTCCCAATCCCGTGGGAATATTGGGATCAAAAGTAGCCTATGTTACTCCTCGATAATGTAGCTTTCTGTTGGTGAAAGAATGTTTGAAATTGGTCTTGTAGTTTTTGGGTTTTTTCATTACAAACATACAGACACACACACACAAAAATACAAATCTTTCCTCTTTATAATATTAGTGTAGATGTAGACGACCACTCCGAACGCCAAATAAAATACTGTACCTAATGGAAACACTTATTTTGAATCCTGTAACCGTGTAGCATTAACCTGTAATATATATGTATACCTATATTGTATGTACGTAGGTAAGTACATATGCATTAACTTAACATTAAACTTGTATTAGGATTTATGTTTTGAACTATGCAAGGTTGTTTCGTATTAGGTAGGTAACCTACCTACATTAGGTAACAATGCCTAAGTATTTGTTTAGTACCGTATTGTTCTTTTAAAATAAAACCTTTTAATTAAATGGCGTTTTGTTTTTAACTGGGAAGTAAAGACATATTAAATAGGTATGATATTGATAACTTATCATCAGTGCTCCTTGCGCCTAAGTCATTAATTAGCCTATGAAATTTCCTACGCTTGGTCGACTACGTAGGGAGTTTCATAGAAATACATAGAAACCCTTTCTATGTATTTCTATGATGATTCTACTGTCACACTGTGATAGTAGGGTTGACAGTAGAATCATCGTATCGGCTGGAATTATCGTATCGTTCTCGTGTCGAAATAACCGCAGTAATCCTCCTGTAGTGTCGCCGCGACACGTCGTCCGCTGCCGCCTCATGTCGCCCGTTGCAAACTCGTACCTTTAGCGACCGCTCGCGACAACTGCAGGTAAACAGTGCAAAGCAAATTTAACCTTTTCAAGGGCGGAGAAAAGGTTCAATTTGCTATGTGTCTATAGCAAATAGAACCTTATCTCCGCAGTTGCAACTGCAGGTAAACTGTCGTTTACCTGCAGTTGTCGCCTGCCTTCATCCACCACCTTACACCTTAAGTAGGTATAATCTATACAATAATTATTGATGTCAAAACTATTTAATCTGTTTAGTTTATCACTTTTATCAGAGACTTAGGTAATTTTAGAATTATTTCTTCACTACAATAACACTTTTTCCTTTCTTATCATCGCTGTAGGAATCTTATCGGCATTTTCACGCCGGCTACACATTGTTGAAAGACGTGGCCTACAAAACATACTTAATTCTTTTAAAAGTTTACAACATACTGGAGCAGACATGCGACAGCTACAAAATGTGTACCAATTTTTTTTTTGTTCTGCTTTGTAAAACGATAGTGTTTAGATTTCAGAAGTTGGTATACCTAAGTGTACCAGAGTCTGATGGGAAATAGGGTGAATAAACATTACATATTGCGACCCTTGGGTTACAATATCTTGTTAGTTTAATATAATATGTACCTACCTACACAATGTGTGAAAAAGATATCTAAACTAGTTACACATTTTCAAGTCCGCTAGTATGATTCCTGTTAAGGGTCCTTTCACAATGGGCCCTTAAGGGTATGATTCAATGTAGTGCGTGTAATCACGTTTTTTTTTTCAAGGTTACTATTTAAACAATTATGATTGTGTCTCAATATATCTATCTAATTAGAAAAAAAATATATGCTACTTAGTTGTTTCAAAACACATAACCCTTAATTTCAATCGGATAAACCGTCATTTTGGAGGAAATTTTCCGATACCAATCAGCCATATAGTCCGCGAATGATAATTATTAATTTATTATTAATTTCATTTGGTAAATTTTATCTTAATCTAATATATAAAATTTCCATGTCACAGTGTTAATTACCGTACTCCTCCGAAACGGCTTCACCGATCTCCACCAAACTCCACATACGCATACATACATGTTACCAACGTTACCTCTTTATAATCTTCTAATATATAAAATTTCCATGTCACAGTGTTAGTTACCGTACTCCTCCGAATCGGCTTGACCGATTTTTTTGAAATTTTGTATACGTATTCAGTAGGTCTGAGAATCGGCTACTATCTATAATTTATAAGGCAAAACAACGTTTGCCGGGTCAGCTAGTAGTATAATATATTAATATCCTAATAATACTTTTAGGGTATTTACTATTTATAAATACCCTTTATAAGTAGTAAATCTAAATAGCCTGATAGCCTAGATCAGGGGTTCCCTAACTTATTTAGGACGCGCCCCCTTTCGACCATAAAAAAAAATCGCCCCCCATCCTCCAGTCAAGATTATAAGGTCAGAATAAAAAAAGATTTAATAACAAAATAAGTATTCTTATTGCTCATTAAAGTTTTACAAAGTCATACAAAAGGTATTTGGTAAGTAATAGGTACCAAATACCTTTGACAGCCCTTCGAGGTTGGTGCGGGGCCAGGCTAGAGGCTAATAAAGTTCTTAACATTCGCCTACTGAGGCATCAATGAGGTTCTTCACTGGCGTCAATTTCAAATATTTTCATTGGTCGTATCGAGCAGTCTGGAATGCATTCTCTCAGCGATCGCAGGTTTTTCTGTACAGGTGGCCCGCGCCCCCCTGGAAAGGTCTCTGCGCCCCCCTTGGGGGGCGCGCCCCACACTTAGGGAACCATTGGCCTAGATGATTGTATTCATCAATCATATCATCAAAATACTTTGGTAGATCTATAGAGACCTTACAGCGAAAAAATTTATCAGATACCTGTACAAAATATGGGTATTGTATGTTGTTTGTCACTGTCGAAAGATATCGCTTCATTGTGAACTGTGCCCCGTTCCATAATAATAACAGTGAGACACACAGGCAATTAACCATCAGACCTACGTTGTATTTATCATACAGAATTAAGCAACGTGTAATTTGCTTGCAATTCCTCTCTCACAACGTATTATTACTACTATCTAGTGTTCATTTTTGCTATTTTTATACATAGTTAGACAAAAATAGGGTTATTAAACAGAAATAGGGAATATTAATATTTTATAATAATTAATAAGTTGTTTATGAAATAAAAAGCTGGTTATAAAAAGGTAGGTATAATATTAATCATATAACATTAAAATATAACTTACAATTATGGTAGGTACAGTATAAAGGTGTATTATGTTTAAAAGCAGATTACCTAATAACGATAATACATTCCAATTTGTAAGTCCACTGAACTTGTTCAAAGTTCAATGTTGAGTTAGTATTCAGTATTCTGTAGAATATTGTTTTATAAAGAGTAACATAAAATATCAATTAGGTACATCAAAAAAAAGATCAACAAACTAAATTAAATTTCACGAAAACATGTCGAACACATCGGCCCACTATCAATCTGTTGAGATAGTGCAAAAACGCTCAATTGCATGGGACTATTGTATTAAGACTATAAATAAATTTCTAATCGAACAACGCCAAGAATTTACAACCTTCCTGATATGAAAAGATAAAATTTTATGTAGATATTTTCATATTTTAATCAAATGTAGTTAGTTATACGGTTACACCACGCGCGGGACGTTGTCGTGTGTAAATTTTATTTTAAAACTAAACTTTTTTCTTCTCTTTTTTCTTAAGAACCCGTTCGCTTTTTTTTTTCAAATAAATAAATAAAAAAGTAATTAAAAATACCGAGTTGTTCCGATTATTAATTATTTCCTTTGTTTTTTTTCTGATTAATAGTGTAATGTTTATGAAACAAAAATACCGCTTTTAAGACCGGTTAAACTCTTAACAATCAGAGCATTATAAAAAAAAAAAAAAAAAGACTTTAAGGGTTCCTTTTTAACCTTTTAGGCTACGGAACCCTAAAAATACTTAAATTAGATTACATTAAAATATTCACCGGCAAAATCCTCCTTACTTAAAATGAACAAGTGACACACTATATTAAAAAAATGTCGTTTGCGCGGAAAATTGAGTAAACGGGCTCTTAAAACAGAACTGTTCTTTAACATTATTAATGCGATGTTATTCCATTCTTTGCATAACAATACAAAGTTTCGTAATCGTTTCATATTTTATATTATTTAAAAAAATAACTTTTTTAATTAGATGTTAAAGATACACGAGTGAAAGCATTTTGCTTATTACCAAATAACTAAGTATTACTTAGTTTGTAAAAGTTATGTAAACGTTTTATTTAGGAAATGTGTGCATTTGATTTATATTATAAATGTGAGAAAGTGCTTACGGTAAAGTGTTGTATTGTGAAGGAAGTAATTTGAATAATACATAGTGTTAAAGTAGGTAATAACAAGTACAGTAAGATGAAGCAACGCTTGTTGTTAAAGTCATTGTTTAGATTGGTTGCTGATTTACTTAAAGTGTTTTAAAGATGTTTGTCGGATGTTGGGTCCTTCATTTTCGGGTTTTAACATAATAAATATTTCTAAACTGTAAAATATTTATGCCTCGTCGCATGTTCGTTTGTTTATAAAGAAGACAGCATCAGCTGCCACTGAGGTATGATAGAGTGGATAGAGTTAACCTTAGAGTTAACCTAAAGAGGATAGTCTCCATTCTCTTTCTCCATACAAACGTAGTTTAAATTTTCCTCCCTGGATAAAGACATTAGAGCAAATATGTTTATGCTATAAAACTTATATCTGTCATGACTATGCATCTACCTTTTTATTTTTTTCATTTTATTATTTTTTATTATTATTTTAATTAGAAAAAAAAGGTAGATGCATTGTCATGACAGATATAGGTTTTATGGCATAAACATATTTGCTCTAATGTCTTTATCCAGGGAGTAAAATTTAAACTATGTTTGTTTAGAGAAAGAGAATGGAGACTATCCTCTTAAGGTTTCGTACCTAAAGGGTAAAAACGAGACCCTATTACTGAGGCTCCGCTGTCTGTCTGTCCGTCTGTCACCAGGCTGTATCTCATAAACCGAAATAGCTAGCCAGTTTCTAAGAATACCTTAATTAACGATTTAAATTTGGAATATTAATTTTACCTATGTACTTAAAGAAGACGGCCTTTTTATTACAATAATAGGTAGGTAGGTACTTTAATTTACAATTTAAATTAAGGTACACAAAATAATTTACAAAAAATACCTTATTGAGAGGTGTTTGGGATTTAGCTTCTTAGTTTTAATGTAGACTTCAATTTTGTTTTACCTTGGTATGGTACGTCTTCTATAAGCACCTGCCTACCTAAAACAATGCATCAGCACTGCTTGATGAAAATTTTGAAAATTACCTACTATAACGATTCAACAATTATAGTAGGTACCTAATTTGTAACTAATTATTAACACTTAAAAAGTATTAGTGATTTTTTTTTTTACAAAATACCTAAGTTTATTAAATTTTCAAAAAAGATTTAAGAATTACTTTTAGAAGTCAAAATGTAGGTCATGTGAGTAAATCATTTAAAACATGTGATTCTGCTGAAACTGAAACAAAAAACATCATTCATGATTCTCTATGACACTATCTTTTATCAATTCAAGTGTTCTCATGTAACAACCTAAAACTTGTAGAAAACAGCCCGACAAGAGCTAACACAGACTGAAAACGTATGTACCTACTTCGCTGTATAAATCAACTAGATTTAAATTAATAAGACAATAACTATTATATTTATAATATTTTTTTTGATAAGACAGTAGTTTCACTGTAATTTTTTAAGACATTAGAATGACAAATCACATCTCAGTCAATCCTGAAGAAGAGACCTGTATGTATAGGTCTCGAAACGTTGAGCGTTGAAACAATGCTAAAAGCATTAAATACCTACCACGCGGTTAAAATCGAAAAATGTCTCTAATTTCAATACAACATCGCGAAAATAAAAGAAAAATCACAACTATAGATTAAACGAAAAAACTTGTATTTTTCATAGAGTCACTTTGTAGGTATAACGGGTAATACCTAACCCGAGTAACCTCACATCACCCGGGGGTGGGGGGTAGGTATTTGTACAAATAGCAGAAACCTTTAAACATTTTCATTATTAATTTCAAAAGGCTTTAAAATCCACACCACTTTGAGCCACAATCGAGTTACAAATAGGTATTATTTAAGAACGCGATATTTTACCATGTTTTGATTGTTTTTATGATAAATTCAAGAATGGTTTTATGATAAAGAAAAATAAAAAATCCAGCCAAGTGCGAACCGAACTCGCGCACGAAGTGTTCCGTAGGTACCACTTCCACAATTGGGTACCGAACCCTAAACTAATTAAAAAGTTTTAATGAGTTATTTTTAATAAGCATAGATGGTTTTTAACAAAAACAAAATATGTTAGTTTAAAATCGTAAAATCGAGTTGTATTTCGATTAAGTACCTACCTACCTAGTTATAAAAGTTGACTTAGGGTATAGTAGGCGGCAGCTTAGTTGAAACAAAATGGCTGATGCGCAAAAGTCGATTTTTCATAGAAAGCTAATGTAAAATGTACTGCGCGAACTTTCCCCTTCCACGACAAAACTTTTCAACTTTCGTGCCGGTCACTCACTATACCTACCTAGATCTCTAAATTTAAATATTTTTACTGTACGTACGGTCTGCGATTGCTATAAATTAATAAATAAAATCAAATGCAATGATTAAGTTCTAAGATAATCTTACAACATTGATAAGTTATTTAGTTTTTCTCTTCCCGACCTCTAAATTGACAAAACAAGGTAAAACTGGCTTAATATTTTTTGTGCTTAGCAGAATTATCGTTCAGGGAATAATATAAGTAAACAATTATAATCATTAAATTAATATTTTTTTAAATAATGTTTATTATTCAATAGTAATTTACCTAATTATCGCAGTGAGGCCTCTCCATCCTTCAGCCTGTTGCCCTTAGCTGTAATTTGCAGTTATTTTATGGTCGCTCAACATGAGACTTTGCGAGTCTCCGACTGCTATTTTTACTCTCGACGGAACGGAGCAGGGCTCTTATCTACTTCTACACTAATATTATAAAGAGGAAAGATTTGTATTTTTCGGAACTTACGCGGGTTAAACCGCGGGACTCAGCTAATACTCTAAAACTCTATGACTGCAATGCTTTTACTAGGTAAGTAAAGATTTTCGTTTTGAAATCCTCACTTACCTACCTACCAAACCAATAATAATATTTACTTAGGAATGTTGATACGTAAATTGCTATGATATACAAAATATACATGACATTAGAAACTTTAAAATAATACTGAAAATTACTATCGCTGAGAAATTATATTATGATAAAAATATCTACCTAATTAAAAAACTTATCAACAATGAGTGTTATTTTTTTGCTTATATCTATTTTAGGTAGTTAGACAGGTACCTACACGTACACGTGCCACAATATTACTACAAAAAGTCTATTTGATTTTCTATGAGGAATGTTGACAAAGGGCACAGTACACATACAAAAGGGACGTTTTGGAGAGTGGGCTTTTGACACAATAATATTATGAGGGTTGTAATTAAACTTATTTTTCGGTAGATCGCGTTATTTTTAGCATCTTTATACAGTTTATATTTTTTTATCTTCATCCCCATACAGTACCTCCTGATTACGGGTAGGCAGGCAGTCACCCATACCTATCTAATCAGGAGATACCTACTTACTGTAGAGTCTGTAAAATAATAGTTAATTGGCCTTTTTCGTCTAATTTTAGTTGATCTGTGCCTGTGATTTATGCACTTGTGCAGTACCTAATAAAGAGCGGTGTTGGTCTAGTGGTAAATACGAGAGATCGTAGGTTCGAATCCAAGCCGACCGCACACCGTCTTTTTCTTTAAGAAAAAATTAAGTGCTCTATTAATATCGCTCTTACGGCGAAGGAAAACAACGTGAGGAAACCTACGACTTAAAAAGTCACGCAAGGCAATAGAAACCGAAAAATCTATTGAATTTCGTATCAGCATTGTAAAAACCGAGTATAAAATTATTGTTTTTCCGTTTTGGTAACTTCCTCAAGATAAAATTAAACTACAATTTTGGGTTATCGATGCAGGATATTTGGGAAAGTGAGTAGGTAAACATGTTTTGTAATCAGACCCATCTATCTAGTACCTCCTAGAGTTTAACACAATATTTTGTTAATGAAATCACTTTATCTTATCGTATCTTATCTATCACACATTGCAGTGTCTTAGGGTAAAACATTCTTCGAAAAGTTAGTCAATGATGTTTTGTAATTTTACCTATTACCGTTTGACGGTCTCCGAGACGCGTTGGGCAAAGGCCCGATTGCAATGTAGATATAGATGGTTGCGGGCACAGTTATAGCCGGGTGGAGTAAAATATTTGTTTCTGGTCTGGGTGTTTTAAAAGTAGGTATCATTTATGTATGTATTTTACAAAACAAAAGTATAATAATCTACTATGGAGTACTACAACATAGTAGGTACAACTACAAACCTCGTGCTTATTATAGTTTCGGGCTAGATTGCGCTGCGTGTAACGTCGTGCAATATAATAAGAAATTTAGGTACTAGCCAATGTTGCTATGAAACATGTAAAAACTATAACCCGACAGCGACCCGATTGTGATAAAATTTATGTACTTAGCCCTTTTTACCTGGCACATTATTACAAATATATTGACACTTCATTCATTAGAAACAAAAACCCTTTTTTTTTGATAAAAAAAATCAAAATCTGGAATAAACAAATTTCCGTTCATTAAAATCGGTTCAGTAGTAATTTAGGCGCTGCGCTGGAACATGTAAAAACACACATAGGTATTATGTACAAAAAGTGCCAAAAATTTCAAATTTCCACTTAGGTATTGTATGTACTTACCTTAATCTAAAAAAACACACTTAAATCAAAATATAGAACTTATTTCGAATTACGTAGGTAGTGACCCATTTAACACACAAAACATCAAAAAATACTTCAGATTCTTTTGAACAAAAAAAATTAAGTGAAAAATCTAATTCTAACAAAGTTTACGCTCCAAAATGACCTCACATTATTTACTTAAAGATACTCTGAAGCAACAAATTTATCTCTGACTCATTGAAAAGCTGGCCAATTCTTTATCAAAGGATTTACAGTGACGGGCACCATTAAAACAAACCTATTTTACCGTTAAAAAAGAACTAAAACTGAAGTTAGTAAAGGAAAAAAGATGCTTTCACTTGTTCTTAAACTGCAAACATAAGTTTGTTAAATCATGTAGAGATAAGATAGCATGAACTCTGAAATAGTTAATAAAAAAGATTGCCTAGTTGGGTGGTTACTTCTATCGAGAATAACTTGATTTGATGAGATTTTTTCTCTCAAACAAATCGTAATATACATTTGTTTTGTTTGTTGATAACAGTTTTTAATTTTAGTGATTGTTGATAAAAATATTGAAAGTAAGTACTTGCTTTGATATCTGGCAGCCTTGTTTTTTTAGGGTTCCGTACCCAAAGGATAAAAACAGGACCCTATTACTAAGACTCCACTGTCTGTCTCTCTGTCCACTGTTCGCCTACCAGGCGGTATCTCGTGAACCGTTTACAAATGTTTGAAATGAAATGTTTACAAATGATGTATTTCAGTTGTCCCTTCTTCTTCTCATCTGAGCGATGTTCCCGGTTGCATTCCTCTCAGGAGCCCGGGGTCAAAATTATTTTGGTGTCGCGCAGTAGGTTGACCATGCCTTCCGCAAATAGATTTGGCAGTTACTGTTGCCGCTATATAAAAACAAAAACTATTAAGAAAATAAGAAAAATAGTTAAGGTAAATTGTTAAATAGTCCCATACAACCATCATACAACAAACGTGTTTTGTTGTGTTAATGGTACGGAACCCATCGTTCGCGAGTTAGACTCGCACTTGGCCGGTTTTTATCTATAAATTGGCATCGACGTATTTTAATTTATTTAGTCACGATAGGAAACGAAATAAATTGTACCGTTCACGTTTTATCCGGAACTTCGTTAGGAGAAAGGAATTTAATAAGAAAATAATTTATTGACGAGATTTAATTATTTCTTTATAAGTAGGTGGGTAGTTAAGCAAGTATATTGAAAGTAAGTAGGTAGTAGTAGGTAGGTAGGTTTAGTAGGCCCAACCCAGGTTAAACTCAGACAAGGGACGTAAGAAGAAGAAGAGAAATAGGTAGGTTATTAAGGACGAGGCAACTCTTACCATTTCCATACAAACTTAATACCGTTTTTCCGTTTTATTTAAATGTAAATGAATATTTTGGAAAACCTTGCAGTGGGGACCCTTTGAAAGTAAAATCTTAATCCGAATAATATCGATATTAAGGTAGAAAACTAATTTTTTCATAATTTATTTTGGTATTAAGTTTGTATGGAAATGGTAACAGTCGCCACGTTTTTAAGAGGCAGCTACTATTGTTTCAAAAATTAGCTATAGTGGTAGTAGCTCGCCTAGTGTTAGAATAGGTGCTCTTTCACTGCAAAATATAGGAAAAAATGCAAAGTATATGAATAAGTATGTCTAGTCACTGTCGCTGGCCACTGGCGGCAGTGGCTGTGGTCAGTGGCCTGTTTGCGCCAAGCCCTAGAGTTTTCGGTCGCCCTAAGGCCTCTAACTTAATTTTCGTAATTGTAATATTAACCACTTCCTCTTATCTTAGAATTTTATTAAATTCGATTCAAGTATTTATAGGTTGTCTTAATTTTTATGTTCGCATTTGACAAGTAAAACACTATAAATTTCTTTTAATTTTTGTATGTACCTAGCTCAAGGCTATTTTATTTAGAAAATTTATTTTCAAGGAAAAATAGCATACAATAATTTATTAAGGCTCGTTAATCGTAAACAATCAGAGGAGAATATAGCATTGGAAGTTTACACGGCAACAGGCGTGGACTTGCGTAGTCTAGTTGGTATAGACGTTGGGGTACTGACCCAAAGACGCGAGTTCAAGCCTCGCCGCAAGTGAAAATTATTGTATGCTATTTTTTCTTGAAAATAAATTTTCTAAGTAAAACACTCTTAAAACACACAAATTACGTCAGCAACAATGGAATAACATCACAATCTTAATAATCTTTCACAAAAACTTCGCTTTATATTGGGTTAAAAAGGTTATTTTATGAGATTCTGCAAAGAAGTGCCATAATAACTGTGCAGTGCACCTGTTTCTTGTAAGCGTAACTCGTGGGCCGGTATTCGAATCTACGTTCATAACAGTCAAGACCCCTGCGGGCCAGGTGCACAGTTATTGTGTGACCGTGTCACAAAACATTATTATAACCCTTAATAACGTTTTTTTTTTCATTAAATTCGTGTGATCCTCTCGTTCCTAAAGTTGCCTAGAGAAGATACCGCTCACAGCGGTTAGGCCGCCTATTGTATATCTTTATACACTTTGGTCTTCTATTTTATTGTAAATGTTATGTTTTATGCGCTGACTGAATTGTTCTATTTATTTATCTACTATTGCTTTGCAGAATCTTCGCAAATAACCTTTTTTAACTCTCAATGCATTAGGTCAGTAACAGAAGTCAGTGCCTTGGAATTTGCAAAGTCATAGGTACCTATCCACTAACACTACTAAAATTCTACGGCACTGTTTTTCACTGACCTAACTAAAATCAGCTTTAAAAATCTCTCTGCAGTTTCTCCTTTCAACTCTTAACAACTATCACATCTTCTCTCGCTGTAATTCTGTAAAAATGTAGGACCATCGTGGTCGGTCAGTGGTCAGTTAGTCTATGAAACAACGGGAATGGCGTCAAAAGTGTAAAATGTCTGAAAGATACGAAGAGTTGGTCCGAAGATTCGAGGAGGATGTCAAGGGGCATTATCCAAGAAGTATTGGTTTGTATCTTTTTCTTATCTACCCTCCCGCTTACTTATAAACAACTGCATAAACGATGTATCGTTTGTCTTTTACTGTGACATGAACTGTTAAAGTTGATAGACAGAGACAAACGTTACATAAACTTAGTCATTGATTATTATTATTATAAGTCCATGACTTTCATGGTCACGAACAGCTGAATACTGAAATGCTATTTAAAATTTAAGGTAGCCCTTAAAATCAATTAAGTCTATATAGTCTATGTCTATATATATATCTACATCAATTAATTAATAAAATCAATTATATATTAATCAATTAATTTTAATCAATTAAGGGAAAGGATATCTACCTACTCTTTTCTCCATACAAACTTTACAAACGTAGTCAACTGTTTTCTCCCTGGATAAAGACATTAGAGAAAATATGTTTAAGAGGATAGTCTCCATTCTCTTTCTCCATACAAACGTAGTTTAAATTTTCCTCCCTGGATAAAGACATTAGAGCAAATATGTTTATGCCATAAAACCTATATCTGTCATGCATGAGTCATGACAATGCATCTACCTTTTTTTTTATTTTCTAATTACAATAATAATAA
This sequence comes from Idaea biselata, assembly GCA_958496205.1. NCBI lineage: Eukaryota > Metazoa > Arthropoda > Insecta > Lepidoptera > Geometridae > Idaea > Idaea biselata. The sequence continues at coordinate 12,025,633 of OY292400.1, read as the reverse complement.
AAATTAAAAAAATCAAAAGGTAGATGCATAGTCATGTTGGAGAATGGAGACTATCCTCTTAAGCCATCAAACCTAATTATCAGCCATGACTACGTTGTCATGTTCAAATTTTTTTTTTTATTTTTTTTTTATTTGTCTATTCTAATTAGAAAATAATAAAAAGAAACAAAACGTAGGCGCATAGTCATGGCAGATATAAGTTTTATGGAATACAAATATTTACTCTAATGTCTGTATCCAGGGAGGATACAGTCAACTACATTTGTATGGAGAACGAGTAGGTATCCTTTCTCTCAAGTAAAAGTTAAAAGAAGGTGTGGTTACGATTAACTTAGGTACACAAAAGTTTCAATTGGATGGTAAATATTTATTTTAATGAAGGATTATTTAGTTTTAGATAACTATAGTTTGATTTTATCTAATCCAGTACTTGAACGGAGTTACATACTTAGAAAAGAGGATTTATTAAGCTAGTATACTTATATATACCTACTCGTAGATAGTTAGTGATTAGGCAGTAATTAGGCGTTGCTTATGAAATTCTTTTCTAACTGATGTTAGGCTAAGACGTCATTTTTATGTTTGGGTAGGTATGTGCTACGTTTTGTTTTTATTATTAACTAGGTAGGTATGTATTTAAAATATAAATAAAATCCAGAAAAAATTGAATACTTGTTAAAAAAATCTTTTAATTTTTGTATGTAGCTCAAGGCTATTTTATTTAGAAAATTTATTTTTAAGGAAAAATGCGACGCGAGTTCAAGCCTCGCCGCAAGTGAAATTTTTTTAATGCTATTTTTCCTTGAAAATATACTTGTTAAAAATCAAAACGTAGGGGCATGGTCAATGGCCACGGATCGGATTTTACGGCATAAACATGTTTTCTGTACCTGATGTCTTTATCCAGGAAGGAAAAAGTCGACTACGTTTGTAAAGTTTGTATGGAGAAAAGAGTAGGTAGTTTCCCCGTATATAGGTACGAGCTTAAAACTCAAAACCCCTGTCGGGTTCATCTAAAATTGTTGATTATTTCATGGTAGACTGATGTTGAATATGGAAACTACACTAAAATGTAAGATGTAATGTCATCCTATTTACAAATGCAACAAAAAATCTATTTTAAAAACATTCCGTCATGATGATATGATTAACAAATTTTGATGAACCCGGCAGGGGTTTTGAGTTAAGCTTGTATGTATGTCTATACCCCTTTAAGTACAGACAGACATCAAAAGTGGTCAGTTGCTGCAGAGTTTTATTTAAGTTGTAGGTGGGTCCCGTGTGGCGCAGTGGTTAGGTTAGGTTAGCCGCACTCGCCCGGCAAGCGAAGGGCACAAGTTCGAATTCTGTCACTGTCAATTTTTGATGATGAATATTGTAGGTATCAATAAAGCGAGACTTTGTAGTCCTTTGTTTAACACAAATCGTTAGAAAACTCAATGAAATCAACTTTTATTGCCGACTGTACCTAGAGACGGCAAAAACAAGGACAAAGATTTATGAAAGGCAAGAAAATCCTTTTTATAAAAATATCAGGTATAAAAACTGGGGTATCGAATTCACTCGAGTCACAAAGAAAGTTTCAAAGAAGAACTTCTAACGATGTCGATTGAAGTTATTGGGGGATCTACTTAAAAATGGGTGGGTAACAATAACAAGTTGTCTGCCTAGTTAAAGTTATATAAAGTAGGTATATACCTACGTAAGTTATTTTAGAATTTACTTTTAGTGTGGAATTTACTTTTAGTAGATTAAAGACTAATCTATGTTAATAGATTCCCCATATGCAATTTATGATATTTATTTTTATGTAAGTATTTATACTGTAGGACTTATTGTTTTTCCTGTATAAACACTCTACCTTTCACTTGTTTTAGCTTCCTGTTCATCCAAAGGTTGCCTCAAAGTAAACGCTTTAAACGATAAGGACGCTCATTTGTGCCCCCTTGTTTTAAGTTGTGTAGGTACCGACTTGCGTTTTCTTTGTACCTACCTTTTGTAATTTATATGGTACTAACGTACAATTAAGAATTTGTAGTGCTCTCTATTAGAGACTAGAAGGAGAAAGATCGCCTAATAATGATCCTTTTCAAACTCGTCTCTGACGGACGAGCATCACCAGTTCTAAAGTCAAATTCGAAAAAATTATACTCACACACCTCTAAAAAAATAGATTAAAATTCGAACGCCATTTGTTAGAATACAAACCATCTAGCTAGTTAATCTAAGATTTATGTATTGTTCCAGGATTATTCCCTATCCCGGAGTACCCCGAGCTGGAGTCGCGAGGCATGTGGTCAGCAGCCCTCGATGCCCTTCTAACGACGCTCCGGTACCTCGCGCCGGCTACCCTTCTCACTCTCTTCTGGGGCCAGCAGAGCTTCTTCTTCACTATTATCAAGCACGTCGACAATGCTTTCAGAGCTAGTAAGTATGTTTACTATTAATCATAGTATTTTAGCATCTTTTACGAAAAAAATGTGCAGATAAAATCAACGGGTGTAGAACAAAATATGGAAAGTCACTTCATTGAAAACCATCAAAAGGTTACTGTAGCGAAAGTAGGAATTGTAGTAGTGATTATTGATAGTGATACAGTGATATAGTGATACATTGAAAGGACATCATATCGATGGTACACTGCATCGACAGTGCACGATGTGTAGTACGCTACATCGAAAGCCCAACTAAAGCTTTCCTTTTCTATTCACTTTTCGACGTTTTCGATGTCGCGACCACCGATGTAGTGACTTTTGATATTAGGTATTGTAGGCGACGCGAACGCTTAATTTAATTGCATTTAATATTTACTTGTTCCTAGTTCTAATTTGATTAATTTGAATAAAGGCGTGTAGCGCGGGAAACGCAGGAGAGCCGGCCGCGCGCCTCCGACTTCCGCCGCGCCGCGCTCGCTGGGAGCGCGGGGTGGCGGCGCGGGCGGCGCGGGGTTTTTCAGTAATGGCAGTTGTGCAAAGTAAATGTCGCGAGGAGAAGCAAAAACCGACGCTCCCACTTTTCCCGCCGCTCACTTTAATCTAAATCGGGCTATTGTAATTATTTGTTTGAACCAGCATCCCACCGCTTACAGGTATGCTCTACCTACGCCCAAAAACAACGATTAAATAAAAGATGATGCCCATCGATGCTCTAGTATTTTTAACCAACTTCCAAAAAAAGGGTTCTCAATTCGTAGGGATATTTTTTTCGCCAACAAGATTATTGTAACCCCAGATTAAACATGATCTACTCTGTGATTGTATACATAGTTGAAACGTCGAGGTATAAGAATAATAAAAATAATAACAATACGCGATTAAAATGAAGCTATACCTACCTACATCTACATTAAAAGTATTGCCTATACTAAGTATTTATCCAATCTTGTCTAGTAGGTAGATATTATACTTTAGACAAATCTTATCCATTCTCTCTCCTTTAACATCTTGTCCATTGATTGGTTGCCTGGAAGAAATCGCCCTTAGCCGATAGATAAGGCCGCCAATTGTACTACACTAGACTTAACAGTTTTTCTTTGTTAAGTTTGTCTAATTTCAATTTTGGTACAACAAAGCTAATTACTTTCACGCCAGGATAGTGCAGTTTAATCTGTTTGTCTGTCAATTTATTAATGCGACAACGTACAGTAAATAAAACACACAGTTAGACTACCTACCAGCCTAGATTCAAATACAACTCGGTGGGAATCAAGTTGTATTGACAAAACGCCACTGGCTGACGTACAGTTAATCCTGATGACCGCCTCACGTCTGTGACCATGACTATGGACTAGCTTTCAAGTTAAAAATAACAATAATCTTCAGTTTTAGTGTGGGATTAAACTTGGTCTAGATCTTAGAGGATAAAACACCGATTCTACTCGTAATACAATATCATCGCGATAAAATTCAAGGCATTCATTGTTTTAAAACAAATCTTTGAATCAACAATGCGCTATTGTGTTTATATGAATAGTTTCGTGGGACGCGTCCGAATTCTTTCCGAATTAGAGATTTTTTACAGTTTTTGTTTTTAGTTCCGAATCAATATAGGTAAGTACCTACCTAAAACTTAGAAGTATTATTGTGTTCTTCGTGTTTATTTTTGTTCTGTAAACGAAAATTTACGAGAGTAGCATCCACTTAAAGTATGTGTACCAATGTAGGTATGTTTGTTGCTTTAATAATTGTGTCAAATATTCAGTTAAATTACTGAGTAACGAAAGCATTACTAAAATAACCCTCTCCTTGCAGCCGGGTATTTAAATGGGGTTAATAGTTGCCATTTAAATTACCTTACCTATCAGTTTTTAATATAATATCAAAGGAGGATTTACCCCATTCCTAAGTAAGGCCCTAGGCAGTTCGAGGGCGATCAGAGGTGCGATGTTCATATTGGAATTATTGTCTAAAATCACATTTCAATATCATTACAATTATAACTAACCTGCTATTCAAATTGAAATATTATTATTATTCAAATGAACTGCAATCGAAAATTCAATTTTTTTCCCATAATATTTTAAGGTCAATGAAGTTTCGATTGCATCTTTGCAATAATTAACTAAACTGCAATTAAACCCTTTTGAGCCAAAAATGTATGGAAAACCAAAGATGAAGTTTCGATTATACTTAGGTACTTTTCAGTTGAAAATGAAACGCAAAAATTGATATCCAAACGAAATTTTAGATTAGGTATTCTAAAACAGGAATCCGGGCTTAGATATACAGGACAGCCAATCGTGGCAAAAATACCCATAAAAATAATTACAATAGATCAAAACTCAAAAACTTAAAATAGGTATGTTTAATGTTAAAATCATTCGGATATATAAAGAATTCTATTCATTTCAGATAGGTTTTTAATTACTTATCCCATTTTGATAATTATGTTCCTATACTCCAATAAGTAGGTAGTAAGTTATCTATTTTCCTATCTAAAATTACACCTACAGACCCATCTGATAAATTATATCTATGGCAACATCAAATAAAACACCATTGTGAACATAAAAATATTAAAATTATCTCATTGTAAAATCTTAGATGTTCTAGCTTCTATTTTCTACTTACCTACATAGGTACTCACTTCGAACTGTTATACTTCGTCTGAGACAGAAATAGCGCACGCGCATTTTTAATAAATCTATATCTAAGAAAGGCTTTGTCATGAATGACTGACTGACTGAAGGATCAACGCATACCTAGCCTGAACAGCTGATAGTAAAGCTGAAATTTATCACCCACTTTTAACGACATGGGTTAAAACCCATGTTGTTCCTAAGGATCGTTCCAGCCTTGTTAATGTGGCCTTTTGGGGAGGTTAAGAGGAAAATTGATTAATGTTAGAGCTTGAAAAAAATTAGCAATTTTTAAATAGGTCCAGTAGTTTCGGAGCCCTTTAGTTACAAACAAATAAATAATGCACCGGGGTGGAAAAGAGGTTCGTATTATGGAGTGAAACCATTGTCCACGTTAACCGCACGTCATACGCATGCTCTCGTCAATTGACGATTGGAAGACGATCACTTTGACGGTTGCAAGACGATCACTTGCATCCCCTCAGGCTGACAACGACAACTTCCTAAAATGACAACTTCCTAAAATGACAACTTCCGAGAACGACTAATTTTTAAAATGTCAACATCCGAAAACGACAACTTCATAAAATGACAACTTCCTAAAATGACAACTTCCGAAAATGACAAATTCCGAAAAATTACAATAGTGTCTACTTTATACGTTACTAGCTGCAACCCGCGGTTTCTGCCGCGTAACTCCCGATCCCGTGGTTATTTTCCAAAATCCTTTCTTAGCAGTCGCCTACGTCATAAAATAGCTATCTGTATGCCAAATTTCATCCCGTATCAGCTCATAATGCCAACTTCTCAAAATGCCAACCGCTCGCAAATAGCCAACTTCTCAGAATGCCAATTTCTCGCAATGCCAACTTCTCGAAATGCCAATGTCTCGCGATGTCAACTTCTCGAAATGACAACTTCTCATAATGACAATAATTCTCAAACAAAAAATCTTTGTTAATATTGAGGTTTCACTCGCGTAAGTCCCGTTCTCGAGATACATTGCAAACATTGCAAACTTTCGACATTCTTACCCTACAACAACCGTTCGTCTTGAGCTGTCAATGCCAAACTAATTTGACATTATCAACAAATTGTTGTCATTATGAGAAGTTGTCATTTCGAGAAGTTGCCATTGCGAGAAGTTGGCATTGCGAGAAATTGGCATTCTGAGAAGTTGGCTATTTGCGAGCGGTTGGCATTTTGAGAAGTTGGCATTATGAGCTGATACGTTTTTTCGATATATAAATAAATAAAATAACTTTTGCCCTGTTACTGAACATCTTTTAATTAAGTGCCTACTTAATACAACTAAAACTTAGCTTTAATAACTAATTCTAGTATAAATAATAATAATAATATTATAGTATAGTATAAATTAGACACTATTGTAATTTTTCGGAATTTGTCATTTTCGGAAGTTGTCATTTTCGGGAGTTGTCATTTTCGGAAGTTGTCATTTTCGGAAGTTGTCGATTTTAGATTAGACGTTCTCGGAAGTTGTAGTTTTCGGAAGTTGTCATTTTAGGAAGTTGTCGTTGTCACCCTGAGGGGTGCGTATGACGTGCGGTTTACGTGGACTATAAGTCTTACAGTCAAACAGTCCCCTTAAAGCGCATACTTTTAGTCAAGACAGACTGTAGCACCATAATAACATAACTGACCTCTGCCACGATACTTATCTACGTACCTAACTAGTGAGAACTTTACTACTTTCCGTTTTCACATTATATTTCCTTTCTTAATAAGTGGGCTGAGTTAATTGAACGCGGGTACCTATAATAAAATTTTTATCGCGTTTCACTCGCTTGAGAAATATACTGCCTACATACTTTGTTTGGGCCTGGTTAATTTAGAGGCGTTAAAATATGAATCTACATTTTAGTTTATTCATTTTATATGAACATGATCTTAGATAACGTTACGGTTCCTAAATTAAAATCCAACTTTCAATTTACTTTCAAAAAAGCCCTAAAACTAACTTTTACCAACTGTTAAAAAAAATAGATGTTTTTATAAGTTACTAGGTATATTGCGAACAGTAGACCTCCCTCAGGACTTTATTGTAAGGACTTAAATAGGTAGGTATTTAGCCACCTTCAAAAAAGCAGATTGGGATTCAGGAGCGTCATCAAAGTATAGTAGGTACCTACCATGTAGTTATAGGGCCTATTCTATAGGTAGAAGTCGTAAAGTGAGAATATACGTGGGAATATCGGGATCAAAAGTAGCCTATGTTACTCAGGGTGAATGTAGCTTTCTATTGGTGAAAGAATTTTTGAAATCGGCACAGTAGTTTTTGAATTTATTCATAAAAAACATACACACACACATTAATACAAATCTTTCCTCTTTATAATATTAGTGTAGATTTAGAAAGGCTTCATCACTTCGAATAATCAGACCTTCATTAAATTTTTATGAGCCTAATTTGAAGTTCCTACCTTGTACCTTTTTAGGCCCTGTAACCATGGGCGTAGCGAGGTACGGGCAGGGGGGGGGGCAGCTGCCCCCCCTAGAAGAGCGGTCGGTCACCAGTATAAGGCATAATAAACCACGCGGTCTGCAGCACACGATCTCTACCGAGTTTAAAAGATTGGAAAACCTAAAGAATCCTAAACAGTTGCAAAGGTCAATCAACTAAGCTAGTATTAGTTATGTTATGAAACAATGTTTAATTTGCGCAGATTATAAAATAAAGTTATATTCCGTTTTGTAAGTTAGTTATTTTTTCATAAACTGAAAAAAACTAAAAACTACTTCCGGGAATAGTGTCCCCACGAGAAATGAGGTTGGCGCATTTTTAAAGGACTTGCTTTAGAGAAAAGTTTGGAAAAGACAGATTCGAATTTTGAAAAGTCTTTGCACGGTAGCGCGCAAAATGTGATTTTGCAGGTCTTTTTCACCGCACAACCTCGGAAGGATCTGTTTTGCGCGCAGATTTCTTACCGTGCAAAGACTTTTCAAAATTCGAATCTGTCTTATCCAAACTTTTCTCTAAACCAAGTCCTTTGAAAATGCGCCAACCTCATTCCTTTTTTTTGTTCATGGCATCGAACCACGAAGTCTTGTTGCTCATCTGCCAATGTCGTATTTATTGTTTATTATTATTAGTATCAAGCAGGTTTTTTTCGTGAATTATTCGATTTAGAGATTGTTTGCTTATTTATTTACAAAAACGAGGAATCATATATGATTTTTTCGCTTTTTGTATACAGGCTGTTCCGAGGAGGGGGTATTAAGCCGAAAAGGGTTTGTTCTAGAGGTCTAGGCGAACAACTTTTGTTCTACGACTTTTGGAAATTCGAACTTTTTTTTTCGAAAATTTGAGGTTGTATCACTGAAAAAAAAACAGCTGTTTTTGTAAATAAAGGCAATTAATGTTAAGATTGTAGTGGTCCAAACTAAATAAAAGGACAGATTAAGGCCAATGACCTCAAACTCTAAAAAACAGCTGATTTTCATGCAAACTTTAAACTCAACATTTTCGAAAACTACTTTCGCTTACTAACTACTTACAAAAGTTGTTCGCCTAGATGTCTAGAACAAACCCCTTTCGGCTTAATACTCCCATCTCGGAACATCGTGTATAGCGTACAAAAATATAACTACCCACTTTACGAAAGAAAATAATAGTATAGGTTGAGGAGAGAGGTAAAATATATACCCCATTTTTTTGAATAATTGCACTGGCCAACCGCGACGAAGATATTAAGGCCTCGTAGTAGGTCAGAACTGATGTTTCTAGGATGAATTTACTACAAAAGTTATTAGAAACGAAAGTTTTTGAAACCATATTTATTAAAGTCGAGGATACTTACTAAGTCTGTTATGACGTGAAAACACGATTCCTGAAAATTTTCTCGATAGAAAAAAATCCCAAACTTCCCTCTAAATTTTACAAATAAATAGTTTTTGTCAGGCAATATTTAACTTATACTAATAAAACTTTGTAGATGAACTGATCTTAGTTCAATCCAGGGCTTTGTTGATTTGTAATTAAAAATTAATGTTTTATTATCGTGTAATTACCAATTGTTTGATATTACGCTCTAAAATTTAACGTACTAGCATCTTACGTCCTTCATTAACACATCTGAAATTCGCTAGCGCTATCCCTGTCGCGCAATTGGGGTTATATGGGCCCTTAATTTAACAACTGCAGAGTTAGTGGAAGTGGTACATAATGCCGAATTGAGTTTTCTACCGGAAAAATGCGCCTAGCGTTTTCCTCGCTGTAGTGAGGTGCAAAATTGTGTGTTTCACTCGGCAGCAAAGTTTTTTGCATTTTGTACCTTTGAAATCCTTACAACGCTCAGCATTCTATATTTAAACCTCTCGCTGCACTCGTGGTTCAATCCTAGAATGCTTCGCTAGCTCAGGTTTCAATACAAGTACTCGCTGCAAAAACCAACTTTGCCGCCTTGCATAAAAAGTACACCTGAAAATTGTCAAAAAAAAAATTGTCAGAGAAGTTATAAATAAATTCTGTGAACACACAGCGCCATCTAGCTCCGTGGTAAGCGACTAAGCTTGTGTTACGGTACGGTGACTAGACAACGGATATAAGTTTTAAATAGATTTTGTGAAGAACTATTACTAGTCAAGTATTAAAGATATTTTTATTTTTACTTTTCTCCACTACCAATCTCCGTAACCAAAATCTGTAAAAAACCGCGATTAAAACAAAATAGTCTTGGATTTTCTTTGTCTGTATATAGAATCCTGGCTAGATATCCCCCCCTATATAGAATCCTGGCTACGCCCTTGCCTGTAACCCGGGTCTATAAGAATATGGCTATACGCGACGGTATCCTCTGCCCGTCATAAAAGGCGACCTAAAGGGGATACTTTCTGGGAGGCTACGGCCGGGTCTAAGTTGTAGCGCCAAGCAGACTTGTCCGTGTTCCGACCCGTCTTCCTTAGAGGCTGCACGATGTATCCTATTTAATTACATAGGATTTCTGGAAGAGATCGCTTTTAACGATGAGGCTGTTTACCTCTATACCTCATATAATAAAACTATGTTTATGAAAGTTTTTTTTATGTTAATCTAATCTAATATTCCCAAAAATAACATACAAAAAACAATCCACAATCTCATCAATATTTTTTTCTTTCCAGTCATATTCTCCAGTGAAGAACAGAAACAAGCCGTACTCCAATGGCTAGAAGAAGCAGGATCAGTCCACATCGAACACCTGGATACTGTATGGCGTCACGGCTGGATACTATGCAGCGTGCTGGATACAGCGCTTCCAGGTGCTTGCGCTGGACATCCACCCACAAGGCTGTCTTTGAAGCACGCTCAGACTATTGCTGATCATTATCTTGGTGTTGAACCGGTAGGTGATCTTTGGATTTTTTGGAATTTTCCAGCTGTATCCCGTGGTTTCACCTTCGTAAATCACGATTCTCTCCAACAACCCTTTCTTAGTAAGTACATTTCATACGAGTACAACACACTCACTTAACATACCTACCTCTAGAGGAACATCAGTGGTTTAAAAACTGTGTATGTATTATTTATTATACACTTACCTATCAGGTCATGATTTTAAATTTTACTTAACCATTTAGAGAGGAAGCGTGTGCCTACAATCTCAATAAATGGTACCTAAGTGATGGTATGATGGTCTAAATGGCAACTAATACATTTTATCCTGCGACCTTTGAGATTTACAATATTTTAGTAAATGTATGCTCGAACTCTGTAAAAGTAAGCTAACCTATTTTACTGGCGTTATTAAGGTGAAATTAATTTCTTTTCCAGGTATTCACTCGTCAAGAGTTAGAGACAGACGACACCCTAAGCCGGCACCAAGAGTGGAGACTAGCCACCTACCTGGACCGCATCCGCCAAGCTCTCACAAAGATTGTTCCACCAGTCTCAAAGCCATCTTCTCAAAGAACCTCTCCGGAAACCACCCAATTCACATACGACTACATAGCCAAAGGGTCTGGACTAACAGCTTGCCAAGTGAATCACAAAATGTCTTTCAAAATCTACCCTACTGCACAGCAAACTTTAGAACCCGGTGAAGTCACAATCCTTATCCGAGGACCTAGAGATACCTATGGTATGACTGTCCTATCTCCTATTTTGGGAAAAGCTCAGAAAATCAGACAGAAAATACTTGGTCTTAACACTAAACAAACTTATACAGAAAATGCTTTGCCTATTACACAAGGAGCAACTTATTTAAGAACTTACGGAAAGAATGACATGAATAAAACTTACCACATTCCAAAATCTGTATACGATGTTGATATAGAAGTGGATAAACGTGAAGATCATGTTAAAATTTTGTATACTGTGACGATAGAAGGCAAATATGAAATATCAATCACGAGCAGAGGACTTAGTATAGTCGGTTCGCCATTTATGATGACAGCGTCAAACAACATTATCGGTATACTGGAGAAGGAAAATTTCTGCTTAGAAGATGGTGAAGAAATTGACATAGTTGATGTAAAAACTGATCGAAAAGTAGTGTTAAGAATAGTCGACTTTGTAACTGAAAAGATGCTATTAAGAGAGAATGGGTCATTAGAGAAGATTTCTGAAGACGAAGCAAGAATGTTAATGAGTACAGATATTGAAACTGAAAGGTCTTGTTCTGTTACCGAAATTCATGATCATGTATCTAAACTAGAATACACGTATCTGAAATCAAAATTCAGTGAAACAGCTCATAAAATAATAAGAATGAATCGAGTATGTAAAGTGTTCAACGATCTCATGGAAGAAAGATATGCTAAATCGTTGAAAAAAGACCAAATTTGTAAAATAATTAAAAAAGATATACCAGATATTGTAAATTCTACTTTCAATGAAATAAACGCGAACCCATTTATAATCACAGAAAATGTAGACAAATACATTGTACCTGAAAATATTTCTGTATCTATTAGAACAGAAATTGCGAAGCCATATTACGAGGGTAAATATGCTACAGAGTTAAATATTTTAAAATACGATAAACACGAAGAAGTAAATTTGCCTGCAACACCAGATAGTTTAGAAAGAATACCTGAGGAGGATCATACTGAAGAAGAAACTATTTCTTTAGACAGATCAACACCAATAAGTAACAATCCGTTTTTATCTGACGTGGTTGAAGACTTTGCAGTTGAGAAACAGCTGGGAACCTTTGTAAAAAGCGAATATGAAACGAACAATTCTCAAAGCGAAGAAACTCAAGACAGCACTATAAAGATAGTTGTCGATACGAATACACCTACACCTTTAGCATCGCCAAGGAAGAACAATCCTTTCATTGAATCAATAGAAAGACCTAAAACACCCGTCTACAAAATTATAACTGGTGAACTTTCAGATCGTATTGATTCTCCATATCTCGATCCATATAATGCAGAGGCGTTGACAAATGAATTTGTTAATCCATTTTTCGTCCATCAACTTCAATCTAAACCACGTTTTGAACCGACTCCAGCAACTGATTTTATAATTGGAGCGCCAGTTTCTTTACCACCAGTGATAACTATCCCGTCGCCTGGCCCTCCGGAATCACTATTAACTACAGTTAAGGACAACGACGACAACGAAATACAACAAACGAAAACCGACAAATCATTGCAATATTCAATCACATCAAACACAAAACCAGAAGCAGAGACTCATTCTACAGCTAATTTATCTTTACACAGCTTCGATTCTAATTTAACAGATCCCTTTGATAATTCTAATGCTTCAACGACTAGTGATCATCCGTACGAGTCAGACAGAGTTGACACTTGTCACAATCGCGATTTATCTCCAAGAAAAGATATTTGGGATTCTGCATACGTAAGTATTGATGATAATAATAGCTCTCCAGATAATAACAACAATGATAACACAGCTGAGACTTTTGCTAGGCAGAAGATTTCAAATGAAAATTACGAATTAAAAGAAGACGAAATATCAGGAATGGGGCCAGCTGAGCGGGAATTATGGCAATCGTGTACAGTTCTGAAAGAAAACAACAAAACTCAAGAAGAATCAAAACCGTACAGATGGGAAGTAAGACGTCCTATATTCACACCGATAATAGAAGAAAGTGATAGAAGTATGTCGTCTTCAATGAGAGAATCTTCTCTTAAACATAGTGACATTGAAACTGTATCAGTAGCATTTGCTGAACTTAATGATGTATATGAAGAATATTCAGAGTACTCTGAAACTAGTTCCTCTACAGATAATGAACCAAATAAAATTGCTGACACTATTTTAGAAGATACGTATAAAAAAGATGATATGTGTGTCGAATCTGCGTCTGAGACATTAGATGTGACAAGACACGAGAGAAGTGAAGAAGGAACGATTTCTGAGGTTCAGGCAAATGCTACTGAATCAGATTCAGCAAGTCAGTACCTTCAAGAAAACCCTGATATTGAGCACTTTATAAAATACCCCATTCGAAAGAATGAAACTCAGTTTGGTGATAGGAAGACAAGCAACATAGTACTTGAAAAGAAACGATATTGGGATGAGAAAATACGACAAATAGAAGAGAAAACTCAAGAGACAGCTAAATTTCAAAAGAAAAAACGTATTTCAACGAAACAGTTAAAGCCAGATTCTTTGAGTAAACGTAAAGGAAAGCAAATGCTTAAAAATTTCTTGAATGCCAAGGAACAAGAAGCTAAAAACACGAGACAAAGTAACGAAAGTAATTCAGAACCACAAAATAAAGTTGAAATTCAAAAGGCTGATGTAAAATTAGTAGACAAGTGGAAGAAATACTGGGACGATAAATTAGAAATAGATCAGGATGTAAGATCGATAACTTCAAATCCAAAATTGACAAAGAATAATACGAATAAAATAAACTATAATGAGGTAAAGACTTCTAAAGTTCCAGAAATAAAGTCAATGGAAAATCGTAATCATAAAGAAATTAAAGCCATCAGTATTATCAATAAAGGAATAATAAACAGCGATACAATTCCAAAAGAAAGACCAGAATTACCAGAAGAAGAAGTCTTTAAAGCGTTCGAAACTAGTCCAAAACGATTTTTCGGATCGTCACGTAAACAGATTTTAAGCAAGATAGACACATTTTTAGGTAAACCTATCAGCTCGGATGAGGAGGAGAAGTCAAATGAGGTCACGCCCGATAGCGGTTTAGTTTCTAGTCGCATATCTTTGTTCCATAACATGACTAACACAGAACCTTTACCTTGGAAGCCAATGAAGTCTCAATCGATGCACGATATTCATTTACGTAAAGATACCGAGGTTAGTGTTATATCGATAGAAGAACCAAAAGTCACCAAAATCGAAACACTTAATCAAACTATAAAGATATCAAAAGAACAAGATGATATAAGTACTGAACCTGTGGAATCAAGTGAAGATAAAATAACACTAAAAGATAAAAGGGCAAGAATGACACAAAAGACATTCAATAAAAGTTTTGACGATTCCGAAAATAGAGTAATTGAAAAAGAAATTATTTTGGCAAAACCGGTTCAGAAATTCACGAAAGAATTTACTAAACCGAGTCAACACATTGAAAAATATAAAAATCCGAACGTTTTAAGAAAAACCTCTATCAGTAAATCTGAATTGGACTTATTTAGCAAAGAACCAGAAATAAATGACGGATTCGATAAGCACAGATCCTATGATGAATTACCAAAAATTAACGTAAAAAACTTTATTTCTATGTATGAGAATGTTTCTAAAATCTCAGTGGAGTCTAAGCCAATCAAGGCAACACTTAGACCAACTGCCTTTGATTCGCAAAACCATGGGAAATCTTTCAGTGTAACTTCAGGTAACTATAAAACATTATTTTTAGATTATAACAAAAAAAAAACAGAAAATAACTTGTGTCGTTTTCTCTCACCAGATGCTGAAAAGAAAATTGGTTCCGGGCACAGTACAGTTCAAAGGAGCTATTCAAATACAGTAATTCCGAATATAACGTCATGCGTTGGAAAAACAATATCAAAGGCGATAAGCAACGAGAGTATCAACGCAAAAACAGATACCGAATCTGTAGATAATTTGCTACCTAACGATAAGGAAACCACATTTATGAGCCTTTCTGACATCGAACTAGAAATAATTGAAAGCAGCCCCGATAAATCAAGTGAATCATCGCCCGAAAGAGCTGCGTTACCTCATATCGACTACAAAAACAGATTCAATAAAGCAAAACAATTCTTTCAATCATTAGAAGAATTAAGAGAAGTAAAAAAGCCGAGAAAACTGAACGAATGTCAAATGCTATTACTGAACGAATCAACAGAATCTCTAGAACCCGAACGACCGCCGAGAAAGCTAAAGAAGAAGAAAACAAAATCACACTCGATGCCTTCTTCGGAATTAGCTAAGTATTGGACTCAGATGCAAGAACAAGAAAACCAGAAACTGGAATCGACTAAACTAGTAAAGATATCAGAAAAATTTAACGTAGATGATCTATTTAGTGACGTAATGGAAGGCAGGTTGAGCAGACAAGGCAGTTTGAGAGGAATTCCACATAAAAAGGCTGTTCTAGAAGCTTTTAGATCCATGGAAAACGTCACAGATAATCAAAGTGCATATGATACGAGTTCCTCAGAAATTGATAGTTTTGTAAGTGAAAATAAAGTGAGAGATGCTCAGAATTA
The DNA here is from genome assembly GCA_958496205.1 of Idaea biselata. NCBI lineage: Eukaryota > Metazoa > Arthropoda > Insecta > Lepidoptera > Geometridae > Idaea > Idaea biselata. The sequence continues at coordinate 12,009,930 of OY292400.1, read as the reverse complement.
TTTAAGTGAATATCCATATTTGCCTACGACTGATCCGTCGAAGTATCATTCGAGATTGGATGTTAAAGCGTCTGGTTTGATAACTTTGAAAGAATTACTGCAGAAGAAAGAATTGTTACAGAAGAAAGTGCGAAGGAATAGGAGTGTCCCTGACTTGAGGTTGAATCCTAAGTTTTCAGTTGATCTTTGACTGAACATGGTCTAACTGGAATTATAGATATGTAAAGTCAGTGATCGTGGAAGTTAAAAGTGTCGCTTTTTGAAGTATTGGACTAAAGTCTACCTTGATGGTATTTGTTTATTGCAACCTTCCTTTCTACAGTTTTTACTAGTACCTATGTTTTTAGTTAATACTCTGAAATTGTTAAGAATTCCTTACTAAATTGTTAATGATAGTTCTTGATCATATTTTATTAAAACGCTAGCAAAGTCTCGCGGTTACACCCGAGTAAGTCCGTATCGCGGGATTTTGCAAAAAACTCTTTCTTAGTGGATACCTACACACCACAAAGAACATACTCTCCAAATTTCATGTCTCTAGGACCAGCAGTATGGGCTCTGCGTTGATATAAAAGTCAGTCAGGACATTGAATTTTATATTAATAGATTAACTCTTAAAGTATTGGGTATTCTTGTACAATATTGTACAGCTATTGAATCTAAAGTTAAGTTTTAAGATTTTATTGTAATTACTAGTACTTATTAATTCATTAAATAAATTCTATTTAATTGTTTCTTTACATTTCAAATTCTGTAGTTTACGTTTTACGTTTAGCGCAAACCACTAGGGCCGGGGAGGTCGTAGATTCAAGCCCCACGGGGAGCCTAAAATCTTTTAAATACAAATTCAGTAGACTATAACCCTGTCTCAGAATCTTAGATCAAAAATGTAAACAAAAAAACTTAAATGTACATTTATTTGCTCTATATTTACATTTTCCTTTGATTTTGATAGTTCTATATGTACCTACATTTTTGATCCTACATTTTGAGACAGAGGGATACGGTAACCTACTTAGTGACAATTGGGAAAATTAAAAAAATATATCTATAAAAACATATTTTAATTATCTAATATGGTATGTCTAAATTATTCTTACCTAAAAACTAAAGCAGTTTTCAAAGCTAATTTTTCCTTAAAAATCCATTTAATAATAAGCGTAATTTGTAAAATTAAAGTTAAGTTGAAATAAAATTTTGGACAAATCTATTTTTTTACATAGGATAGGCTAGCGTTGACTTCGCCTCACCTGATGGGTCACAACGGGTCAACATGCTTGCCGAGAAGAAACCTATTCACTCTACGACTTTAAGACTCCCAGGTTGTAGTTATGAGCAGGGTTCCCAACTTAGCACTTTCGGTGCTAGATTTGGCACTATTTTCGCAATTCCAGCACTGTAATTTAACATTCAGCACCTAGCACTTAATACAGCCATCATTCTGATTTTTCTCTGGTCACTGTAGAAGCGAACTGCGAATGTTTTTAGTTGTGAATTTATTAATTTAGTGTTTCGTGAACTATAAAACCTACTAAAATGGATATTCCTTTAAGCAAAAAAGTGAGTTAAGTTCAAAATTACAGAAAAGAGTGGGAGAACAATCCAAATACAAAAGTAGCTTAGACCTGTGCTTGGAGATAGTTTGAAAGCAATGTGTGAATTTTGCAAAACAGAATTTAATGCGAGAACATTTGAAATTTAGCGGCACTCGGAATCAAAAAAACACATAGAAAAAAATGATGTCTAAAAAATAGCACTATTTTTTATTTTTTATCAATCTAG